>JAUCMX010000019.1:8726848-8759348 GCA_033459395.1 Hemibagrus guttatus
AGCAATTGTTAGATACCAACATAACCAGCTGTTTTAAATACATATAGTACTTGTGAAGAGGTAGTATAATCACTTAGTTAAGTAACAACTACCAAGCTATATTGTCTTTATGTACTGTATAATTTGACACCAATAAAAGGTAATTAATTCAGTGTGTTCAGATGTACTCCTGTTCTGTGATGAAGGACAGTCTACATGAATTATTCACTCATCACATTTTTGTTCAAATTCATGATATCATGTTAGTGCAATTGTTCTACAAACCACAGTTAACCTCCTGAAGAAGGTTGTTACTTTATTATCAGGCTAAAATTCAAGGTTTAGTCTAAATTAGATCTAAATTAGAGGTTTAGTCTAAATTAGACTTGATAACTTATCAAACCATGTACAACAAATTGTATTGATAAATCAAAGCTGGTTTAGGATTCTAAAAAACCTACACCAGCTTTGATCTATCAATATAATTTGTTTTATGTGATTTGATAAGTTATCAAGTTTAAGGTTAGGGTTGGGGTGGGTTTGGTATTAGTTAGACATCAGACTCAGCCATATGATTTCATATGATACCATGTTTATAATGAATTATATTCTACAGTTCAGTACAAGTTCAAAAGTACACAAAGAAGTGAATATAATTATTATGACTTGCAATTTCTGATACTAAGACAACCTGCTATCCTGTGATAATGAAGGTCAGACTTATCTGTAGGATGCTGATAAAGATTAAGCTATTCTTTGTGTCCCATCAGATATGCTCTCAAAAACACAGTGACTGAAACCCAAGTGAAGTTTGAAATGAGATTTCATGTTGATCTCATTAGACGGTCAATTACTTGATAGGTTTTCCAGATTTCCAATTTTGAAAAATTTGTGGTAGAACCATTTGAACAATATATGATTTAAATTATGATATTGCATAATGCATTTACTTCTCACTGAGCAAACAATGTAAATGTAAATGTAAATGTAAATGTAAGGTCTAAGGAAATTATTAAATTTCTGGCTGCAATCTTGCAATATTTAAAGTTGATTATGGTGGAAATTATCTTCTGTTCTTGACAATGATAATAGCATACCTCTTAATTATGAACCTTTTTTCATCAGATATGAACACTGAAAGATGCAGACTATGCATTTTGTAATATTCAGTTTTCACAGTATTTGCATAAATACAGTTTATCACACTTTTGAAACACATCTTTATCTTTATAGAAACATCTTTATCTGTGGCAGTTATTGTGGGGCAGTCTTTTAACTTAAGACCTCAGCAGTTGTCTTTTTCAAGATTCAGTTTTATAAGTAATTGTTAGATACTAAAATGACCAGGCATTTTAAATACAGTTATTCTTGTGAAGAGTTCATTTAAACCTGAGCTAAGTAACAACTAACAAGCTATTTGAAAAAAAAAATGGAAAAATTCATCCAGTGCATTCAGATGCACTCCAGTTCTGTGATAAAGGAGAGTCTACATGAATTATTCAGTCATCACATTTTTGTTCAACTCCATAATATCACATCTATGCACTTATTCTGCATACCACTGTAACCCTAACCCATTTTAACAATTAATTACAAGTGATCACTAGTAATTAACCAATATACATAACTGCTGAGGATATCGGATGGATATTAAAAAAAAAATTGCTTTAAAATCTTCATCACCAAGAAGTCAGAATACTAAACCATTTACTGACATTTGTACATAGATGAAGACGCAAAAGCACAAGAGCAAATTTAGCATAGAAACATCAGACATTTATGATTTATGACATAAATGTTTGTTGCATTATTGCTAAAACACACAAAACATCATTCTTCCTACTCCATTTTATAGATCCACTTCTCAAAAAAGTATTTTGAAATTATAAGAATAATATAAAAAACAAAAACAACCTGAGAGTAAGGACAGGAGAAAGAACATCCAAAAAGTATCCATCATCTATATAAAAGCCTCTGGAAGCCCTGGAGACTTTGTAAAAGAAAGAACCTCAAACACACCTGTGCCTTTATGTCCTTAATGGTTTTAATGATCTTTTATGATTGACAGTTGCATCTCTTATCAGTAAAGGATTTCATTAGTATTGAGGAGGTGGGGCTTGATCACCCAAATGTAGAGCAAAGCTCAGCAATGTCTAATACCAGGGTGGAAAATAATGAATTATGTGCACTCTCATTATAACATTCTAGTTCATGCTTCTTTCAAAAAAAAAAAAAAAAAAAGCTACTGGCATTTCACAGCTCAATAACCAACCGGCTTTTAAAGTTGTACAGTATGAAAGCTCTTTATTAAACTTAAAATGTCACTTTCAATTTTGTGGTTCTTTGAGGCTCTGTCTCAGCCTATAGGTAATGCTCAGGATATTGTGTAAGGGACATATTTGCTAGATAGCTAACTATGTGACCACGAGCTAGTAGAATGACACAGATGCAGAACACTTTCAAGACAGCGGAGACTCCCGGCACATGTGGAAGGGCATACAGGCGATCACAAACTACAAGACCACACCATCTGCCTGTGAAAGTGATGCCTCCCTCCCAGATGCGCTAAATGACTTCTACGCTTGGTTTGACAACGTACAACGTTCAACAACGTAGCGTCGAGGAAGACCATCCCTCCTCCTAACGACCAGGTGCTCTGTCTTTCCATGGCTGACATGAGGAGAACTCTATGCAGAGTTAACCCACGGAAGTCTGCTGGACCAGACAACATTCCTGGCAGAGAGCTCAGGGAATGTGCAGATCAGCTAGCGGATGTCTTCACTGACATCTTCAACATCTCCCTGACCAGCGCCGTTGTTCCTACGTGCCTCAAGACAATGACCATCGTCCCTGTGCCGAAGAAGTCTACAGTTTCCTGCCTCAATGACTACTGTCCTATTGCACTCACACCCATCATGATGAAATGCTTCAAGAGGCTCGTCATGAGGCACATCAAGACCCAGCTACCACACTCACTGGACCCCTTGCAGTTTGCGTATCATCCGAATCGCTCCATGGATGATGCCATCACCACAACCCTCCATCTGTCCCTCACACACTTAGACAATAAGGACACATATGTATGAATGCTGTTCATAGACATAGGCTGAGGAAAGCCCATCTACCTCCCCCCATCCTGAACACGCAGTGATGCGTCCTGAGCAGCTGCATCACTGCCTGGTTTGGGAATTGCACCGTCTCTGATCGCAAGACCCTGCAGCGGATAGTTGCAGAGGACAGCTGAGAAGATAATTGGAGTCTCTCTCCCCTCTATCACGGACATATATACCACACGCTGCATCCACAAAGCAAACAGCATTGTGGATGACCCCACACACCCCTTACACACACTCTTCACTCTCCTGCCGTCTGCAAAGAGGTACCGAAGCATTCGGGCCCTCACAACCAGACTGTGTAACAGTTTCTTTCCAAAGCCATCAGGCTCCTCAACACCCAGAACTGAACTATATCAGCTCTCTCTCACTCACACACACTCACACACACACACACACACACACACACACACACACACACACACACACACACACACACACACACACAC
The DNA here is from genome assembly GCA_033459395.1 of Hemibagrus guttatus. Taxonomy (NCBI): domain Eukaryota; kingdom Metazoa; phylum Chordata; class Actinopteri; order Siluriformes; family Bagridae; genus Hemibagrus; species Hemibagrus guttatus. Next base: position 8,730,390 of record JAUCMX010000019.1, read on the forward strand.
CCGTGTGAATGGACTCTCAATATAATGTTACCTTCTATTTGCACTACCTCAACCGCTGTTATAAATGATTACTTATTTGCACTACTTTAACTGCTGCTAATACATTTTTGCACACTACAAATGGTCATGCTGCTATGTATATGGTTACAAACATATATGTAATGCACATCACATTCCGTCTTGCCCATTGCACATGTTTTTGTGTTCTGTCTATGTTCTTTTTGTACTTTGTCTTTGCACTGTCTTGTCTTTGCACTGTTTGCACCTGTTTGCACACTTTGCACTTTATGTAGCTAGAACAAACTTCTTGACTTGACTTGAAAGCTACTTGACTTGACTAGAAGGGAATGCTAGACAGACAGACAGACAGGCAGACAGAAAGACAGACAGACAGACAGACAAAGAGTGATCAGACTGAATGTGGAGTGCCAAACTATGCCTTCTAACATGTGCTTGGAGAGATAGAGAAAGAGAAGAGAGAAAAGATAAACAGATACAAGGAAAGAAGATTCAGTGCTAGGCTTTGAGCCTAGCTAAAGATAAAGATAAAATGGAGGTGGATGATCATTAATCATGTTCACAGTTGCACAAAGACAATTTATGAAAGTCTACAGGACGGCGATAAAAGATAAGTTATCGTACATTTTTAAGCTCTTAATCCTTCTTATCATGGAGAATGAGAAACACTGACACAAAAGACACACAATTAGGAGAATAAAAGTCTACAACTTTCCCCAAAAGTACAAGAGGATATGTTTGCCTGCCTATGAGTCGCCACTTTAAGGGAGTAAAAAAAACTGATGCTGCTGCTGTAATCTTTGCCTACAAGACAGTGAACTTGACAGCAAACTTATACAAATGTTGATCTGCAATTATGATGCTGAACTTGATTACACTGCTGGCTACTAAATGGTTTAGCTTTTGGACTTGGGAGGTACCAGTCATTTGGCCTTTGCTCCTGAGATGAAGGAGAAGACAGTATTCAAACTTTGGCAGTTGTTTGGACGGTGTAATACTCCTGCTAAATATATGCAACTGAAGTTTAGACCCTTTATTGGTGTGCCATGCAGTCACTGATTTGTAAACCTTGATTATCTTGTGATATCAACAAACCCTTGCACTAACAGATGGGGAAAGAAGCTGAGTTTCAGTGGTCATTAGGGTATGGGAAAATTTCCCAGTATTTGCACAAGGCCTTGAACTGGCAAGGTTATGTTTTGCTTACCTGTCTTTTGAAGGCCAGACAGTGTTTTTGCAACTGTCTCAGGCCTCCTGCTTCACTCTTCATCCCTGTAAGTGCCACTTCTTTCATCACTGTAAGTTGCACACGCTTCATTATTATACTTGGCATTTGCATTCCAATTCTGATGGACTGTCACCACAATCTTGCACCAAGCACCTGTGGTTATGAACCTCTTCATAAGGATTAATGAGGATTAATGCAATAGAGAAGCAATGGAGAGTACAGAAAAAGTGTGGCTTCTAGGTTGTGTCAGAAGCATAATAAGAAACTTTTCAGACCCCCAAATACAGGTTATATGTTGCTTATCTCCCAGCTGGTGATGGACAGGGCCATTGCATACCTGTGGCAACCTGGGACAGCCTGCTTTCTTGAATTTGCCTGTTCAGGCCATAGCCAGATTCCTATCCAGATTGCCATCAACAAGACCTCATGGATGGCCAGGACAAGTAGAGAGTGAAAGCTACCTAGCAGCATTAGCTAAAAGACCAAAAGTAAAGTTTGGCTCACCAGGACAGACGTCATTTGAAGTGAGTCTTTATTTCGTTCCAGTGTATACAAGCTACATATATAAAGGGATGACAAACCCACCTGACTTGCTTTACTGCATCAGATATTATAATAATTACAGTTTCTTTGGAATGTGAAGTAGGCAATGTAGACAACAGTAAATCATGGATCTAAATATGAATCAAATACACATTACAAACTCTGCAAACTTCTTTGTAAACATTGCTATTACTATATTCACATATGTACAATTATTCTATGAGTTATAGAGTCAAAATGATCTACTACACCATGTGTATATAGTTGACTGATCTGCAATAATTCTGTAGTAAATGGGATTATATTGTAAAATATATTAAATATATTGATTATTAATGTTGAAGTCAAATTATACTTGCAAAATAATACAGACATACTATTTAGTTTGACTCAACATATCATAACAGGACTGAGTATATTATTATTGGATAAAATGGTGTTGCTGAGTGAGTGGTATTCAACACCGTCTGATCATGTTTATTGCTCATTGTCCTTTTCCACTCTTGTTGCAGATAAGCAAGAAAGGTCAATAGTAATTGCAGTTAGCAAATCTTACAGCAAGTGCAGATATGCATTTTAGCTGAGAATGCAGAGATCTCAGACTCACAAGTTACTATAAGGCACCATGTGTAGAGCGCTACATTGACCTTTTATCCAGTTTTATCTTTTATAGTGACTGAAAACAATAGAAGAAAAGCTGGTGATGTTTGTGATAAGGAGTACAAAAAGAGGGCAACCCATTCAGTATGTTACAAAAAGCACATAAACACTTGCTATTTGGATATGGATTTTAAATGTCATTTTACTTTCTTTGAGTGTCTATTGGTGTATTGTAAAAAAAATATGATTAAAATAAACATTTTAAACTTTTCATCTCTAGCCAATGTAATTTTTTTTCATAATTTAAACTACCTATTTGTGCAGAGAACACATACACAGTCACACATTCACACACAGCACTCTACACTGAAGGGCCAAGAGTACTGTATGTTGACACATGACCAATGAACATCCCATTCCAAAACCATGGACATTAATTACATTTACAGTCTCTGTTCTTCTTTGTGGGGATTTGTGCTTATTCCACCACAAGAGTGCATGACGTTGGAACTTATGTCCAGTCTGGTGCTAAGTTGATGTTCCACTTGATCCCAGAGGTGTCCAATGGGAATGAATGTTTAGGGCTCTGTGCAGGCCACTCGACCTCTTTCACACTGCAAAACATGTCTTTATGGACCTTCCTCTGCACATGGCTTATGGGCTAGGTCCTTTAGTTTGAGTAAAAGGGCATCCTATTGCTACAGCTTACAAAGACATCCTGTATATGACAACTGTGTGCTTCCAACTTTGTAACAACAGTTTGATGAAGAACCACATGCATGTTATGCTCAGGTGTCCACATACTTTTGGTCATATATCACATTCCCAGGGACTGAATCTACAGTCTTTTGAGACTGTGTCCTCGATAGAAAAAACCCTTACAGCCATTACTGTGTCTAAACACAGGGCGAAGGTCTTCTGCATTTGTGATGTGACAATGGTGCTGTTTACAAGGTTAATTTATGTTAACTCAAATCTGAAATTCCTCTTTACCCATTAAGTTTTAAATAACAACATCCTTTAGTATTTTAAAAAAAAAATGTATTTACTTATCATTTTGTTAACATGACATAGGAACCCCCAAAAAGTAAATAATGAATTAAATAATTATTTAATTAGTAAATTTAAATTAAAAATGTATTTTATTATTATTTATTATTATTACTATTATTATTATTATTATTATTATTATTATTATTATTATTATTATTATTATTATTATATTTGACATTTTTATACTGTTCACCTTAAACCGCCGCGTAACCATACGCATGCGCACATTATGATTCTTACTTCACACTGAAACAATTTCCGACACAACACACAGCCGTCAGTTTGCATGGCAATACGCATGCGCACAATGTGATCAGGTTGGGGGTGGGGAATTCCACAGAGACAATTTCCGACGCAACACCGGATGTTGCTATAGACTGCGGAACAGCTGAGAGCATATCAACACAGCAACAAAATAGACGGTCGCTTTGAAAAAAGGCTTGAAAAAAGTGAAAATTGATATAGGCAACGGTGAAAGAAGAACCATCGAAAAGAATCAGTAAGAGTCTTGTCAGCCAAAACAGCTCTGTTTTAAACGAACGGATTTAAGTTACAAGTAGAACAAAAAAAAAACAAAAAACGGTGAGACGTCGCCACATACAAACAACTGGTTAGCTTAATGTTAGCTGTTAGCAAGCCTACTAGGAAAATGTCTTGTGTTTTTACTGTCGTTACTATCTCAAAAGATATGTCACTATTATTGTCTGGATTCGTCTAGGTTTACCTATGTCCATTTATTTCTTTCATTGTTAGGTAAAAGTGTTGGGTAACATGTTAGATAATATGTTACTGTCGACTTTGTTGACTGAAAACCAAATAGTTGTTACTTTGGTTAGCTGTGTATCTGTCTACAGCTTGATAAGAAATACAAGTGCGTGAAAATATAGAAGAGGCCAAATTGGCATCTGATACGTTGGAAATTGGCATGGAACTTGTTATCCAAATACACGGTTTTCCCAATTGTTTCCAAACACGGAATTTTCTAATGACGTCAGAACCTTCCAGTCGAAATTACTGTACATATTTGTGAAATCCCAACTGTCATCTGGATTAAGTGCAGTTTTGTAATATTGATTACCAATCAATCAACTTATTTTTTAGAGCTGATGGCATTTAACATCATCTAATGGAGTCCTGTGAGTCATATGAATAAGTTTATTTATTCATATGACTCGTTCACTCACCAACATTATATTAACTTATATTATAACACATTCTGAGTGGTTCCTTTCCTTGTTTCAGCACAATGGGCCGTATCTTCCTTGACCACATCGGAGGCACTCGTCTCTTCTCGTGCGCCAACTGTGACACAATCCTGACCAATCGCTCTGAGCTTATCTCAACACGCTTTACAGGAGCCACAGGCCGTGCTTTCCTCTTCAACAAGGTCAAATGATTACCTCCAATTTGTATGTTTTTGTAAAGCCAGTCATAGCATTCTGTATCAAAAAACTGTATTAAAGTAAAGTAGCAGAATCCATTCATTTCACAGAAAAGGAGATGCAGCATTCAAATTAGTTCAATTATTCAACTTCAGCTCAGTTAAAGATGCTTGAATCATTATGACCTGATAGATGAAAAAGTTTATTAATTTGTTAGAAAACAAGCCAAACTTCCAACACCAGATATGTTTTCCCTGATTAATCAGATTTCTGATATTTGGTACATGGCGTACTTTTTTACCCCCCAAAGCATGTTATAACTGTAAATATAAGACAAAAATAAGAAAAGTTTTTTCGCAAAACTCAAGATGGGTTTAGTGTTAAGTAGAAAATAACATAATTCCCACTCTTAAGTATTATTGAATAAATGCTGACTGCCTTTGTCAAGAAGCCACAACTGGGCTGTAAGTTGGAACTTCCACCAGTACAGTGATCCAAAACATATGGTGTCATGTCCACAGAATTAAGCTTTTGCCATCTCATTCCCAGACCTTAACCTAAGTGAAAACCTGAGACGAAGAAGAGAGTTTAAAAGCGATAACCTAGCACCCTAGAGGATCTGAAGAGATTCAAGGAGTCTCAGGTTCCTTGCTCTGTATTCTTTAGTCTGGTCAGACATTTTAGATAAAGGCTCCCTGCTGTTACACTGTCACAGAGGTTGCACAAAATAATGAATACAGGGCTTACAAATAATTGTAACACCTGATGATTATTGTAAAATTTTCAATGATTGTTTTGCTTAAAAACTAGATTCTCGTCATGCTTACTTGTTTCCTCCAGGTTCTGCAGTTTTATGTGTATTATTTAAAAACATTCTGTTAGGAGGATACACTAAATTACCCATAGATGTGAATGATTGTGTTTGTATGTGTGCATGGTGCTCTGCGATGGACTGTTGTCCCATCTGAGGTGAATTCTTGCACCAAGTGTTTCCACTATAGGCTTCAGCTCAACTATCACCCTGACCCAGATAAAGTGGTTATTGAGTGAAGATGAATGATTAAAGAGTGTATGAATAATGCAGCATGTTAATAACAATATAAATCACAAACAAATTAACTATAAATCTGTAGGAGTTACAAAGAATCATGAACATTTTATTGAACCCCAAGACTAAAAATAGGCAATAAATAATTTGGATTTAAACAGATTTACTGACCTAGTTTCCTTAATGTTCTGTAAAAGACCATTTCACAATTTAAGAAGAACTTATTTTAGCAGTTGATCTGCAAGTGATACTCAAGACATAAGTCATAGGTCTGCCTGATTTGAGCAGTGTTTGAGTTGGGCTTTATCTATAGCAGGGGTCCCCAACCACATGGATCATTTGGTACCGCGCTGCTAAGAAACAATAAACTTATAATTTTATATATATATATAACTTAAAATTATTTGTATTTTATGGCTACTTTGTAAAAATGGCTACTTCCGCCCGTGTCTCACTCCCACATTTGACGCAGTCACGGGTTTCAATGCCGAATTCACACTGCATGATTTTTTTATATCACACGAGAGCTCCCCCTATCAATCACTTCGAGGGGGCCACATCAGTAAGTACCTACCACACAACAGGGAATTAGTCTGGCATGGTGCACTGCAAGCCTTGCTGCCATGACTGTACTGCTTTGGGAGATCAAGAACATAAAGTGGAGTTAAACTATTCAGAGACTGAAAGCTAGTAGGGGTGGTGGTAGCTCAAGTGGTTAAGGCTCTGGGTCATTGCCCGGAAGATCAGGGTTCAAGACCCAGCATTGCCAAGCTGTGAAATGTAGAACATGCAAAGATTTGTGTGATCAGAGGAGAGAGAGTGGCTATTCTCAGAATTTGGAGTGAGGATTATATAAGGAACCAGTAAATTACAGATAAGAAAAACATCTGGGAATTATTGTTCTGGAAAGAAATATCAGTGTTGTATTTGACATGCTGCTATGCATATCTGTTGTGCATATTTGTCTCTGTGAATCTGTTATGCAAATGTAGAGAAACTTAACTTTTTTTTGTTCTGGTTCTGAAAAGCAGTCTCTAAAATAAGATACTATGACTATATACATTTATAGTTTACATTTCTTTGAATTTTGCATGTTTTCTTAAAAATAGTTTTGCATCATCGGGTCGCGGGGGGCAGCAGTCTAACCAGGGATGCCCAGATTTCCCTCTTGCTAGACACTTCCTCCAGCTCTTCCGGAGGGATCCCGAGGCGTTCCCAGGTCAGCCGAGAGACATAGTCTCTTTCCCGGGGTCTCTTCCCCATGGGACATGCCCGGAACACCTCCCCAGGGATACGTCCAGGAGGCATCCAAAACAGCTGCTCGAGCCACCTCAACTGGCCCCTTTCGATGTGGAGGAGCAGCGGCTCTACTCCGAGCTCCTCCCAGGAGACAGAGCTCCTTACTCTATCTCTAAGGGATCACCCTGCCACCCTACGGAGGAAACTCATTTTGGCCTCTTGTATCCGGGATCTTGTCCTTTCAGTCATGACCCAAAGCTCATGACCATAGGTGAGAGTAGGAGCGTAGATTGACTGGTAAATTGAGAGCTTTGCATATCGGCTCAGCTCCTTCTTCACCACAACAGACCGGTACATAGACCGCATTACTGCTGCCGCTGCACCAATCCGTCTGTCAATATCATGATCCATCCTTCCCTCACTCGTAAACAAGACCCTGAGATACTTACACTCCCACTTGAGGAAGGAACTCCTCTCCAACCTGGAGGGTATGAGCCACCTTTTTTCGGTCGAGAACCATGGCCTCAGATTTGGAGGTGCTGACCCTCATCCCAGCTGCAGACTAAGAGTGGTTTGAATCCCCTTATGACTTAAAGTACATCAAGGACCGTTACGTCGCCCGGATTGGCGTCCCTGGGGCCCCACCCTGGAGCCAGGCTTGAGGTCGGGGTATGCAGTCGAGCGCTGGTGGCTGAGTCTTTGCCTGCAGGACCTGGCCGGGCACAGCCTGAAGGAGTGACGTAGGTCCACCACCCGCAGGAAGGAGTATAAGGGTTTAGTGCAATGTGTTTTGGGTAGGAGTCATGGGCTTGGAGACCCTGCCAGGGGTGCTGGTAGGTGCTCCGACTGGGGACTCCATAGTTGTACTGGGGGACTTCAATTCCCATGTGGGCAATGACAGTGATACCTGGAGGGGCATGATTGGGAGGAACGGCCCCCCTGATGTGAACTCATGCGGTGTTCTGTTGTTGGATTTCTGTGCTAGTCACAGTTTGTCCATAATGAACACCATGTTCAAGCATAAGGGTGCCCATCAATACATGTGGTACCAGGACACCCTAGGTCGGAGGATGATGATCGACCTTGTGGTCGTGTAATCTGACCTTTGGCCGCATGTCTTGGACACTCGGGTGAAGAGAGGGGCGGAGCTGTCAACTGATCACCACATGGTGGTGAGTTGGCTCTTCTTATGGAGGAGGATGCGGGACAGACTTGGCAGACCCAAACGTATTGTGAGGGTCTGTTGGGAACGTCTTGCTGATCCCTCTGTTAGAGGGGGTCTTCAACTTCCACCTCTGGAAGAGTTTCAACCAGATCCCCGAGGGAGGTTGGGGACAGTGAGGCTGAGTGGACCATGTTCTCCTTCTCCATTGCTGACGCATGCATCCGGAGCTGTGGCTGTAAGGTCTCTGGTGCTGGTGACGTTGGCATCACCTAAGCTGAAGTCACTGAAGTAGTTCAGAAGCCTCTCAGTGGCAAGGCACCTGGGGTGAATGAGATTCGCCCTGAGTACTTTAAGTCTCTGGATGTTGTGGGGCTGTCTTGGCTGACACATCTCTGCAACATATCGTGGCGATCAGGGACAGTGCCTGGACATGCGGTTTTCATCCTAGTCGTGGAACACTGGACCAGCTCTATGCCCTCTACAGGGTGCTTGGGGGTTCGTGGGAGTTTGCACAACCAGTCCACATGTGTCTTTTGGACTTGGAGAAGGCATTCGACCGTGCCCCTCGTGGCATTCTGTGGAAGATGCTCTGGGAGTATGTGGTCCGCGGCCCTCTGTTAAGGTCTGTTTGGTCTCTGCATGACCAGAGTAGGAGCTTGGTTCGAATTGCCAGCTGTAAGACAGAATATATATAATTAGGTTTATATATATATATGTAAAAGAAAAAAAAAAAAAAAAAAAAAAAAAAAAAAAAAAAAAAATATATATATATATATATATATATATATATATATATATATATATATATATATATATATAAAAGAAAAAAAAAAAATATATATATATATATATATAATTTTTTTTTTTTTTCTTTATTTATATTTATATATATATATATATAAAATGATGATACACACTGTAATGTGAAGTGAGACACTTGTAAAGCCAATAAAATTATGCACAAAACTACAAGTGTGGACTTTTGGACAGAGCTGCTGTAGTGTACAGTGGTGACACCTGGTGCTAAAACATATGAAGTGCAGATATTAATCTCTATTTTGTTGTTTCCCTTTAGAGATAACCCATGAGTTTTATGTCATTTTATGAAACCATCTTTTTTCTCCAGGTGGTGAACCTGCAGTACAGCGATGTGCAGGACCGGGTAATGCTCACAGGGAGGCATATGGTGCGTGATGTCAGTTGTAAAAACTGCAACAGTAAGCTGGGCTGGATCTATGAGTTTGCCACTGAGGACAGCCAACGATACAAAGAAGGCCGTGTCATCCTAGAGCGAGCACTAGTAAGAGAGAGTGAGGGATTTGAGGAACATGTGCCATCTGATGCCTCTTGAATCTCTCTAGTCTTTTAACTCTGTCTCTAAATCTCTCTCTGTTACGCTGCGCATCTCAGTCACTGCCGTGTCCGAACACGATCTGAACATCTGAACAACGTATCTGCTTCTCACGAGCCAGTCCGGCCTTGTTTAGAGACTGCTAATAAACAACAAAACCGATACAGCAGCCCATCAATGGCTCTGTAAAGCAACAAAACCATACTTGCAACACCTCTACAGATCTGTAAAGCATTAAATCAAACCAGCTGACTCTAAACACAATCACAGCCCCTCAGTCCATTGTGTTGATCAGTAAAGCAAACAAATAACAAAAACTGACAGCTGGTCAAAGTTTATTCAGGTATACTCTCGAAATTTAGGCTTTGTAGATCTGGATCTGAGCTAACTGTTAATGATTAAAGCAGGTAGCAGTTATCTCTGAGAGATGCATTTGCTAGTTCAGCAGAATGCAATGTCAGTTTTTGCCAAGATGCTGAAGTCTCTGATTCCATTTTTCTCAGAGCCTCTCCTATTTCAGCCCACAAATATAGAGAGTGACACAAGGGGAAAATAGAGTGTTTGGGGGTCCCTCGCTATTTATACACATTGTTTTGGAATTGGTTGTTAGTAAGAACCCTGTGTTAATGATAACCTCAGTCCAGCATCATTTTAATTAGCATTATTCTTTTTTTCTTGTTTTTAGTTGAGTGATGTATGTATTTTTTTTCTTTTCCTAAGACATGGTAATAAAAATGTGTTCATTTGATCTTAATAAAGTTAATGGTCTTGCTCAAGCATTATGTCTATTTTGAATCTTAAACACAGTAATCACAGGACACACAGTATATGAATGAGCTGTTACCATAGAAATGAACCTGGGATTTGCTTCAAACAGTCAGCTGGTTTCTGAAAAAAAAATCAATCAAACTTTCTGAGCAATCAGCATAGAAACTTCGAAAGCTCTGTAGTAAGAAAATATAAAGTTTCGTTTTAATAGCTTTTATGTTCATATTTCAAATGCAGTGAAAATATTAGATTCAATTCCAAAACAAAGCATTAACAAATTGTATCAAGTCTGTGTTGTTCTTTTAAAGGAAGCAAAAAAAGGAATATTAATGTGTTAAGTAAAAATAGCATTAACAATTTTCACTTCAAACAGTTATAAACAGATCCCCCCCCCAAGATTTAACTTCAGTTTAAATTACTGAACTAATATTTAGTTGCATAACCATTGTTCTTAATAACTGCTGCACATCAATAGTGCATCAAGTCTGCATTACTGCATTACTCCTGGATAAATGAGCTGTGGTATGAAAAACATCCCCATACCATGATTTTTGTGCTACCATACTTTAATGTTTTCATAGTGTACTGTTGATTAGATTGTTCCTCAGAACAATGTTTGGAACAGCCCATTTTACATAGCAATTCAGAAGGCAATATATTTTATAACAATGTGTAAAACATTTGCTTCCCTTCTTCTATAATAAAAGATAATCAATGAAAAAACACTAGATGGCACTCTAACCTTGTTTACAGGAGTGTGGTTTTTACTGTCATGTAGACGATAAGATATGAAACTCATAGGACAAAGGAATATATGTGTAGTGGACATGGCACAGTGCTTTTTATCATGTCCATTCTTTCAGCTTGAGCAAAAGCCTTATCCTGGTAAAGGGTTGATGTGGTATTGGGAAAAAGTACCAATCAAGTTCAAACAATAAGTTCATTTGAAATAATAACTGAAGAGGTTAGGATAGGTCAAGGGTGTCTCTTGGAGTATTGGGGATTGGCCAGACTTTATTTGCTTTGTGGGATTTAAAAATCAATCCCACAAACATGAAATGCAACTTACCAAATCAAAAGGTTTTGAACATATGGAGTTTTCCAGATGTTTTATTCTAGTTTATCCAATATTTAAATTTATTTATAGGCAGCTGTACTATATTAATAAGGTCAAAGTCATCTGTTCTGAAGACTTTACTGCATCAGAAAATGTACTGGAAATGTTTTACCACTGTTACAAAATGCTGAAACATGAGACTTATTTGACACTTAGACTAAATGTCATTTAAATGTCATACTTGCTGAGTATTTACTCTGTCTAGTGAATAAACTATAATTTAGACCTTAACTGCAAAGGGATCCAGGAATACATTGCAAACATTTTCTATTTATCTATAAATCAGTATTACTGATAAATGATACACAGTGATGAACTGTTGTGACTGCCATTTTAATTATCCTTAAAATATACAAAAGCAATATCATAACAAGGAAACAAGAGTTGAAATTTCTTTTAATATTAGTACCTCCAAAAGAAGTTAATGAAACACATTTCAGTGTACAAATCATGATATAGTTTAACTATTCAATTAAAAATAACTATCTATCTATCTATCTATCTATCTATCTATCTATCTATCTATCTATCTATCTATCTATCTATCTATCTATCTATCTATCTATATATATATATATATATATATATATATATATAAAACTAGATACATATGTTAATATAATTATATCAGTAAATATCACAAGGTGAAAAAAGTTTGAAATGCTTAGGCAGGTGGTATGTGTCAAAGTAACATCCACATGGATGACAGAACCCAAGGTTTCCCAGCAGAACATTTCCCAAAGCATGACACTGCCTCTGCTGGCTTGTCTTCTTCCCATAATGCATCCTGGTGCCATGTGTTCCCCAGGTAAGCGACGCACACTCACCTGGCCACCCACGTGATGCAAAAGAAAACGTGATTCATCAGACCAGGCCACCTTCTTCCATTGCTCTGTGGTCCAGTTATAATACTGACTTGCCCATTGTTGCCGTTTTCAGCAGTGCACAGGGGTCAGCATGGGCACCCTGACTGGTGTGCAGCTATGCAGCCCAAGACACAACAAACTGCGATGCACTGTGTATTCTGACACCTTTTTATCAGAACCAGCATTAACTTCTTCAACAATTTGAGCAACAGTAGCTCGCCTGTTGGATCGGCCCACACGGGCCAGCCTTCACTCCCCATGCGCATCAATAAGCCTTGGCCGCACATGACCCTGTAGCCGGGTCACCATTGTTCCTTCCTTGGACCACTTTTCATAGATACCACAGGCACACCAGACCAGGAGCATCCCACAAGATCTACAGTTTTGGAGATGCTCTGATCTAGGCGTCTAGGTATCACAATTTGACCCTTGTTAAAACTCGCTCAAATCCTTATGAATGCCCATTTTTCCTGCTTCTAACGCATCAACTTTGAATACAAAATGTTCACTTGCTGCCTAATATATCCCACCCACTAACAGGTGCCATGATGAGGAGATAATCAGTGTTATTCACTTCACCTGCCAGTGCTCATAATGTTATGCCTGATCATAAAATAAAATAAAAAGCAAAATCTATATTTAATGTTAGATAGTGTTTCACCTATAAGCTGTCTCTAGATTAAATTAGAAATATTCTTCATTGTCCCCGCTCAGAATTAGCTGGATTTAGAATTAGAAAGGTAAAAAAGAGAAAAGCTTTAATCCCTGTAATCTTGGGCTCGGCCTCCTGTGAACCAGACTCTGAGCAGCACAGTGGGATTTCCAAGCACTGGGTAGTTTCAGCTGTTTATGCTTTCCTGGAAGAGAGCATAGACAGTAATAATTATGGCTGGAATGTTGAGACATGGTGTTTATATTTATCAGCAGAAAATAAAGGCAAACATGTCAGGGATGTAATTTTGATGATGTTTTAATTGTACAGACTATCAGTTAAATGTGTAATAATAACTGTAGTTCAAATGCACAGCAAAATGTCCTACCATTCACTGAGGAACACCAGTACTAAATTTGAAATAACAACCTTTACATAATAATTAATTAATTAATGTTAGCTTTCACAGTTATGTCTTGTTTTATACCCTCCTCCAGCTTTAGGTTTTGTTATAGCTGTTTTTCTGATATCCTGATAGTGACTTCTAATTTAATAGCTTGCAGTAAACTGCTTAAGAGTTTTGTCTGCTTAAACATTTCATAGCATAAAGAGGAATTAATTAAGAAACCATGCATTAGCTCTTTTAAGATTAAGCACATAAGTGAAGAACATCAATGGTGATGCAAAGGTTTGAGCTTGCTAATAAAGATTACATTCATTAAACTTACACAAATATGTGGTTTGGAATTCACTGAAGTTTCAGGCATGTGACGTCATTCTGTTAACTGGCATGCTATGAATGTTTTGTTTGCTCTTTACTTATTCATGCCAGTTTAAATTTTATGTTAGCTGTAAAATGTCTGTGCAGGAACAGAAGCCTGTTTTATTCATTCAAATTCAATTCATGGGATCACACAAAAATGCACTTTGGCTGCTTCCTAAGACAGGATCCTCTTAGTGACTTTAATCTCACTTGTTTATGGAAATATTGTAAATAGACTGCATTCATTTTAATTATTTATTAAGTATTTGTTTAATTCAATAATTTGTACTAACAAATCTTCTTCTTTCGGCTTTTCCCTTCAGACATCGCCACAGCGAATCATCTCTCTCCACCTATCCCTATCTTCTGCATCCTCAACACTTGCACCCACTAGCTTCATATCCTCATTAATTACATCCATATACCTCCTCTTTGGCAGCTCCATGTCCAAGATTCTCCTACCAATATACTCACTCTCCCTCCTCTGAACATGTCCAAACCATCTTAATCTGGCATCCCTAACTTTGTCCCCCAAACGTCCAACATGATCTGTCCCTCTGATGTACTCGTTCCTAATCCTGTCCAACCTTGTCACTCCCAAAGAGAACCTCAACATCTTCAACTCTGCTACCTCTAGCTCTGACTCCTGTCTCTTCCTCAGTGATGCTGTCTCTAAACCATACAACATGGCTGGTCTCACCACTGTCCTGTACACCCTCTCCTTTATTCTTGCTGATATTTTTCTATCACACAGAACTCCCGACACCTTTCTCCACCCATTCCAACCTGCCTGCACTCGCTTCTTTACCTCTTTCCCACACTCTCCATTACTCTGGACTGTTGACCCCAAGTACTTAAACTCCTGTACCTTCTTCACCTCTTCACCCTGTAATCTTACTGTTCCACTTCCCTCCCTTTCATTCACACACATGTATTCAGTCTTACTACGACTGACTTTCATTCCTCTTCTCTCCAGCGCAAACCTCCACCTCTCCAGGCTTTCCTCCACCTGCTCCCTGCTCTCCCTACAGATCACAATGTCATCTGCAAACATCATTGTGCAAGGAGACTCCTGTCTGACCTCCTCTGACAACTGGTCCATCACATATCTCACAACGTCTCTTTGCGGTCTCCATCGAGGAAGGGACACCTTCTGACACCTCATCCTCCTGCAGCTCCCCAGCACCAGAACCTATGCAGACGGACCAGTACTGCTTATCGGCCGACGAACACCAACGTCGTTTACACCATAGGTTATGCCTGTACTGTGGAGAAAATGACCACCTCCTCCAAACCTGCCCAGCCCGTCCTCCACGCCCAACGGTGAGTACTATCCATATCAGCTCTACCGTAGCTACTCCACGTTAACATGATGCCGTGCTAATCCATGCCTTCTCGGTGAAAGTCCTCTTTGACTCTGGGTCATCTGGGAACTTCATCTCCTCACATCTGCTGTCTGCCTTCAAGGTACCACACCAAAGAAACCCCACTCGTTACCGGATCACCACTATTCAGGGAAAGCCGTTGGGCAAGGTGCTGGTGCAGTGGAAAACGCCTGAATTGACTCTACAGATTGGCTGTCTTCACGAGGAGACGTTATCTCTGCTGGTGCTGGAAGAGTCAGTGGTAGATGTCGTCCTGGGATGCCTGCGACTACTGTGTACAACACTGTCTGCGATTGCTCCCTGTGCGCCCCCCAGAAACAACCCTCCTAGGGTCTACCACAATTGAAAGTCTGGTGTCCTCTACCCAGGCCAACTTCCCAGGGGAGTATCAAGATTACCAGGATGTCTTCAGCCAGATGGCCGCTATGAAACTGCCGCCACATTGACCATGGGACTGTGCGATCGGCCTCCTGCCTGGTGCCAAGCTCCCCAAAGGAAGAGTCTACCCACTCTCGTTCCCGGAGAATAAGTCCATAGAGGAGTACATCAGCAAGGAATTACAACAGGGGTTCATTCGACCATCAACCTCTCCGGCGGCTTCCAGCTTCTTCTTCGTGGCCAAGAAGGATGGAGGGCTTTGACCCTGTATTGACTACCGCATCCTCAACTCCCAGATGGTAAAATTTGCTTACCCTCTACCTCTAGTACCTGCGGCCCTGGAGGAACTATGCGGAGCTCACATCTTCTCCAAGCTAGACCTTCGTAGCATGTACAACCTCATCCGCATCCGATGGGGAGATGAGTGGAAAATGGCCTTCATAACTCCATCGGGACACTATGAGTACCTGGTCATGCCATATGGGCTCTCTAACGCCCCCTCAGTCTTTCAGAGTTTTTTTGAGATCTTTGGGTACAGGCTCCACAGGTTTGTTGTTGTCTACATTGATGATATTCTCATCTACTCCCCCAATCTTTCTGATCATGTAGATCACGTTAAACAGGTACTCAACCGACTCCGCCATTACCACCTGTACCTCAAGCTTGAGAAATGTGAGTTCCACCAATCCACTACCCAGTTCCTGGGCTATGTCATATCAGCTAAGGGGATTCAGATGGATTGCACCAAAGTGAAAGCCATTAAGAGCTGGCCATAACCCAGCACCGTGAAGGATCTGCAACGTTTTCTAGGGTTTGCGAACTTTTATTGTCGATTCATCTCAGGGTACAGTGACCTCACTGCTCCTCTCACCTCCCTCCTGCACAAGAAACCCAAGAATCTCAGCTGGACATCAGGCACAATCAAAGCCTTCTGGAAGCGGAAAGCCACCTTCTGTATGGCCCCAACTCTCGTCCATGCTGACCCAACCCGGCCTTTCATTGTAGAAGTGGACGCTTCTGCGCTAGGAGTGGGAGCAGTCTTGTCCCAACGGAGAGGTGAAACCCCAGTACTCCACCCATGTGCCTACTTCTCCAAGGAGTTATCCCCGGCGGAGCAGAACTATGATATCGGGAACCGTGAACTGTTAGCCATAAAATTGGCCGTAGAAGAGTGGCGGCAGTGGCTGGAGGGAGCGAATCATCCATTTGAAGTCATCACGTATCAAAACCTGCAGTATCTCAGGGAAGCTAAATGCCTGAACCCAAGACAAGCTCGGTGGGCGCTGTTTTTTACCCGATTCAACTTCCATGTCACCTACTGTCCAGGAAATGAAAACACCAAGGCTGACTTGCTTTCTAGAATCCATTCCCCAGACCCAATGCCAGAAGAACCAGAACCCATACTCCCTCCAGACCTGTTTGTGTGTCCCATCACCTGGTCGCTGGAAGATGATATTCGTGCCGCCATCGAAGAGGAACCTGCTTCGCCAGGAGGTCCAGATGGTAAAGCATATGTGCCAACATCCCTACGTCTTTCCCTTCTGGACTCGGTACATGCTTCTCTGGGATCTGGCCACCCAGGCAGGCAGCGAACTCTCTCACTCCTCAAGGAACGGTATTGGTGGCCTAACATGGCCGAGGATGTTGCCCGCATTGTAAGATGATGCTCAGTCTGTGCCATGGTCTCCACCTCACGTCGTCTACCAGAGGGTAAACTGGTACCGTTCCCTATTCTGTGGTGCCCCCTGGTCCTATCTGGGTATTGACTTTGCCACAGATTTACCTGTTTCTAATGGCTTCACCACAATACTCGTCACTGTAGACCGTTTCTCCAAGGCCTGTAAACTCATCCCACTTAAAGGCCTACCTACAGCCCTGGAAACAGCGGAGGCCCTCTTCAGCAATGTCTTCAGACATTTTGGCATTCCGGAGGACATCCTGTCTTATAGAGGGCCTTAATTCATTTCCAGAGTGTGACGAGGGTTCTTCAAGCTGCTCGGGGTATCGGTGAGTCTATTCTCTGGGTATCACCCACAGACAAATGGCCAGACTGAACTTAAGATCCAGGAGATCGGGCGCTACCTCAGGGCCTACTGCCACGACCATCAGCACGACTGAGCCAATACCTCCCCTGGGCCGAGTATGTGCAGAACTCTCTACGCCAAGAATCAACCAAACTGATGCCCTTTCAGTGCATACTCGGGTACCAGCCACCTCTCTTTCCGTGGTCAGCAGAACCGTCCGAGGTACCCACCGTAGACCACTGGTTTCGAGAGAGTGAAATGGTATGGGAATCAGTGCACATCCATCTGCAGCGGGCAGTCCGACGTCAGAAGGTTCAGGCGGATGTCCTCCGCCACGATGCACCTCTCTACAATCCAGGTGACAAGGTCTGGCTCTCCACTTGAGACATCCGCCTGTAGCTCCTCTGCAAGAAGCTGAGCCTTCGCTACATAGGTCCCTTCACAATCCTGAGGAAGATAAATGACTTGACATATGAACTTCAGCTTCCCCGTCAATACCACATTTCACTGACCTTTCACGTGTCTTTATCTAAACCGTTCACTGACTCTGTTCTTCCTCCGGCCGCAGAACCTGAGGTACCTCTTCTGCCTGAGATCGACACCGACGACACAATCTACCAGGTCCGGGAGGTCGTGAACTCCAGGCGACGCGTTGGCCGTCTCCAGTATCTGGTTGACTGGTAGGGGTATGGTCCTGAAGAGAGTCCTTGGGTGGATCGGGATGACATCCTCAACCCCTCGTGGAATTCAATCAGCGCCTCTCAGGCTGTCCCACTCTCAGGGACCGCGGTCGTCCTCGTCGCCATTCCCGAGCGTCTGGAGATGCCCGTGGGGGAGGGGGTACTGTCACAGATGCACTGACCACAGCCACTCAACCACGCCCCCAATCACCAGAGTTCTAGCACTGTCACCTACACCCAATTACCAGCACACTATTTAGCTCCCTCACTCCACTCAGTCGTTGGCTAGTATTATGGTTGCTTCCTCAGAGATTTCTCTTCCGTGACTGTGCTCTGTGGATCTATCATCTGTGCTTCTGCTGTGCTTTTTCTCCTTGGGACTTTGTTAGGGTTCTAACTGCAGTGATTCAGTTTAGCTTGTTTTTACAGTTTCTTTTATTTGTGCGCTGTTTCAGTTTCATTATTTTCACCGTGTGCTTAGTAATTAAAGTCCACTCTGCACTTACCTGCTTCCTCTCGGTCCTCCTCCTTGGTAAAGTGTGACAAAGGTAGACAAAGATACTCTCAATAACAAATATAGCAAGTCCTTAATAATTTGTATATTTTCTCCACCATAAGCACTTATGCTGTATTCTTGGTGTTAATTGAATTTTATGTCAAAAAAGACAATGCTCCTTTAAATGATTGAATCTGCCAAAACTGGCTAATAGCCAATAGCCTGGCTATTCTTTATTAAGATTTTTTTTTTTTTTTTTTTTACAGTTTTCACTCCTCAAGAAATAGAACCAGTGCAATCTTCTTTATGCTACGCCTTTGAATAGTCAGTTGGTTTTGAGGATAAAGGAGGATTGTAGATCACCTGCACCTGCACATATGCATTTATATGGTTGTGTGTTTGATAAACAACTGATCTCTTTGTGTGACGATGAAGACATCAGCAATGACGTGTGATGATCAGAGGTCAGAGGAAAATGGCTAGATTGGTTTGAACTGCCAGGAAGAATGTAGTAACTCATATAATCACTCTTAATGGTGGTGAACAGAAATGCATCTCAGAATGCACAACATTTTCTGCTCTGTGAAAGTGTGAACGTGAATGTCAGTCCCTTTATTTTGAGATCACACCAGATGAAAACCCACTTGTACAGCAGATTCTTTCTTTTCCTACCAGATGCCTGTTAACTACTATAAATTTCACTACTTTGAATTTGAGTCAGATCTATGTCTTCATGATCCAATAGACAATTTCTGCATTTTGATGACAGATTGAACTTTTCAAATTTTACCTAGATATATTTCCCACTGGAGTAATACCAGATTTGAATAAATATAAAATAATTTGAATAAAAAATGTTTTAATCTGTTTATGTGAAATGATGAATTTTTATTTTTATTTTTACAAAAAACATGAGATTTTACAATTGTTGATTTATGTGATATATACATTTCCATAATCATTTTGCATCACAGAAAAAAGGATTGTCAATAATAGACAAAATAATAAAAAAAAAGCCTATTTACAATAATTGTCTTGAAAAATACTGCTATTTGTATACTATATTTAAATTGAAATACAAAAATGTGTAATGACTCATATTATGAGATTAAGTACAATGGAATCCTGTAAAGGGTCATTTTAAATGTCTCTTCCAATAGTGTCTAATAACGCTGATAAAGGATCTTAAAATTTGCCTCTATGCACCGTATTTCAGTAACCTTTACGTATTCTTGTTTGTTCATATAGATTGTCCTTTTCAAGTCAAAGATTTCTAATTGAGCTCAAATCCTTGCAATTATATAGAAGAAGTTGCTTTCGGCTGCTCCCTATTCGGGGTCACCACAGCGTACCAACTGGTTCGCACAACAACATGGCACAGGTTTTACGCCAGATGCCCTTCCTGCCGCAACCCTCCCATTTTTCCGGGCTTGGGACCGGCACTGCAACCAGTGGCTGGGGTTGAGGCATTGGTTGGGAATCGAACCCGGGCCTTCCGCATGATAGGCGAGCAACCTACCACTGAGCCACCAATGCCACAAATCCTTGCACTTATATGATCTTTGTTATATAGTTATTGTATATATTGTATATATAATGAATACTGTTTATTTGCCCTGTAGCTAATTCTTTTTTATAATTCACTAGCTACCTGCATGAAAATACCATTTACCACAATACTATTTGTGCTTTACCACTAAAATATATTCTTTTTTAAGGCAATTTACTTAACTTTTTTGTTTGGTCTACATATTTTGCCTAATACAGTGGTGTGAAAAAGTGTTGGCCCCCTTCCTGGTTTCTTATTTTTTTGCATGTTTCTCACACTTTAATGTTTCAGATAATCAAACACATTTAAATATTTGTCAAAGATAACACAAGTAAACACAACATGCAGTTTTTAAATAAAGGTTTTTATTATTAAAGGAAAACAAAATCCAAAACTACATGTCCCTGTGTGAAAAAGTATTTGCCCCCTAAGCCTAATAACTGGTTGGTCCACCCTTAGCAGCAACAACTGCAATCAAGCGTTTTTGATAACTTGCAATGAGTCTGTTACAGCGCTGTGGATGAATTTTGGCCAACTCATCTTTGCAGAATTGTTGTAATTCAGCCACATTGGGGGGTTTTTGAGCATGAACCACCTTTTTAAGGGCTTTACCACAGCATCTCAATCAGATTGAGGTCAGGACTTTGACTAGGCTACTCCAAAGTCTTCTTCAGAAGGCTGCAGAACCCAAGTTCGCTTCAGCTTGAGGTCACAAACCTACCGATCTATCAGTCTGGAAAAGGTTATAAAGCCATTTCTAAAGCTTTGGGACTGCCGCGAATGACAATAAGAGCCATTATCTACAAATGGCAAAAACATGGAACAGTGGAGAACCTTCCCAGGAGTGGCCGGCCAACCAAAATTACCCCAAGAGCGCAGTGACAACTCATCCAGGAGGTCACAAAAGACCCCACAACAACATCCAAAGAACTGCAGGCCTCACTTGCCTCAGTTAAGGTGAGTGTTCATCACTTCACCATAAGAAAGAGACTGGGCAAAATGGTTTACATGGCAGAGTTCCAAAATGAAAACTGCTGCTGAGCAAAAAGGACATAAAGGCTTGTCTCAGTTTTGCCAAAAAACATCTTGATGATCCCAAGACTTTTGGGAAAATACTCTGTGGACTGACGAGAGAAATATTGAACTTTTTGGAAGGTCTGTGTCCCATTACGTCTGGTGTAAAAGTAACACAGCATTTCAGAAAAAGAACATTGTACCAACAGTAAAATATGGTGGTGGTAGTATGATGGTCTGGGGCTGTTTTGCTGCTTCAGGACCTGGAAGACTTGCTGTGATAAATGAAACCATGAATTCTGCTGTCTACCAAAAAATTCTGAAGGAGAATGTCCGGCCATCTGTTTGTGACCTCAAGCTGAAGCAAACTTGGGTTCTGCAGCAGGGCAATAAAAATAAGAAATAAGAAATCAGGAAGGGGGCCAACACTTTTTCACACCACAGTAGAATCAACTTCTGTCCATGTGCCTGCCAGCAGAGTCAGCAGGGTGAAAATGGGTGTTGTTCTTCTAATTTCCAAAAAATATTCTGTACCATTTTGGGCTGAAGTGACAGATCATGACTGTGTAGTTGGAGACCATAATAGTAGAGAGCTGAATAATGTGCTGCTTTTCCTCCATTAGGAAGAATAATGGAATAAAACAAAGCCAGACAAACAAATGAAAGAGCATGCTGAAGACTATAGGCTCATTCTCATTCGCTCTCGCTTTGAAGGCGAACATGAAACATAACACAGCTAGAACAGCAATGTATATATGCATTGTAGCAAAGCCAACCATCTTAGACCCATAAGTACACAGATGGTCCATAACAGTTGAATCATATTTAGATTGTTTTTTGTTAATGAAAGCAGGATCAAATATAAACCAGAAGAGGCATACGAGACATTGAACACCAGCGATGATGGCTATGTTAACAAAAACTCTATTAAACCTGCTTAAGTAACGCTGTCTATTTGGGTCATAGGACAGGAAGGCTATGAATGAGCCAAACGCCTTAACCAGAATGCATGCCACAGTGAGAGTGAAGCCAAGACCATACATTGCCTGTTGTAGCATGCACTGATGGGGGCTTGGATTGCCTAAAAAAGCTATTACACTTCCAAAACTTACAACTAGGCCTACATGCATAATGCATAACAATTTGAAGATCTCTCTTACTATTCGGTGTTCCATGTGTTTAATGAAAAATATAATCGAGGCCAGTAATAGTATGATGCCGATTAATGTTGCAATTAGAACCACAATCGAATGTGGCGCTGACCACTCCAAAATTC
Source organism: Hemibagrus guttatus (assembly GCA_033459395.1). Classification (NCBI taxonomy): domain Eukaryota; kingdom Metazoa; phylum Chordata; class Actinopteri; order Siluriformes; family Bagridae; genus Hemibagrus; species Hemibagrus guttatus. Next base: position 8,752,985 of record JAUCMX010000019.1, read on the forward strand.
CCACCTTCCATTCCACACATTTTGTTGAATCAGCATTAGATGTTCCATTTAGACACTTTGTACAGGATGCTTGATCTGTGTGGAGAAAAAGTGGAACATTAAAATTATAAACGCAACATACTGAGGTATTAGATATAATTCAGTGCATTATATAATTCTAATAGTTCAGTTACTGTTGTTTACAAGGGAAGGGATTTCAAGGATGTTACAAGAGATGCCTCTTTTGGGCAAGCTAAGCTTAGGCCACCTCCCTGAAAATACAAAGAAAACTGTTTCATAGCATTCATTAAAGTTCTAAACTTTAGAAAAACTGCCAACCCTAAAGTGTTATCAGATTCTGATGTCCTTTACCTTAGGGATGTTTTAATACTCTTTTAATTGTACTCACCCTCCTGGTCAGAATATTCTCCAGCAGCACATTTAATACAGGTATGGCAACATGTTATATTTAATATGTGCTTGTGTGTGCCTTTTGGGCACTTCTTTGAACACCTGGATTCAGGAACCTTGATTTGTAGAGAGAGGTGTACGTTTGTTAAAATCCAATCCTTAACTATGTAGTTGTGCTAATTATAAACATACTAAAGCTTTATACTCATATGAAGTTTCTAAAACAAAGAGCATTTATTTTTCTCTCACCGTATTGTTAAACCATGAGACTTTTTGCTCATAGACATTGATGCTGTTGTTGCTTATAAGGTATTGTCCTACAACATCAAGTATTCTTTCATCACCATTCTTCTTCCACATGATAAGATCATAACCATTTTCAAAATCACCGTTTTTATTAAAGTAGTATGTCTGGTCGTCCACAGTGAATTTCATGTTACGAAGAATGCTTATAAGCTGTATGTAGAAAAAAAGAAAATATTCATAAAACATAAACAACAAAGTGTAGAGTATTTAAAGATCAAGTGTGTGACTTACCTTCCAAGGCAGGAAGTTAGTGTCTTTAGAACAGGAAGTGTCATCACATTTTAAAAACTTCTTGATAGCATGAACAATGGCATAGACTGCCACTCTCTGACCATAAGCCTCTGTCAGATCCACAGTCTGAAGAAGGAAACTATCATCTGTATTGTTGCAATATGAAAAAAATGGGTTCTGTGATTGCTGACCCTGAGTGCAGTTTGACCGCATTTGTTTATACTCAGTGATGAAATCATTCCTCGCCCCTGGACTTGGTCTAATGTTCTGCACGTAGTCTGCAAAACCAGGAATGTCCCCAGTGATGAAAGTAAAACCAAATATGTCTCCCACTTTGTTAATGTCTTTCATCTTCATTAAGAAACGTGCTGTGGACCAGGCATCGCTAGAAATCCAGACCCGACTAAGATTTCTCTTAATCATCTCCTGAAAGATCATCTGCACAAGTTCTGGTCTTAGAATAAGTAGAACAACTGTTGCATTTGAGGATTCGATTTGATCAGCTACATTTATTATTCTCTCTTGTATATCTGCTGAACCTAGGTAATTTGGTAAGATTTTCTGGTAATGGAGACACACATGTTCATTCTGTGCATCCTGCACAAAGTTCTCAAGGACTGCTCTGCCATAATCATCATCAAGGGTAACCACCCCAATCCAGTTCCAGGAATAATGGCTCATGAGCTTTGCCAGTGCCTTAGTCTGGTACAAATCACTTGGAACAACACGAAAGAACGACGCATAGCGTAATTTGTCACTCAGTGCTGGTGCAGTAGAAGTGCAACTTATCTGTTAAGGAAAAAAATGAATAAGAAAAAGAGAAATCATTTAATATGTTACACTGACTTGTACATATTCACTGAGTTAAAATATCTTGTCACACTAAATTAATAAAAAAACAAGCAGTTCAAAAATGCAGTATAGTACATGAAAGTCACTGATGAGGTCAACTTTGTGCATACTGAATCTTGTGAAAGTGACTTATTTTGACATAAAATAAATTATTCATAAGTTATTATATAATGACAAGTTATTCTTATTCTTATCATGGTGCATAAATAAAAAACTAAAAAACACTAAGCACATTTTACAATACATTAATAAATAATAAAAAGATTGATACAAAACTTCATATCCATAGAAATCATTAGTTTTTTTTTTGTTGAACTGAATACTGACTTTTTTCAGTTGTTTTAAATGTTTTAAAGGGTAAAAATTAAACACTGCCTTAGATTTGTGGATTTTAAACAATTACAGTATATTTTCCAAATTGCAAATTTGAACCATTCTTGGAAAACAAAATCTATCAAACTCTATCAAAATCTATCTAATCTAATTTGTGAATAAATGTGAATGTATTTCCCAAACCTTTAGTCAGGTCACATTAAAAGATAGAAGGTAGAACACTACAGAAAAGCTGTTAAGAACAAGATTTCAGTATTTCTACCTGGGGAATCATGTAGAGACTCAGGAGTTTGGCAATAGGAATAGACAATTCGGAGTATCTTTCACCCAAGAGAGCTTTTATGGGTGAGGTGAAGTTTGAGTAATCAGGGAGGAGTGTAGGTGGCCCATTAATAGCAAGCATGCGCTCCACACAGTCTAAAGCTTTGGTACCATATACACAAGCATCACACATCAGATATCCAAGTTTAATGCCAGGAAGGAAGCTTAAGTTATTGATCTCTTCAATTGTGTGAAACACAACTAAAGATGCCACAAATGGTATTTGATCAAAGCTAAAAATGAACAGAAAAAACAACAAAATCTGGTTTAAATGAGGCATAATTAAAAGCAGAAAGGCTGACATTTAAAAAAAAATAGTAAGAACATTATATTCTCCTCTATACTCACTCTGTGCAAGTATACAATCCTGGGCTTGTCCGATTTTCAAGGTTTTGTACTTTAGAATGAACTGATCCCACAATTCCAATGACAATGTCACCAGGCATATATGCTCCGAAATGTGACTCTATAAAATCACAGCGTGCTACAGATCCTACCATCACTACCCCCAGCACATAAAGACACAGATGAGAAACAGAGGCTGCCATGTTATAAAGAGGGTGAAAAGTTACCCGTGTTTCTCACACTGGTGCAACACAAAACAGCCTTATATATATATATATACACACAGAGATGAACAGCCCCTTTTTCCCGCATAATTATCGAGAAAACTGGTAGAACAGGTACAACAACCAGTGACATACTGTTAACCCTTACTGTGCAGTTACTGACTGTAAAATGGGTGGTAACATACTGTTGCCTCATCATACAATAGACACCTGTAAAATATTCGTTACATAATGTCAGTAACTTGTATTATGGTTCTTTATAAAATTATAAAAGCTCCAGGATCACTGCTTTGATTCTGAGCTCGAATTCCTGTCTTTGAGGAGTTCCGCATGTTTTCTCTGAGGCACCAAATATAAAAAAATATATACTCCTTTCTGTCTACCATTTTTAAACATTTCAGACTATATGGAATCATTTAGATAGTGACTTGTGTAAATAAAAAAAAAACCCTTTTTTTAAACATTGGTTTAAAAACATTGAGCAGCAACCAAATCTTATTTTAAAGTGAATAGTCAGTAATGAATTAAATCAGTTTCTGCTTGAAATAAAGCTAAGAACTAACTGCAGACAGCATAATCATATCTATCATTTACATAATCATTTCTATTTTAAGATATTTTGCAAAGATTGATTCAGGACACATGTTTGGGACCACATTTAACACTTTCATTTAACATTTAAAGTTTTATGTACATTTAACATTTAGATCGATATATATATATATATATATATATAATGTATCAACTTTTAAATTGAACCTAAAAACTGCTGTTTATTATGGCTTACTATATAAATGTATCAAAATGGCATCAAATGTTCAAAAATGTGAAACAAAACAGAAGCATTAAACTTTCCGGAAAACATGTCAGTAGGTGGACTGGCTTCCTTAACTCCCACTAGATCTGAATGGCTGTGTGTGCATGGTGCCTTGTGATCGTGTTGAGTTCCATCCAGAGTGTTTTCCCACCTCATGATTTATCCCTGACAATAAAGCAGTTACTGATGAAGAATGAATGAATGAATGAATGAATACCATATTCTTATCTAAAGCACAAGCATACCTGCAACACACACACACACATACAAACACAGTAGCATTGGTAAAACCTATTAATCAATGGCAGTGTGGATGTGAGTCACTTTTAACATATGTAAATTGGAATCTTTTGTAAAACTCTTTGTTCTTATGGACTCTTATGGAGCCATCCGGAGTTGTGGCCGTAAGGTCTCTGGTGCCGGTCGCGGCGGCAATCCCCGAACACAGTGGTGGACACTGGAAGTAAGGGATGCCGTCAAGCTGAAGAAGGAGTCCTATCGAGCCTGGTTGGCTTGGGGGACTCCGGAGGCAGCTGAGGCATACCGACAGGCCAAGCGGACTACAGCCGTGGTGGTCTCGGAAGCAAAAACTCGGGTCTGGGAGGAGTTCGGTGAGGCCATGGAGAAGGACTATTGGACGGCCTCGGGGAAATTCTGGCAGACCGTTCGGCGCCTCAGAAGGGGTAAGCAGCTCTCTGCCAACACTGTTTATGGTGGAGATGGAGAGTTGCTGGTCTCGACTGGGGATATTGTCGGACGGTGGAAGGAATACTTCGAGGATCTCCTCAACCCTACTGACACGCCTTCTGTAGAGGAACCAGAGGCCGGGGACTCAGAGGTAGATTCATTCATCACCCAAGCTGAGGTCACTGAGGTAGTTCAGCAGCTCCTTGGTGGCAAGGCACCGGGGGTGGATGAGATTCGCCCTGCGTACCTTAAGTCTCTGGATGTTGTGGGGCTGTCTTGGCTGACACGTCTCTGCAACATAGCGTGGTGGTCAGGGACAGTGCCTCTGGACTGGGCGACCGGGGTGGTGGTCCCTCTTTTTAAGAAGGGGGACCGGAGGGTGTGTTCCAACTATAGCCTCAGAATGGTTTTCAGAATGAAAGATTTTTTGAAAATTGTTTCTACACAATGAGGTAAATACCGTTTGGAGTCACATTTATTGACACACTGGGAATACAACGCGTGCCCAACATATTTCTCAGAATCACTTTTTCAGTGCTCAAGCATTAGGTCTAATTTGAATCAAACAAATTGCAGAACACACAGTATAATGTCAGAGTGATGTTTTTTAACAACAGCTTATACATACACTATTCTAAATTATTAAAAAAAAACTGTTTTTGGTAAATTCAAAAGATAAATCACAGGAATAATCAAGCGATGAAATGAATGTCTTCTCATGTCCCTGAGTACAAAAAATATGAAAACATGTAAGTATAAATGTGACTACAGGTAGAGGCACCTGATAAAAATAGTTAGCGGGTCAAAACGATTAGAATATGAGAGTAGACACAAGGGTCTTAAATTCAGAAATCCTAGAGAAAATTCACTGTACCCCAGCCTGTTCCCATAAAATTTCACCCTGCTGCCTATGTATTTATATTTATATCTGTGTATGCTATATACACCGATCAGCCATAACATTATGAGCACTGACAGGTGGAGTGAATAACACTGATTATCTCCTCATTATGGCACTTGTTAGTGGGTGGGATATATTCCTCAGAGTTGATGTGTGAAAAGCAGGAAAAATGGGCAAGTGTAAGGATTTGAGCTTTGTGATTGTTGTGATGGCTACATGACTGGATGAGAGCATCTCCAAAACTGCAGCTCTTGTGCGGTTTGCAGTGGTCAGTATCTATCAAAAGTGGTCCAAGGAAGGAACAGTGGTGGACCAGCGACAGGGTCATGGGCGGCCAAGGCTCATTGATGTACGTGGGGAGGAAAGGCTGGCCCGTGTGATACGATCCAAAAGATGAGCTACTGTTGCTCAAATTGGTGAAGACGTTAACGCTGGTTTGTTGCATATGGGGCTGCATAGCCACAGACCAGACCAGTGGTCATAATGTTTTGGCTGATCAGTGTATATACTTTATGTTTGTATTTGTTTAATTGTGTTGGCTATTAGATGTTATTCTAATCATGTTTACAGAGGAGTGCATTTTTACTGTCATAGACAATAGGATATGAAACTCGCAGGACAAAGGAATATATGTGTAGTGAACACGACACAGTGCTTTTTTTTATCATGTTCATACTTAGCTTCGGTAAAAGCCTTATCCTGGTTAAGGATTGCTGTGGTTTTGGGAAAAAGTACTAATCAAGTTCAAACAAAAATAATAACTGAAGAGATTTAGACTGGTCAAGAGTGTCTCTGGGAGTACTGGTCAGACTTTCTTTGCTAGTGAGATTTAAAAAATCAGTCCCACACACCTGAAATGCAACTCACAAGTCAAAAGATTTTGAACATATGGAGTTTTCCAGATGTTTTTTTTAGTTTATCTAATATTGGAATTTCTTAATATATAATAATAAGGGC
>JAUCMX010000019.1:8766848-8944348 GCA_033459395.1 Hemibagrus guttatus
GCCACTCAGCAAATCTGGCATGGTCAGACAAACAAGACGTCTTTTGTTCAGGAAGAGCATCATCACAAATTTGAAACTAGTGATGAGGTAATGGTAAAGAACTACTAACCTGAGGGCCCATGGTCCACTAACTGGGTGAGACCACGCAGAGATTTAGTTTACAAGCTCTGCCACAAAACTAAATACCAACAACCTGTTAAGAGATGGTCCCACAATGATCAATTAAAAAACATAAAAATCTGATAGCATGTAAGCATGTATCTGAAGGGCCATGTAAATAGTCAAATGTATATTGTAAGTGTTTGTAATGTTTTCTGTCTTTTGTGTAAAAGGGGGGGGGGGCATACATTCATTATGTTTACTAGTGTTTTTCAGATTTCCTAACAAAAAAAAGAAGTGAAGATGTGGTGATGGACTAGGATGGCAGACCCCACTCCTAACCCTTCTGGCATAATGACGAGACCATATCCAGGGGTGCTGATCAACAACCTCCAGCGGGTCCATGTTCCAGTACAAGGATCTACTGACAACAGCATTCTTGAAATACCATGGAGCCGTAGCTACCAGCTCATCCACAGAGCAGACGCTGGAAGGCCATCCAGGGGATTGCATAGAGGGTGTCTCTTCTAGATGGAAGTTGCTAGGATTTGTTGGACAACAGGTTCTGCAAACAGATGCCTATCAGCAAGAAGGACTAAGTGAAGAAAAAGGAACTGTCCAGGATGTTCACACCATTGCATCTGCCCTCTCTTATCAATGATACCTCTTGCATAATCCCAGAGACTGATTGATCCATAGGAAATTATTACTTCCATATGTAAATGTCACTTTACAATGTCATTGAATCCAGAGGAACAGCTAGGTTTTGTGAAAGACATCCCAGAATTTGATTTTGAATTACCAAAACTGGACACAATGTTAATGTCATTAATGCAGAGGAAAGATAACCACATTGTCAAGGTGCAACAAGGTCTTGTGGAAAAGGACAAAGTTTTGACTAAAAAATGCATAATGGTGATGTAGTTATTGCTTACTCTGACTTGATTTCGATGTAACTTTCAAAATTGCCATTTGTGTATGCATTTTTCTCATCATTTGCCAATGCGTGATGTTATGCTGTATGTGTTCCATATTGAGACGTCAGATTGCAGATACTCCAATAATTAATGTAGGACATTCCCGTTGGCTGTGATGGTTCCTGCATGCCTCTACTCCAAACCCAGGAAATATTTGTACATAGAACCAAATTTTAAGAAAAAACATTGATAAGTTTGCCTAGTGGAATGGAGCCATAACCAGTGTGCATGAGGTGATGTCTCGATGACGGGTAAGATTCTCTGAGGGCTGAAGGAGGACAACCTACTGCAGGGCTTCACCGCCACTGGGCACCTGCCCGAGATGGGAGGTGTAATCTGTGTAAAGGAAGTGATGTGATGCTTTCGGGCCAAAAAGCATCAAAGGGGGGACTGTAAGAAACGACAGACTGCCCCAACCCAGATTCCACTCCACAGTACACATCTGAAGGAGCTCATTCCTAAAAAGGCTTACATATCATATGGAAATATGTTTAATTATCTGTATGGTATTTTTACATTGGCTTAAAGCAGCCTTACCAAACATTTATAACACTTAATCTAATCAATTATTAGTATGGGAGCGGCAGCAAGACATCAAGATCCATCACTGAACAAAGGGTATACGTGACCATGATTATCATTCAGTATCGCCCGACCATTTGGGTGATCACACCTGTAACAATACCAAGCCAAGGTATGTGACCGTGATTACCATTTAAGGACATCCTGCTAGATGATAGTATCACCCAGCCATTTGGGGGATACTCAGTAATTTACATTTAAAGTAAAACTCATTTCAATGACACACGGGAAACACTGTATAAAATGTGTGAGCAGGATTTGTTCTGTGTTCTTTTTGACTCCGATGAACCCAAAGTACTTTATGTATTTTGTCACTGCGATGCTGCAATAAACTTCTTCTTCATTAAGATCTTCGACGCTCTTCGTTTTATTTTCTTACTATATATATATATATATATATATATATATATATATATATATATATATATATATATACACACATATACATATATATACATATACATATACACACACACATACACACATATACACACACAGATGAACAGCCCCTGTTTTCCCGTAATTTGCCGGAAAACTGGTAGAACAGGTACAACAACCAGTTACATACTGTTAACCCTTACTGTGCAGTTACTGACTGTAAAATGGGCATTAACATACTGTTGCCTTATCATACAATAGAAAGCTGTCAAATATTCTGCCTCATGAGAATTTTATGTGATGTCAACTTGCATTATGGTTCACCATAAAATTATAAAAGCTCCAGGATCCCTAATTTGATTCTGAGCTCAAATTCCTGTCTATCATTTTATCATCGTTTTAGTCTAAGACTCTTTTCTGTCTACAATTTTTAAACATTTGAGACATTACTGAATCATTTAGATCGGGGTCCCCAACCACCGGGCCGTGGACCGGTACCAGGCAGTGGATCATTTGGTACCGGGCCACAAAGAAACAATAAACTTATAGTTTTATAAATACATAACTAAAAATTATATGCATTTTATTTTTAAACCACTTCCACCTGCGCCTCACTCAGGCACTCAGGAGCTCGTGCACGCGAGTGACAATCACAATGTGAATTACCAAAGACACAAACTGAGAGAATTGCAGATGTGTCGCCAATGCCCGTGAAATACATATTTGGCATGCTAAATATCTGGACCTGTCGGTGACTCAAAATCCTGCAGTGTGAAAGGAGTTCTGACTGAAAAATACATCGGTGATGACCTATAGCAAATGAGAGAGCGATATACAGGACAGCGGTAAGTTTGGGGAGGAGTTATAGACTACAATATCAACATGTTATACAATATACAACAAGCATGGCTTCAGTTGGAGCACAGTATTATAGTTTAATAGAGTTTATAGTTTTTTTATCAGAAAATATCAGAGAGTTGTCTGCGATTCTTCTTATTGTGAAATCATGCAATGTGTAACCTCCTGTCGCCAATCCATTGTGCAATGTGAACACAGCAGCAACTGAATGCTCCCCCAGATAGTCGTGCCATGTGAAAACAACAGTGATCAGACCACTTTGAAAATTGTGCAGTGTGAACTCACCCCCCCTTAACTCCTACTAGAACTGAATGGTTTTGTGTACATGGTGCCTTGCGATAGAGTTTAATTTCATCTAGAGTGTTTAAGATTAAGTTTAAGTTTCACGTTTATTTTTCATATGTACAGATATCAGTGACAGTTTGTACAATGAAATGCTTAGGTGAGGCTCAGGCACACTATAGCAATAATTTAAGCAAAAACCTAAAGTAAAAAATAAAACACTTAAAAATAGTAATATTATATACAATAAATAAATGTGTGCATGTCCAAGGCTTTCCTGCACCCCAGGGTGGGATATGTTCCCACGATGCCCAGGATGGTTGGTCGTCCGGTCTTATTGCAGGCCTTTTGTCCTCCGCCCCATGAGTCAGGGGAACAGGAGAGGATGCACTTGCTTTTCCCAGTAAGGGCCCTGCGAACTTATGCCCACTGCACAAGCTAATGGCGTAAGTCCTTCCTGTTCATCTGCTTTGGGAGCCAATCTGGTCTCCAAGCAGCACTTGGCACACTGGGTAGTAGAGGCCATTACCCATTTTTCCAACTTACATTTGTCAAACAGGCATCAAATCATTTGAGCATGGAAGACATGGGTAAGTTATTCAAAGCCACTGCTCTTCCTTCTGTTCATTAATTTTAAATTTATGGCTATTTCAAATATCCCTCCTGTGTCCATCCCCTAGCTTTAACCCATACTCAGCTGAATTACATCCAATCCTCCCTTGATGTGCTTCAACACAACATAAATTTTCTTAAAGCTCAGTTCCAGGCTCCCCAAGGTACCAGCACTCCTACAAGGGGACAAGATGGCCTTGGTTGCTGAAACTGTTACTACCACTACACAAGCTTGTACAGCGTTAATAAAATGTACCCAAACTTCTCATCCCTCTTGTAGTGTTAAACCTTACATTGTTAAACTATTAAACAGAGGTGGTCAATAAACAAAGGTGGTGTCTGATACTACTCATGTCTTCTCATACAAACACAAACATGAATACATTCTAGATATTCTGGGTTTCAAAAATACTCCCACACTTGCCACACCCTGGGCGTCCACTCGCACTTTTTTCAGACAAGTAGAAGCTGGAGTAATGTGACGTAGATGCCCTTATATGGACTTACTGGCACATGTTCCCTTCAGGATGTGTCCTATCTGAGCCTTTAAATTTAAACTTAACTTTAAAGTGTACACACAGAGCTTCAGACACAACTACATACTTCAGACTCAAATGCATCCTTAAAAGTACCCTTGTTGGAAAGTGCATGCAAATGTCTCACTCTTACCATGTCAAAAGGACTATTCTTGTCACGTCCGGGCACCCCCACCCTGTGTGGGGCTCGAACCTGGACCTCCGTGATTGCGCATCTATGCGTCTGCACGCCGTGGAATAAGACCCATACGCAGGATTTAGCAGAGTGCTGCTTTATTAATATAAACACAAATACATGGGGAAGACAAACCTAACGCTAGACCATGACACTAATAAACAAAACCTGACGAACCTAGAACACGAAACGAACCTATTTATAGGGCTAAACATTAAGGCTAATTGGATACAGGTGACACAATCAGGAATGAGAACAATAGGCAGGGAAACACACAGACAAGCAGGCTTCCAAGAGTCACATGCCAGCAACCTCTCCAGGCCTGGCAGGGAACTGTCCAGCTGTTCCTGACAGTTCTATTACAATTATTACTATTATTTGGTATTGGTAAAAATAGACTGTATATCGAAGGGTAAAGCAGGAGCACAGCTCAGCAAAAGCATTAAATACATTACATGCTGGTGTTAAGGCTAGGCAAAATTAAAGTTGGATTCTCTACTTTATACAGCTGGACAATTGCCTAATCCATTTTATAGCAGAGCTACCCATGGTAGTGTCAGTGTGAAGGCTACGGAATTCACAGCAACAACGTGTGTCCAATCACTGCAAAAGAGAAGAAGGATTTTGTTGGTTCCAGTGGACACACACACATATTTCTTCTTCTTTCGGCTTTTCCCTTCAGGGGTCGCCACAGCGAATCATCTCTCTCCACCTATCCCTATCTTCTGCATCCTCAACACTTGCACCCACTAGCTTCATATCCTCATTAATTACATCCATATACCTCCTCTTTGGCCTTCCTCTTTGCCTCCTGCCTGGCAGCCCCATGTCCAACATTCTCCTACCAATATACTCACTCTCCCTCCTCTGAACATGTCCAAACCATCTTAATCTGGCCTCCCTAACTTTGTCCCCCAAACGTCCAACATGAGCTGTCCTTCTGATCTACTCGTTCCTAATCCTGTCCAACCTTGTCACTCCCAAAGAGAACCTCAACATCTTCAGCTCTGCTACCTCTAGCTCTGACTCCTGTCTCTTCCTCAGTGACACTGTCTCTAAACCATACAGCATGGCTGGTCTCACCACTGTCTTGTACACCTTTCCCTTGATTCTCGCTGATATTTTCCTATCACACAGAACTCCCGACACCTTTCTCCACCCATTCCAACCTGCCTGCACTCGACTTCTTTACCTCTTTCCCACACTCTCCATTACTCTGGACTGTTGACCCCAAGTACTTAAACTCCTGTACCTTCTTCACCTCTTCACCCTGTAACCTTACTGTTCCACTTCCCTCCCTTTCATTCACACACATGTACTCAGTCTTACTACGACTGACTTTCATTCCTCTTCTCTCCAGCGCAAACCTCCACCTCTCCAGGTTTTCCTCAACCTGCTCCCTGCTCTCACTACAGATCACAATGTCATCTGCAAACATCATTCAGACTCCTGTTTGACCTCCTCTAACAACTGGTCCATCACTATAGCAAAACAGGAAGGGGCTCAGAGCCGATCCCTGATACAGTCCCACCTCCACTTTGAACTCCTCTGTCTGACCTACAGCACACCTCACCACTGTCCTGCTCCTCTCATACATGTCCTGCACCACTCTGACATACTTCTCTGCTACTCCTGACTTTCTCATACAGTACCACAGCTCTTCTCTTGGCACCCTGTCATATGCTTTCTCCAAGTCTAGCACACACACACACACACACACAATTTAAAATGAAAGAAATTCTTTTGTAAACAATTAGATAAATAACTTGGTTAAATCATGGTTGGGGTCTCATTTATTGACACTCTGGGAATGCAAAGCATGCCCAGCATGCTTCACAGAATCACTTTTTGAATGCTCAATTGCAGAACAAATCGCAGAACACACAGTATAGTGTCAGTTCTCACAACAAGGACCAAGAGATGTGGATACTTTAATAATAAAAATATGAATCTTTATTTCATAATTAAATAATGCAAAATTATCCAATACAGTAAAGTAAGCATAAAAAAGACAGAACGTTAACTTTGAACTTTAGAAATTTAACATAGACAGAAACAAAGGGGAAAAATGCAACAAGCAACCCACTACAGGGACTTAATGCAACTTGATCGAAAATCACACCATCAAGCAGAGCTGGGGCTTACCGATGGAGATGCTGGCCATGCACAGGACTGCAATAATGCCCGTAAGGCTAAGTACTCACACATGCACCAAATCACTCACACACACTCCAGTGAAATGCACTACAACTCCACACCACACTTTGAGAGATACTAATTCACAGAAGAATCTAGACTGCCTACTCCCAGTCCCCAGCTCCTAGAAAAAAAAATTAACTTAACCTCCAGCACAAATGGAAAAAAGGATAGCAAAAATACAAAACAGCTAAAACAGAGTAAAAGAACAAAGCAATTAAACATAAATGGGAGACAAGTAAAGCCAAAGCATCAGCAAAAACAAGCATTAACACTGAAGCAATAAAGCAAAACAGAAGTATTCAAGCTGCAAGCCAGGCTGTAATCTATGCAAAGACAAGGGCAAGAGGAATGGCATGCTCACATGCTGTTTAAATACCAAACAAGGCAGACCACATCATCTATCTGGCAGCCAGTCCTTTAACAGATCAGGTGCTAGCAGCAGCAATTGTCTATGGAAGTACTATTTAATATAGTTAGTATTTTAGTACAGACGAGTAAAATGGCAGCCAAAGAGATGCTTGACCATTGACCTCTAGTGCAGCAAACATCCAAACAAAAACCTGCTTCCCAAAGGAAATTAATATTAGCTAGGAGATTAAAAAAATATCTACACTTGCTAACAACCAAAAATGGAAACATCAAACACATACCTCTCGCGCAGGGCAACTTCCAGAAATGTAACTTGGAAATGAATTGACGCAACACCCGGCTATTCTTGCAATGCCTTTTTATATCCTCCCTAACTAATAATGAGTAAGTGGATCATGGCCAGTAATGTAAGTGAACAAACTGCATTTACCACACTATGTATATACTTTATGTATGCATTTGTTTATTTGTCTTGGGCACTCTAACCTTGTCTAAAGAGGAGTGCAGTTTTTACTCTCATGTAGACGATAGGAGAAGCCTAATCCTGGTTAAGGGTTGCTGTGGTTTTGGGAAATATTACCAAAAGAGTTCAAATAAAATAACTGAAAATATTAGGTTTGGTCAAGAGTGTCTCTGGGAATACTGGGAATTGGTCAGACTTTCTTTAGAAGTAGGATTTAAAAATCAGTCCCACACACCTGAAATGCAACTTAGAAGTAAAAAGGTTTTGAACATATGGAGTTTTCCAGATGTTTTATTTTAGTTCATTCACTATTGTAATTTCTTTATAGGCTGGTGTATTATATTAATAAGGGCAAAGTCATCTATCCTGAACAGTTTACTGCATCACAAAAAGTACTGGAAGAGTTTTACCACTGTTACTGACACACAGGGGTTATTTGCTGGGTATTTACTCTGCCCTGTAGATAGCCTATATTTCAGCTTATATTTCAGGAATTTTAAGCAGCATACATGTGACATGTTCAGAAAATGTACTGGAAATGTTTTACCACTGTTACAAAATGCTGAAACATGAGACTTATTTGACACTTAGACTAAATGTCATTTAAATGTCATACTTGCTGAGTATTTACTCTGTCTAGTGAATAAACTATAATTTAGACCTTAACTGCAAAGGGATCCAGGAATACATTGCAAACATTTTCTATTTATCTATATATCTGTATTACTGATAAATGATACACAGTTTTAAAGAGTTAGCATTTCTGTATGATCCTATTTTCTTTAAAACATACAAATACAATATCATAACAAAGAAACAAGACTTGAAATTTTAAGAACTTTAGTACCTTCAAAGCAAGTTAATAAAACACATTCCAGTGTATACATCATGATGTAGTTTAACTATCCAATCAAAAATAAATATCATAATGCAGATTTATATGCTAATATAATGATACAAGTAAATATCACAAGATAGAAAAAAGTTTGAAATATGAAGAGTAATAATTTATATGTATAGTTTAATTGTTAGCAAAATGTTTATTTAATATTGGACAGTGTTTTACCTATAAGTTGTCTCTAGATTAATTTAGAAATATTCTTCATTGTCCCATCTCAGAAATAGCTGGAATTAGAATTAAAAAAGTAAAAAAAAAAAAACTTTAATCCCTTTTATCTGTAATCTTGGGCTTGGCCTCCTGTGAACCAGACATTGTGGAGCTCAGAGGGATTTCCGAGTGATTTTCTATTTCAGCTAAATATGCTTTCCTTGAAGAAAGCAGAGACAGTAGTAAGGCTGGAATGTTGAGACATGTGGTGTTCATATTTATCAGCAGAAAATCAAAGCAACAGTATCAGTGTTGTAATGATGTTGATGTTTCAATAGAGAGCTTAATCTAGCGGGATTACACAGAACCACATGCCTCTTAATGCTATTAATTAGATTATGTTAAGCGGGAGTTTTGTTGCTCCACTGCTGTGCCTTAGTTAACAAGTTCAAAATTGTTTACCACCAGTTTCTAAAGGGTCATTTAAGCTTCAGAAACTTGTGTCTATAGAAGATTTTAATTATGCAGAGAATTTTAGTAACTGAAATTTGACTTTTTTGCATAATCAAATTAAGATAGAAAAATACCTGCAAATACTATTATGCAATTATGAATGACCTTTTTATATTCATTTCTTATATTGTGTGCTCTTTTATATTTAAGCTTTCAGGAGTCTTGAATCTTGATTCTGCATAATTTAATTTATTTGTCTGGAAGATTTCCAATTTTTTTCCTTTTTTCGGAAATGAGGTGTATCTCTTTGTTTGAAGAATAAGGTGGCCGAGAAGTGTCACACAAGAATAAATCGGAAAACAAAATAATAAATCCAAAACCAAATTAACAAATCCAAAAACACTCTACCTATCTATCTATCTATCTGTAAGTCTGTCTGTCTGTCTGTCTGTCTATCTATCTATCTATCTATCTATCTATCTATCTATCTATCTATCTATCTATCTATCTATCTATCTATCTATAAAGTGATTTACTTATTTATTTATTGTTTTAACTGTTAGTTATGTCTTCTTATTTTCTCCTCCAGCTTTAGGTTTTGTGATAGCTGTTTTCCTGATTTCATGATCTATACTGACTTCTAATTTGACTGTTATAAACTGCTTGAGAGTTCCCTTTTGAGGGAACTCAATGCTGCGTCATGACTGAAGCTCTGTGTGCACTCATGCCAATTTAAAAGCTCAGAAAGGACATGTGACGAAGGGAATATGCGCCAATAAGTCCATATAAGGGCAACTCTGTCTGTGCATGTGTGCCGATTGTTTGCCCTTCTATCTAGGCTAGGGAAAAAGAAGATATTTAAAAGACTAGGAGATAAAAAGAAGATCTTGCAGGCCTACCAGGCTGACCTGCTGAAGGAACTCGACTATGGCGAGGAATTTAACCATGAGCCACGGAGAGGCACCTGTGGCTTAATTTAACAGGGATTAAAGACAGAGATAAGTCCTTTTTCCTGGATGCCCCAATTTTGCCTCAGGGCCTATTTGGTGACACAGTGGGCATGGTCATCAACTGGCATCTAGAGGTGAAGTGCCAGTCAGTGGCATATAGAGAATTTATCCATTGCTGCAGTAAGCAGCCTGGGTTGTCGCCTCTGCCCCCCCCATCTCACTGTGTCAGGGCACAGGGTAGATCAGCACGAGGTTGACACCTCTTTCAGACAACCTGGCACCGTGGAATCTTCTGCCAGGTGTCTCTCAGTGGGTCCTAGATACCGCAGAAAAAGGGTACAGGATCCAGTTTGCCATCCATCCTCCTCTGTTTCAGGGCATTCAGGGTATTTTGTTGTTCCCAAGAAAGACGGGGAGCTGCATCCAATTTTGGACCTGCAGGCTCTGAACTGTGCACTGAAGATGTTCAAGTTAAAGGTATAAACATCATGTTGCAAATCAGGTCTGAGGACTGGTTTGTGACAATAGACCTCAAAGATGCCTATTTTCATGTAGGAATTCTGCCAGAACACAGAAAGTTCCTCAGGTTCGCTTTCAGGGGTGAAGCATACCAGTATTGTGTTGTTCCTTTTGGTCTAGTCCTGTTGCCACTCACATTTACAAAGTGCATGGATGCTGCCCTGGCAACTCTGCATCTCCAGGGCATCCATGTACTGAATTACCTAGATGACTGGCTCATCCTGGCCCAGTCGAAGGCCATGGTGGCCAGTCATTGAGATGCTGGGCTTGCCCATATGAAGTCTTTAGGCCTTCTTCTCAGAGAACCACCTTCTTGGGGGTAGTTTGGGATTCCACCACGATGCAGGCATGTCTGTCTCCTGCTCAGGTGGCTTCCATACTGTCAGTAGTGAAAGTTATTCAGCTAGGCGAGGTGCAGAGAGTGCTTGCCCTCATGGCGGCAACAGCCAACATTATCCCTTTGGGTCTGCTTCACATGAGGCAATTCCAGCTCTGGCTCAGGGGTGCAGGCTTTCATCCCCGAAGGCATCCCCGAAGGCATCCCCTCAGTGCCTCAGGCCTTTTCACCTCTGCTGCAATCAGAACAGTTAGGACCCAGTTCACTGCCTGGTCGGTACAGTGCTGGAGTTCTTACAGTCTCACATTTTTCAGGGCCTGTCCCCCTCTTCTTTAAAAGTGTATGTGACTGCCATTGTTGTGAACCACAAACTTGTCCTTGGGGCCTCCTTGGGTAGGCATTCTCTGGTCTCTCGTTTTCTTTGTGGTGCCAGGTAGCTGAGGCCATCCTGCAGACCACACCTCCCCTCCTGGGACCTCTCTGTGGTCCTAGAGTGGCTGCTGGAAGCTCCCTTTGAGCCCATGGAGTCAGCCTCTGAGAAGTTCTGACCCTAAAGATGGCTCTATTTTAGCCTTGGCCTCCTATAGTAGGTTAGGAGATCTGCAGGCTCTATCAGTCACCCCCACCTGCTTTGCCCCTGGCATGTCTAAGGCTATCCTGCACCCCAGGGCAGGATACATCCCCAAGATGTCCAGGATGACCGGTCATCTGGTCATCTTGCAGGCCTTCTCTCCTCTGCCCCAGGAGTCTGCGGAACAGGAGAGGCTACACTTGCTTTGCCCAGTAAGGGCCCAGAGAAATTATGCCCACCGCTTGAGCTTGTGGCATAAGTCCTCCTCCCTGTTCGTCTGCTTTGGGAGCTGGAACAAGGGCAATCTGATGTCCAAGCAGTGCAAGATGCAGCGTCGCTTGACACACCCCAGGTGTCCACTCGCACTTCCTTCAAATTAGTAGAAGCTGGAGTATGGTGACGTAGATGCCCTTATATGGATTTATTGGTGCGTATTCCCTTTGTCATGTGTCATATCTGAGCCTTTAAATTGCCGTGTGTGCACACAGAGCTTCAGACACAACATCCTCAATGAAGCGTTCCCATAGCGTCATAATGCAGCATCTCGTTCCCTTCTCAGGGAACCGGGTTACATACATAACCTGGTGTAGTTCTGTCTGTTTAAACCTGTTATAATTAAGAAATCATGTATTAGCTCTTTTAAGATATTAGGCACATGATTGACAAACATTAAAAAATTAAGCTTGTCTGTCTCAATAATGATGCAAACGTTTGAGGTTGCTAATAAAGATAACTTGATAATAAAGATAATACTTAGTTCATTTTTGTATCAGTATTTCATAAGAAAAATTATTAAACTAACATAAACTAACAATAATATGTAGTTTGGAATTCAGTTAAATTTCAGGCACGTGACAACCTTCTCTTAATTGATGAGTTATGAATGTTTTGTTTGTTTGTTACTTCCTCATACCATTTTCAGTTTTCAGTATCCTGTAAAACATCTGTGCAGAAACAAAAGCATTTTTTTCTTTTAAAAGATTTAATTTGGGAAATCACATGACACATAACAGCAAGTAATAATACTACACAAAAATGCATTTAGGCTGTTTACATACTTTGTTCATCAATCTCAAAATTTGATCATGGAACTCTTGTAAGTAGATTTCATTTAAATTATTTATGAATTCATTTAATTTATTAATTGTACTAACAAATAAACTGTACCTAAAAATGAAATCTTAGTTCAATGGTTGCACTTGTTTTACACTGTCATGTGTCTGCACTATTGTCTAGTCCTGTGCATTGTGATATCTTCTGCTGTAATCTTGGAAGAAATGACATTTATATACAACAGCTTGTCCACAAGCTGCTGTATATAAGTGAAAGACAATAAAATCCTATTGACATGATATGCAAGCTAATGTTATAGTCAGACCAAGAAAAAACTCAGAGCTAGAATTTGTGTAATCACAATGTTTCATTTACATTTTGTAGGTCAATTAATATTGTGTACATTCTTTCAAACAAATAAATACAATTCACACTGTCTGTTACAGAAACACTAAAAGTTATTGGTATGGTATTAGTAAGTGAGGTATTTACCTCCCGTTGTTTAAAGTGGTAGATTCACTGTCCATCTGTGACACTAGATAACAGTTGGTGGCCAGTAAGAGTGGGCCTGAAAGGGATGCTCCTTCTGAAGGTTTGGGGTAGGCAAGTAGCTTAGTATGTAGTCTTTCTCTGGAGATCTTTGGCACTCCCCATGGTCTTGGTAATGTGGACCTACAGGAAGGCTTGACAGACTGGGAGGCTGATTGGTTCTCTTGACAAAACACAGAGCGAGCATCATAAAATGACTTTGAACTAGAGGCAGTCATAAAGCTATTTTCATCAGTACTGTATCTCCTTTTCCAGCTCTTGATGTGGGAAGTACATGAGCCTCTGGATGTCTCCCCCTGACCATTTACAGGACAGGAAGTGGATGGAGGTAAAGCAGTAGGACTCTGAACTCTGTGGCATGTGGAATAACATGAGGGTGGGAGTTGAGCTCTGGAGACTGGTGACGTTGTTTGAGGGTGGCTGTTAGCATAAAAGTTTGATGCTTCTCCTTCATCTGAGTCCCTGTTTCCCATTCCTACTATTTCTTCCACCTTTTCAGGCAAAGACATTTTATTACCCCCATCCCCTAGGCCAATTGCTTCATCTTTTTCTTTTTCTTCATCCCCAGCTGGCTGGTCACAGTCTCGCTCTAGATGGCTTTTAGGACATGTTTCTGAGATATTCAGGCTGTCCCTTGAAATACTGTCTTGACTGGGCAGAAAAGATTCTGTTTTCATTGCTGCTCCTGGACTCCTTGGATTTGTTTTTTTTTTGCCATATTCATCACTAGCATGACCTTCATTTTTTTCAAAGGAGTCCTTCAGTAATTCAGGAGGAGGAGGTGGGAAGCTGTTCACATCTTCATCATAAGGTCTCACTGAGAATTGATTGTCAAGTGGATAACAGCTGGAACTGTTGTTTCCATTGGAGGAAACACCTGCTCTGTAATTGGTTATCTCAGGCAAAAAGCTCTTTTTCCTTCCTTTAAATCTTGAGGCCACTATAAGTGGCTTGTGGCTGGAACTGTCACAAACCCCCTTACTAAATGTATTAATAAGTCGTTTGACAGCATTTTTGCCAGGGGGTACAGGCACAAAAGCAAGAGTCAAGCCAGGTGTTAGCCCAGGCTTAAATGGCCCATTGTTTCCATCTTGGAGAAAATAGAATTGTGATGGATTTTGTCTTTTCGTAATCCATTCAGGTTTCTGGTTATCATTTGGAAATATGTTCTTCCCTTGTACCATGTCATCATTTACTCTTCTACCTAAACAATCTGCTGATTGTGACCGTTGTGCACCCCATAAATGAATAAGTGTATGCTTTCTTTGACAAGATACAGATAAATCATCTGCAGTTTTGGGTCGTCTGATGTCTTGGTCTTTTTGATCACTCCATTCAAAGGTACTATTGGTTGACTTCTTGTTGTTCTTCTGCAGCTTGACTTGGAGTGCATACTGACTAGTGTCTTCTTGAGACCAGTTAGGCATCTTTTGGTCTGTCAAATCACTTTGTTCATGTCTTGGCTCTTCATCATCATTGCTATTTTCAGCAGCAAGATCTTTGTCAACATCATCTTCATTCACATTAATACAGGCCTGATGTAGTGAATTGCCTTCAATAAAGCCATATGATGACCGAGTGCTAGTGCCCAATCCAGAGCTCTCCTGGTGGCTGCAATGTCTTACTGAACCATTGTGGCACTCGTTTTCTACACCAATGCCACTGTCCTCACTGTGCAGAGCACTGTCTTTTGAATCCAGCTTTCTAAAGGCATATGATTCCACACAAGCCAATACCTGGTTCAAACGCAATTCCACTGCTTTCTTTGCACCCAGCTTTTCTGCTAACAGTTGGGAGAGTGAGCCGAAGTATTCACTTGTTTCTTCTAAGGATGTGTCCCCCAGCCCTTTTACAGAATCCCCTAAAAACCAAATTTTTTTAATAAAGTGATGAAGCATATGTTGCAGTAGATCTGGAGAACCTTCAGTTGAGCTGCTCTCAACCTCTGGGATGCCTGGTTTAAGTAAAACATCATTTTGTGGTGCTGGCAAGGCCACTTGGTTTCCATGTGTTTCTAGCATCTGTTCTCCCTCAGTTGCAATTTCATCTAAAACCTGGTTTATCTCATCATACTGTAATGTTAATAAGGTGACCATAGGCTGTAAAGAAAGTTGGGTCCGTGTTGCTTTTTCCAAGAGCCCTAAGAGGGACTCATATTTAGGGATATTTTGTGTCATATAAGCATAAGCTGCCTCTTGAGCTTTTACTATTGTTTGTGGAAGATCTAAGTTTGACTGCATATAGACCGTTTTTCTTAGTCTTTCACTCTGTCTGCATTCACTATTTTTCATTAATCTGTCATCCTTTTTGTCCTTGCTTTCTTTTGTCAGTAATTCCCCTTGTGATCGTATATTTGTCTCCCCTATATCAACACTTTCACTAATTATATCACAAACAGTGGGTCTTTTACCTTGAAGATGTACAGGAGTATTTTCTTCTTGTAATAAACTTCGTTCTCCGGAGGCTAATGCTGTCTCTGTTTGGTTCTTAATTTGTGCCTCTCCAGAAATATGATCATGCAGAGCTTTGTGTTGGTGGTTGTAGATTCCTGTAAAGAGTTTACCTTTGGAAGGTGAGCAGCCCATTACAATGATCAGAATGTTATCCGCCTGTTGATTATGTAGTATCAAAGTAGGCAAAGATGTTCTCTATAACAAAAACAGCAAGTCCTTCATAACTTGTATACTTTCTCCACCATAAGCACTTATGCTGTCTTCTTGCTGTTAATTGATCTTATCTCTCAAAAAATGCTCCTTTAAATGATTGAATCTTCAAAAACTTTTTTGTTTTTGACAAAAAAAAAAAGACTTTGTACAGTTTCTACTCCCCTAGGAATAGAACCAGTGCATTATCCTCTATGCTATGCCTTTGAGTAGTCAAGTGGTTGAGAGGATAAAGAAAGATTGGAGATCCTTGCTCTTAGGTTGTACAGATGGCCATGCAAAGAAAAAAAGGTTCACACGTAAGAGCCTAATCTCATGAAAAAACAAGGTTGCTGTTGGTTTCATTTCTTTGTCCTAATTACAACTAGTGTGTAATACTCGTAATACTTAATGCATATAATAAATACAGGAACATCTGTGCACCTGCACATTTGTGCAGTTATGTGGTTGTGTATTTCATAAACCACCGATCTGGGATTTTCACACCCAACACTTGATGTCTGATGATGTTTGATGATGAAGACAGGTCAGAGGAAAATGGCCAGATTGGATTGAGCTGCCAGGAAGAATGTAGTAACTCATATAATTACTCTTAATGGTGGTGAACAGAAATGCATCTCAGAATGCATAACATTTTCTGGTCTTTAAGTGTGAAAGGGAATGCCAGACCCTTAATTTTTAGATCACACAAGATCCAAAATGTACTTGTACCAGATGCTTGTTCACTACTATGAATTTCAATAAATGTAAATTCCATGTTTCACATTTTAATAAAAAATTGTTTTTAAACTTCAGCAGTTTAGTCTATTTATGTGAAATCTAGAATGATGGGAAAAAAAGATTTTACAAAAAAACACGAGATTTTACAATTGTTTATTTATGTGATATTTACATTTCCATATAATTAACATTTTGCATCACTGAAAAAAGATTGTCAATAACAGACAAAATAATTTTTTAAAAACCTATTTACAATAATTGTCTTGAAAAATACCGCTATTTTAATACTCTATTTATAATAAATAATATCATAAAACTATTGGCACGCTTCATGAAACATGTAATACAAAAATGTGTAATGACTCATATTGTGAGATTAAGTATAATGGAATCCTGTGAAGGCTCATTTTAAATGTCTCTTCCAATAGTGTCTAATAACGCTGATGGGTGATCTTAAAATTTGCCTCTATGTATTTCATGAAATCCTTTACATATTCTTATGTCTGTTCACATACACTGTCCTTTTTAATTCACAACAAAGATTTTTAATTGAGCTCAAATCCTTCTAATGATATGATATTTGGGAAACATTGTTTTTTTGCCCTGTAGCTATTTCTATAATTCACTAGCTACCTGCATGAAAATATCATTTAAAATACTACTTGTGCTTTACCACTAAAATAGATTCTTTTTTAAGGTAACTTTCTTCTCTTGAATTTGCAACTTTTTTTTTTGTTTGGTCTACATATTTTGCCTAATAGAACCAAATCCTGTCCATGTGCCTGCCAGCAGAGTCAGCAGGGTGAAAATGGGTTTTCTTCTCTCTAATTTCTAAAAATGATCCTGAACCATTTTGGACTGAAGTGACAGATTATGATTGTGTAGTTGAAGACCATAATTGCAGAGAGCTGTAAAATGGGCCACTTTTTCACCATTGAGAAAAAGAATTGAATAAAACAAAGCCAGACAAACAAATGAAAGAGCATGCTGAAGACTATAGGCTCATTCTCATTCACTCTCCCTTTGAAGGCGAATATGAAACATAACACAGCTAGAATAGCAATGTATATATGCATCATAGCAAAGCCCACAATCTTATACCCATAAGTACACAGATGGTCCATAACAACTGAATCATCTGAAGATGGTATTTTGTTAACGAAAGCAGGATCAAATATAAACTCGAAGAGGCAAATGAGACCTTGAACAGCAATGATGATGTCTATGTTAACAAAAGCCCTATTAAACCTGCTTAAGTAAAGCTGTCTATTTGGGTCATAGGACAGGAAGGCTATGAATGAGCCAAACGCCTTAACCAGAATGCATGCCACAGTGAGAGTGAAGCCAAGACCATACATTGCCTGTTGTAGCATGTACTGCTGATCTATCTATCATATAACACCAATCAACCATCACATTAAAACTACTAAAAGATTTTGTGCATAACATTAATTATCTTGTTGAATTGGATATATTAGGCATCAAGTTAACAATCAGTTCTCAAAGTTGATGTGTTGGAAGCAGGACAAATGGTCAAGTGTAAGGATCTGAGTGACGTAAACTAGGGTCAAATTATAATGGTCAGAGTCAGAGCATATCCAGAATGACAGAACTTTGATAAACAAAACCTGATAAAACCAAACTTTTGATGAGAGTTGACTGTAGTCCTTGCCTCTATTTTGTGATTTTGGCATAAATTTGATTAGTTGGACTGAGGTATTCAATATAATTCAGTGCATGATATAATTCTTAGATCTGTTCAGCTACTGTTGTTTACAAGGGAAGGGATGTCAAGGATATTACAAGAGACATCTCTTTTGGGCAAGCTAAGCTTAGGCCACCTCCCTGAAAATAAAATGAAAAACTTTCATAGCATTTATTGAAGTTATAAACTGCCAACCTTAAAGCATTATCAGATTAAAATGTCCTTTACTTTAGGAATGTTTTGATACACTTTACATTGTACTCACCCTCCTGGTCTGAATATTCTCCAGCAGCACAGCTGATGCAGGTATAGCAGCATGTTATATTTAATATGTGCTTGTGTGTGCCGTTTGGACACTTCTTTGAACACCTGGATTCAGGAACGTTGATTTGTAGAGAGAGTGTACCTTTGTTAAAATCCAAGTCTTAATTGTGTAGTTGTGCTAATTATAAACATTCCAAAGCTTTATACTTATTTATGTTGTTTCTAAAAGAAATAGCATTTATTTTTCTCTCACCATATTGTTAAACCATAAGACTTTTTGCTCATAGATATCAACGCTGTTGTTGCTTATAAGGTATTGTCCTACAACATCAACTAATCTTTCGTTACCATTCTTCTCCCACATGATAAGATCATAACCATTTTCAAAATCACCATTTTTATTAAAGAAGTATGTCTGGTCGTCCACAGTGAATTTCATTCATTCATTCATTGTCTACTGCTTATTCGATCTAATCTCGGGTCACGGGGAGCCTGTGCCTATCTCAGGCGTCATTGGGCATCAAGGCAGGATACACCCTGGACGGAGTGCCAACCCATCACAGGGCACACACACACACTCTCATTCACTCACGCAATCACACACTACGGACAATTTAGAGATGCCAATCAACCTAACATGCATGTCTTTGGACTGGGGGAGGAAACCGGAGTCTTCTTCTTCTTTCGGCTTTTCCCTTCAGGGGTCGCCACAGTGAATCATCTCTCTCCACCTATCCCTATCTTCTGCATCCTCAACACTTGCACCCACTAGCTTCATATCCTCATTAATTCCATCCATATACCTCCTCTTTGGCCTTCCTCTTTGCCTCCTGCCTGGCATCCCCATGTCCAACATTCTCTTACCAATATACTCACTCTCCCTCCTCTGAACATGTCCAAACCATCTTAATCTGGCCTCCCTAACTTTGTCCCCCAAACGTCCAACATGAGCTGTCCCTCTGATGTACTCGTTCCTAATCCTGTCCAATCTTGTCACTCCCAAAGAGAACCTCAACATCTCCAGCTCTGCTACCTCTAGCTCTGACTCCTGTCTCTTCCTCAGTGACACTGTCTCTAAACCATACAGCATGGCCGCTCTCACCACTGTCCTGTACACCTTCCCCTTGATTCTCGCTGATATTTTCTGATCACACAGAACTCCCGACACCTTTCTCCACCCATTCCAACCTGCCTGCACTCGCTTCTTTACCTCTTTCCCACACTCTCCAATACTCTGGACTGTTGACCCCAAGTACTTAAACTCCTGTACCTTCTTCACCTCTTCACCCTGTAACCTTACTGTTCCACTTCCCTCCTTTTCATTCACACACATGTACTCAGTCTTACTACAACCAACCTTCATTCCTCTTCTCTCCAGCGCAAACCTCCACCTCTCCAGGTTTTCCTCCACCTGCTCCCTACTCTCACTACAGATCACAATGTCATCTGCAAACATCATTGTCCAAGGAGACTCCTGTCTGACCTCCTCTGACAACTGGTCCATCACTATAGCAAACAGGAAGGGGCTCAGAGCCGATCCTTGATGCAGTCCCACCTCCACATTGAACTCCTCTGTCTGACCTACAGCACACCTCACCACTGTCCTGCTCCTCTCATACATGTCCTGCACCACTCTGACATACTTCTCCGCTACTCATTTACATTTACATTTACATTTCTGGCATTTGGCAGACGCTCTTATCCAGAGCGATGTACAAAAGTGCTTTAGTTCTCACTCACTGAATACATTAACACTGGTTCAATAAGACACAACTTGGGATACCATTAGCCTAACACTGAGTTGGGTTTTTTTTTTTTTTTTTTTTTTTGTTGCAACATATTACGTAAACTGGAAAAATAAGAGCTAGTTTAAGTACTTCAGGAAGAGGTAAGTCTTCAGTTGCTGTTTGAAGACAGTCAGAGACTCGGCCGTACGGATACCTAGGGGAAGTTCGTTCCACCACCTCGGTGCCAGAACAGAGAAGAGTCTAGATGTATACCTACCTTTTTCCCTGAGAGATGGTGGGACCAGTCGAGGAGTGCTAGTGGATCTGAGTAAGCGAGGTGCAGTGCGAGAAGTGACGAGAGCTTTGAGGTAAGATGACGCTGGTCCATTCTTGGCTTTGTAGGCAAGCATTAGTGTTTTGAATCTGATGCGTGCAGCTACCGGAAGCCAGTGGAGGGAACGCAGCAGTGGGGTGGTGTGGGAGAACTTGGGCAGGTTGAAAACTAGTCGTGCAGCTGCATTTTGGATCATTTGCAGTGGGCGAATTGCGTTCAGAGGTAGACCTGCCAGAAGAGAGTTGCAGTAGTCCAATATCGAGATGACCAGAGATTGAACAAGCACCTGAGTAGCCTGTGTGGATAGAAATGGCCGAATCCTTCTGATGTTGTACAGAAGAAACCGACATGAGCGTGTCACATTAGTGACATGGGAAGAAAAGGATAGTTGATTGTCCATGGTTACCCCAAGGTTGCGAGCAGAGGCTGTAGGGGAAATCATGGAGTTGCTCAGAGATATCGCGAGGTCTTGGGCTGGGGATGGATCACCTGGAATTATCAGCAGCTTGGTTTTGCTGGGATTGAGTTTCAGCTGATGGGCAGTCATCCAAGATGAAATGTCTGCCAGACACGCCGAGATCCGAGCAGAAGCCGTGGTATCTGAGGTAGGGAAGGAGAAGATAAGTTGTGTGTCATCAGCATAGCAGTGGTATGAAAAGCCATGTGAGGATATAACTTTGCCAAGAGAGTGAGTATAGAGGGAGAAAAGGAGAGGACCAAGCACTGAGCCTTGCGGGACACCAGTCGAGAGTCTGCGTGGAGCAGATGTCAATCCCTTCCATGTTACCTGATATGAGCGACCATCCAGGTAGGAAGCAAACCATTCCCATGCTGTTCCACAAATTCCAAGACTCCTGAGGGTGGACAAGAGAGTCTTGTGGTTTACTGTGTCAAATGCTGCAGACAGGTCGAGGAGGATGAGGACCGATGACAGTTTGGCTGATCTAGCAGCATGTAGTTTCTCAGTGACTGCCAAAAGGGCAGTCTCAGTGGAATGTGCTGCTTTGAAGCCAGACTGGTTGGGGTCATGGAGGTTATTCTGCATGAGATAGTCAGACAGCTGATTACAAACAACACATTCAAGAATTTTTGAAAGGAATGAGAGAAGTGATACCGGTCTGTAGTTGCTGATGTCTGAGGGATCCAGAGCAGGTTTCTTCAGGATGGGGATGACCCTGGCTTTCTTAAAGGCAGTTGGAACGTGACCAGACGTTAAGGATCCATTGATGACTGTGGTGATAAAGGGTAGGAGGTCAGGTGAGATGGTCTGGAGCATAGCTGAAGGGATTGGATCCAGTGGGCAGGTGGTAGGATTGCAGGACCGGGTAATTTGCAAAACCTCTTCTGCTGCTACAGTTGAGAGCTGCGTCAGTGAAGGAGTAGCGGAGTGCTGATTGTGTGATGTAGGTGAAGTTGGGAGAGACGTGAAGGTCTGGCAGATCCTCTCAATCTTCTCTGTGTAAAAAGTGGCGAAATCTTCGGCGGTCAGGGAGGATGGAGAAGGTGGAGCCGGAGGGTTGAGTAATGACGAGAAGATGTTGTGGAGCTTTCGGGGATCTTGTGCAGAAGTTTCAAGCTTTTCCTTGTAGAAGGAGGTCTTGGCAGAAGTCACGTCCAAGGAGAATTTGGACAGGAGCGTGCGATAAGAGGTGAGGTCTGTGTCGAGTTTAAATTTCTTCCACTTCCTCGCTGCTGATCGTAGTTCTCTCCGATTGTTGCGAAGCACGTCTGACAACCAAGGAGCAGGAGAAGAATTCTTCCTGCGTATAGTAGACAAAGGGCAGAGAAAGTCCATGGTTGAGGAAAGGGAGGAAAGCAGAGTGTCAGTAGCTGAGTCCAGGGGAAGGGAGGAGAAGGATTCATGGTCAGGAAGTGATGAAAGAGTGCAGGAAGCTACAGGGGAAGGAGAGATAGAGTGGAGGTTTCGGCGGGTGAGAGAGAGGTGCTGGGGGTTACGTTTAGGCAGAACAGGGAGAGTGATAGAGAAGGATACCAGGTGATGATCGGAGATATGAAGTGGGGTAACAGTCATGTCTGTAGCTGGAGAAGGATGAGTGAAGACTAGATCCAGGACGTTTCCTTCCTTGTGTGTGGGAGGGCAGCTGTTGAAGGACAAGGAGAATGAATTCAGAAGAGCCAGAAGGCCAGAAGAGTGAAGCTTGTCAGATGGGAGGTTGAAGTCTCCAAGGACTGTCAGAGGGGTGCTGTCAGAAGGGAAGACACTGAGGAGTGTGTCCATTTCATCCAATAAGTTACCTAGGGGACCAGGGGGGCAGTAGATGACAATGATGAAGAAGTTGATTGGAGAGGTAACTGAAACTGCATGGAATTCAAAAGAAGAGATGGTTAGATGAGACAAGGGGAGAGGTGAGGTACACCATCTCTGTGACAACAGCAGACCTGTACCACCACCCCTGCCTGATTCTCGTGGTGAGTGAGAGAAAGTATAGGCAGAGGATAGAGCAGCCGGTGTAGCAGTGTTCTGTGGTGGTATCCAGGTCTCAGTTAGTGCCAGAAAATCAAAGGAATAGTGGGAGGCTAAAGCTGAGATGAAGTCAGCCTTCCTTATAGCAGACTGGCAGTTCCAGAGCCCACCTACCACCACTGTTTGAGACTGAGACAACAAGGGAGGGTAGATGAGGTTTCTAGAAACATGACCTCTGCTTCGTGGATGAGAATGCCTGCGTCTGTAAGAGGTAACAACAGAAATGGGTTTGAGGCACATGTCTGTGGTCTTGTCAAAGTATGAAAAGTGAGACTAAGGATGAAAGAACAAGAAAAAAATGACAATATACTTACTATTTAAGTGAGTAACAGGTATTGACAAGGCAAACTGCAAACAGCGGACAACCTTCAATATAAATTAGTTAGCCCTGCCCACAATTCACACCCTAAGGGAGACCGAAACTATTCTTGATTAATCACCCGAGACAACTAGGAAGCAAAGATCAACAAGCTATACAATAACAGTTCAAATAACAACTCTAGAACCAACCACGTTAAACAAATTGTACACAAAAGTCGGAATCTTACCTTACCAGACTTACCAGCTACTCCTGACTTCCTCATACAGTACCACAGCTCTTCTCTTGGCACCCTGTCATACGCTTTCTCCAAGTCTACAAACACACAGTGCAACTCCCTCTGCCCATCCCTATACTTCTCCATCAAAATTCTCAGAGCAAAAATTGCATCTGTTGTGCTCTTTTTGGGCATGAAGCCATACTGCTGCTCACAAATTTCCACTACCTTCCTTAACCTAGCTTCCACTACTCTTTCCCATAGCTTCATTGTATGGCTCATCAACTTTATCCCCCTATAGTTGCTGCAACTCTGCACGTCACCCTTATTCTTAAAGATCGGCACTAACACACTTCTTCTCCATTCCTCAGGCATCCTCTCACTCTCTAAAACCCTGTTGAACAAACTAGCTAAAAATTTCACTGCTGCCTCTCCCAGACACTTCCAGATCTCCACCAGGATGTCATCAGGACCAACTGCCTTCCCACTTTTCATCCTCTTCAAAGCCTTCCTGACTTCATCCTTTCTAATCTTGTCTACTTTCTGTTCCACAGAGTTCACCCCTTCTACTCTTTTTTCCCTCTCATTTTCCTCATTCATCAGCTCCTCAAAGTATTCCTTCCATCTCCTCTGTACACTCTCCTCACTTGTGAGCACCCTTCCATCTCTATCCTTAATAACTCTAACTTGCTGCACATCCTTCCCATCTCGATCCCTCTGCCTAGCTAACCTGTACAAGTCCTTCTCTCCTTCTCTAGTGTCTAACCTAGTGTACAACTCGTCATATGCCTTCTGCTTGGCCTTAGACACCTCCCTCTTCACTCTGCGCTGTAACTCCTTGTATTCCTGTCTATTCTCTTCAGTCCTGTCCATGTCCCACTTCTTCTTGGCTAACCTCTTCCTCTGGATACTATCCTGAACTTCCTCATTCCACCACCAAGTCTCCTTATCTTCTTTCCTCCTTCCAGATGACACACCCAGCACCTTTCTCCCTGTCTCCCTGATCACTTCTGCTGTAGTTTCCCAGTCATCTGGCAGCACTACCTGACCACCCAGAGCCTGCCTCAACTTCTGTCTAAATTCCTCACAACATTTTTCAGCTTCCACCACTTGGTTTTCTTCTCTATCTTTGACCTCTTCGTCTTACATACCATCAAAGTCATCCTACACACCACCATCCTATGCTGTCTAGCTACACTCTCTCCCACTACCACTTTACAGTCACTAATCTCTTTCAGATTGCCTCTTCTACATAGGATGTAGTCTACCTGTGTTCTCCTACCTCCACTCTTGTAAGTCACTCTATGCTCCTCCCTCTTCTGAAAATAAGTGTTAACCACACCCATGTCCATCCTCTTAGCAAAGTCCACTACCATCTGTCCTTCAAGGTTCCTTTCCTTAACTCCAAACTTGCCCATCACCTCCTCATCACCTGTGTTCCCCTCGCCAACATGTCCATTCAAATCCGCTCCTATCACCACTCTCTCACCCGTGGGAATACTCTCCATCAGCTCATCTAATTCACTCCAGAATCTCTCTTTCTCCTCTAACTCACAACCTACCTGTGGGGCATAACCACTAACAACATTCAACATCACCCCTTCAATCTCTAACTTCAGACTCATCACCCTGTCTGACACTCTCTTCACCTCCAGGACATTCCTCACAAACTCCTCCTTCAGGACCACACCTACCCCATTTCTCTTACTATCCACACCATAATAAATATATATATATATATATATATATATATATATATAATATATATATAATATATATATTATATATATATTAACAGACCCCATAATTATTTAGATATTGGCTTCTACAAAACGGTCCCTTCGTGACTTCGTGACACCAAAAGATTGCACAGAACATTAAAGGGTTAAAAGTTTAGTTGGACAGGTCCATCTTTATCATGTCCTTCTCCATTCATAATCAGAGAGGTCTGAGATATGAGGCATAGCGGAAGGTTCCTGCAAAGAAGATACAGGTAGAAAACAAATAACAGCACACCAGCTAGTACTATCCAAAAATGGTCTTAAAAAGTTCTATTTGTGATCGGTGGTGGCCGGTCAATAAGGGGCACTGGGGCTCCGCCTCCTTAAAGTTAGCCAGAGAAGACTGCTACTTAAACACATTAACAATAATTATACATTTTAATAACGAAATAAAATCATTCAGTCGTACTATTCCTCTGT
Source organism: Hemibagrus guttatus (assembly GCA_033459395.1). NCBI lineage: Eukaryota > Metazoa > Chordata > Actinopteri > Siluriformes > Bagridae > Hemibagrus > Hemibagrus guttatus. The sequence continues at coordinate 8,792,494 of JAUCMX010000019.1, forward strand.
TAGTCATATTATAATTTATTTAAAATAAAAAATGTGCAGCAAGTCAGATGACTTATTTCACAGTACAAAAAACAATGCTTATATATATATATATATATATATATATATATATATATATATATATATATATATATATATATATATATATATATATATATATATATATATATTGTTACGGCCGGCGGTGATTTAACAGACCCAACGCGAAGCTTCCGTGAACAAAAAGGGGTTTATTAACATGAAACACAAGACATGAACATAACAGAAAACCGCGACACCACACTGGCCTAAATACAAACGAGGACTAGCAACTAAAGCAGACAAAGACAGGACTATAAATAGGAAACATAATCAGGAAACATTAGGAACAGGTGAAACATCAATCAACACACAATAGGACAGGGCAGGGCTTAACTAACACACATGGCCAAAACATAAACATAAACAGACATGACATGACAACCCCTACTGAGGGCCCCCTAGTGGTTCACCCTCAGCCCTGCTACCCGTAACATCTCCCCCCTCTCAAAGGCGCGGCTCCCGACGCGCCAAACCCTAGCCCCTCCCACAAAGTCCGGTCCAGCGATGGGTCCTGGGGAGGAGCTAGGAACGTAGAGAGGCCGGTGGGGGGAAGCGAGGACCAAGGCGAGGCAAGTGGGAGGAACGAGGATCAAGGCAAGGTACGTGGGGGGAGTGAGAAGCAGGAGCGAGACAAGTGGGGGGAGCAAAGGACCCGACGGCAAGGCCAAAGGGTCCGACGCGACGTCCACAACCGAGCGGAGGCGCCGAACGACGTCCACAGCCGAGCCGCAGAGCCGAGTGACGTCCACAGCCGAGCAGCAGGGCCAAGCAACGTCCACCGCCGAGCTGCAGCGCCGAGCGACGTCCACCGCCGAGCACTCGCACTGAGCGACGTCCACCGACGAACGACGGCTCCGTGGCGACAATGTCCGTCTCGCTGGGGTCTGGAACTCCCCAAGGGGCGGGAGGGTGGGAGCAAGGTGCAGCTGGTACTCTCCTCCGCTGACAACAGGTGGGGCAGCGCCCCCACGGAAGCTACATCATGGGGCAATGCCCCCCACAGGAACATGGGCGGAGCGAGAGTCAGAGCAACCCAAAACAAAAAAAAAAAAAAAAATTCAAGGTCCGGGGCCCTGGCCGGAACTCTCCTCTGCTGGCGAGCATTGGGGCAACGCCCCCCACGGAAGCTACATCGTGGGGTGACGCCCCCCACCGGAACCTAAGCAGAGCGAGAGCCGGAAACAAAAACTTGAAACTCCGGCCCTTGGCCGGAACTCTTTCGCTGGATAAAAATGGGGGCACGCCCCTCACGGAAGCTACATCGTGAGGCGACGCCCCCCACGGGAACATGGACGGAACTCTAAAAATGGGGGCACGCCCCTCACGGAAGCTACATCGTGAGGCGACGCCCCCCACGGAACATGGACGAAACGAGAAAAATCAAAATCCTCCAAAAATGTAAATTTTCTGCCGAAACCCTCCTCCTGTCCCTAACCACGGGCGGAGAGAGGGGCGGAATCAACAAAAACCCCCCCGAAAAATCCCACTCCGAACCGGAGCGCAAAACGAAAAACCAAGCAAAACAATAAAACCCGGAAACGAAAAAACTAACCTTCTCGCTGAAGCTTCGCGCTGGATCTGTTCGGTTTGGGCTAGTCCTTCTGTTACGGCCGGCGGTGTCCGGCTGGATATAACAGACCCAACGCGAAGCTTCCGTGAACAAAAAGGGGTTTATTAACATGAAACACAATACATGAACATAACATAAAACCGCGACACCACACTGGCCTAAATACAAACGAGGACTAGCAACTAAAGCAGACAAAGACAGGACTATAAATAGGAAACATAATCAGGAAACATTAGGAACAGGTGAAACATCAATCAACACACAATAGGACAGGGCAGGGCTTAACTAACACACATGGCCAAAACATAAACATAAACAGACATGACATGACAACCCCTACTGAGGGCCCCCTAGTGGTTCACCCTCAGCCCTGCTACCCGTAACATATATATATATATATTAACAGACCCCATAATTATTTAGATATTGGCTTCTACAAAACGGTCCCTTCTTGACTTCGTGACACCAAAAGATTGCACAGAACATTAAAGGGTTAAAAGTTTAGTTGGACAGGTCCATCTTTATCATGTCCTTCTCCATTCATAATCAGAGAGGTCTGAGATATGAGGCATAGCGGAAGGTTCCTGCAAAGATACAGGTAGAAAACAAATAACAGCACACCAGCCAGTACTATCCAAAAATGGTCTTAAAAAGTTCTATTTGTGATCGGTGGTGGCCGGTCAATAAGGGGCACTGGGGCTCCGCCTCCTTAAAGTTAGCCAGAGAAGACTGCTACTTTAACACATTAACAATAATTATACATTTTAATAACGAAATAAAATCATTCAGTCGTACTATTCCTCTGTTAGTCACATTATAATTTATTTAAAATAAAAAAACAAAATAAAAACTGTATTTCGTTCATTTGTGTGTGCAGGGTGCCGGACAAATGAGTGTGTATGTAGGTCCATAAACTTTTGAAAAGCATGTGACTTGAGGCTGAGCTCTGATTAGCTTGTTTCAAATTGTCCTTGAACCCTCCCACTTTTGTTGTTAGCTAATCAATATTGTTTTTATATATTTGGCCTCATGTGATTGGACCATTCTCAACGAGTTTCATCACCGCTCAGCAGATGGTCAGTTATTATTATTCAAAATATTAAAATAACCCGTAACTTAACCTAGCAAATGTAAGCTAACGTTATGACAAATAAAAAAAACAAAGAAAAACGCTTGAGTAAAAGACTTACCTCAAAAGCATAGAAAGTCCCCAAGAGTCAATAGGTGCAATGAATGTATTCCCACAGACACTGGGCGCGAAGAAATGGTGCTAACTGCGAGTCAAAATGGCGCCGAAAGTTCACTTTCCGTTAGTGGTGCACGAGAGTTGCTCTCTCCTCCCTGCTACTAAATTAGCAAGTTATCTTGTGCTCTTAAGCAATAATTAAAAAAAAAAAAAATAGGCAGGCTGCGGGTTAAAATGGTGTCAAAAGTTTTTTTTCTGTGAGCGGTGCATGACAGTCTATTTCTCCTACTCCGTACTAAATCGACAAGTACTCTGAGGCCTTTTTAAAAGTTGAGCACTCACAAAGTGCACGCGCACGAGCACACAAAATAAACAAGTTTGCAATTCACTTGACCTCTGCAGAGGGAGGTTAAATTAGTGTTTGTAGAATACAACAAAATACATGACAATATCTATATTCTTACTATGTCAATAAAGATATTTAAGTAATGATTCTGTTAATTAGGGCACCTGCCTAATGTTTTGTGTATTTTTACAGCTAGCCCAGAACTAGAAAACAGCAACAAAAATAAACCGGGGCAACATCAGACACAAGCAAACACAACATAAACAAACTCAAAATAACAATTACAGCCTATAAAAATTTTCATATCAGATTCAACCCATATTTAAACATTTTAATTTGTAATCAACCTAATTTAACAAACACATTCCATATTTTTTCTGTAGAAATGAAGGTATGTTTTTGCTGAATGGTGAAAAGTTTTATATCGCGAATTTAAATAAACATATCAGCAAAATCTGTCATTTAGACAGAGTAATACTGTCACGTCCCGTCTGAACTCTGAACACCAGTGGAGACTATCACGAGTTTTGAGACTATCACGTGACTTGCTTCATTGTTCCCACACAGACATATAAGCAGTGCACACACATAGGTGTTCGAGAAGTATCGTTCCCCCATAACGTACTGAACACATTCCCCGTGAATATTGTGATTGCTTTTGTGTATGACCTTGCCTGTATTTTCCTGTTTACGAGTTTAAGCCTTATCTCTGCTTGCCGTTACTGCCTGCCGTTATTACCCTGCCTGTTTCCCAACTCTGTCTTTGCCTGCCGTTTTTGGATTTGTTTGTTTCTTTTTGGTGTTTTGGCTTTTGACCCTCGCTTGTTTTGTGACCACGAGTTTGCCTGCCATCTTTAATAAATATCTGCATGATGGACTCTACACCTTCCGCCTTGAGTGAACCCTTACAAATACCTTTGATTTTAGGATAATTAGTTGTTTATGAAGTTATGGCATTTTACTGTTAATTCTACCAAACTTTTCTATTTTCACAGTAACAATGTGTATTTTTTACAGATTAGGACAGTAAAAATTAAAATTTCATACTGTTTCTTTCTTTATTAATTATTTAATTATTAATTTATTATTTAAATAGTAATTTTATGTATGTACTATGGTGATGTATTATTTTGGATTTTACAGTCTTTACTTTTGCTATTTCACAGTTTTTTACTGTAATTTTCACGAACATTTTTTACAGTGTAGAGTACATATTGAACCGACAACGGATTAACAAATTATCTTTATCAAACATCATCATGTGTTCTGATTTACATAGAGCTGATTATAAAAGCTAGTCAGATAAATTGTGAGGTAATTTTAAAACAGAGGCTTAGAAAACACAAATAATAACAAAACACATGACAGATAATAAAATATATGCAAAATATATAACATTCTCATTTGTTTTACTTTATATGTATTCTATACTGTTGATTGGAATGTTAGAGTTCAAGCCGCAGCATTGTCAAGATGCCACTGTTGGGCCCCTGGTCCAGGGGTGCTGTCTCATGGCTGACCCAGTGCTATGACCCCAACTTCCTAAGCTGGGATATGTGATGGAAAGAATTTCTCTGTGCTGTATTGTATGTGTGACAAATAAAGGCTTCTTCTTCTTTTTCTTTTAAATATATAACATTCCCATTTGTTGTACTTTATAAGTATTATATACCTGTGGCTGCAGCTACAATATAGAATATACCTCACACTAATCACACCATCATCCATCCAACAGCAGGCTAAAAATAAGTCTTGATGGTGGCATGTTGCTGATAAGGTACGGGATATCAGAGTGATTGGGGGACTCACAAAGCAAATGTCTCCATCTGCTGGCTACATCTCTCTGTAGGTTATTCTTCAGGAAAAAAAAAGCAGCTACCACACATATAATCTTACTAGGTCAGCTATTCATTTGCACAATTTCTACTATTTGTGCTTCTGGTAGATGCTAAATGGCATTTCATTGCTATGTACCTGTACTTTGCAATGACAATAAAGTTCTATCTATCTATCTATCTATCTAGCTAGCTAGCTATCTAGCTATCTAGCTAGCTAGCGCTAGCTACAGCAACAGCAAGTCTATTGTTCACCAAAGGCAGAACACTCACTTGAGCAAATCCATAGAAGAGACCTGTGGAGGAGACATGTGCTACATTAGAACACAGATTAAAGGAGCTAACAGAGGATATGAGCTGAATGTCCTACTGGTAGCTCAACATGCAAAAAAGACTGTAGATCGAAGGGTAAAGCAGGAACACAGCACAGCAATAGTAACGAATACGTTACAGGCTAGTGCTAAGGCTAGGCAAAAATTAGATTATCTACCTCATACACATATACTCACACTAAAACAAGAGTTACTGTGACAGAATTTTAATTTCATTCATGAGTGTAGTCCTGATCCTGATCTCATTTTATCTTATCTAATTTTATTATAATGGCAAGTGTCACAAACAAAAGAAAGTCCTGAATTTGTTTGAGATTCCTAATGGAATCTGATGGAATCCTTTCAGCCAATTCTCATTAGATGATTATTCTCCCATTACATTAATTGATTACCATTCAATTTTGCTATTTCTTCCAGAAGGGAAGTGAAGTGTAACTGGTAGAATCTGAAATGTATTTACTGCTTATTCATAATCATCTCCTCATTCTTAAATGTGGAGAGAAATGTCTTTAAAGAGAGTAGGCCCCAGTGCTGAGTTTAGGGTGGCCCTTTTCCACACACAGACAGCAGAAAAAGTGCTGTTGTGAAGCTTTTTCATGTTCATTCAGTGGTAATTTGTATCTTTTACCTTGCCTTTAACAGTATTTCAATTCATGATTACCTTAAAAAATTTTTTATAGCAATTTATTCAAGTAAAATGTTTTAAATAAAATATATATTTTTAAAAATTTATGAGAAAACAGAAAAGAAAATAATAATTAATAAATGAATACATAAAAGTTGTTAAATTCTTAATAAATAAAATTTGTTTGAGTTAGAACTAAGTAATGACATTTAATAAATATGTTTATAATTGTATTATAATTTTTCATTGTAGTCACTAATGAGTGATTGGACCCTTAGTTTGAAGTATGAACTGATAATGATGATGGTGATGTTTATTATTGCTGTTGCTATTATTGTTACTTATATAGGCATTTTTCAGAAGTGTTCCACTGTTTTGATCTCAAATAGGACAGATATTCTTAACATAACTTAAAAACTGTTTTATTTACTTTAATTCTGACTAAAGTGTTTTAAATCTGAGCACCCGGTAATGCATTTTTACTCATGGCTAGCAAATTGCAGAGCCTTTCTTACAAACAGGCCATTTAAATTGTTAAAAAACATAAATCAGTAGGGTGGAATTTGAATAAATCACGTCATGGCCTTTTCACATTTCTCATTAGACAACACAGATTTCAGAGCAACATACAAAAGTGCTTTGAGGTTTTAATCAATGAATACATCAATATTGGTACACTAAGACACAGACTAAGGATACCATCAGCGAAAAACTCTGTTGGAAGGAAGTAATAGCATATATAATATATATAATACATACACACACATATACGGTCTTCACCCATTGTTTGAAGACAAGTCAGTCAGTGACAAGTCAGACACTTCGGACATCTAGGGGACATTCCACTATGTTGGTGCCAAAATATAGAATAGAGAAGAGTCTTAATGAGTACATACCTTGTACCCTAAGAGATGGTGGGACCAGTCAAACAGTACAAGATGATCAGAGGGAGCCTGGTGCAGTGTGAGGAGTGATAAGAGCGTTGAGGTAAGAGTGTCCATTTTTGGCTTTGTGGGCAAGCATCAGTGGTTTGAATCTGATGTATGGAGCTACCTCAGTCAGTTGAAGTACCCTAGCAATGAGGGAAAACTTTAGCAGGTTGAAAACAAGTCACACAGCTGCATATTGGATAGTTTGCAGAGGTCAAATTGTGTTCAGAGGCAGACTTGCAATGGTGCTCCATTCAGGATGTACATCTCATGCAGAGTTTTCCCAGCACAGTCACTGGATCCACTGTAACTTTGGTGAGTATCGAGTGGTTACTGAATATAAAATAATGAATAAAATGAAAGGTGAAAGGATTAACTTGTGAAAGGAGAAACTTGTCAAAAATTAGTAGTCATTTAGACATGGAGACACACATGCACAATTCAGAATAGATTTTTTTTATTCATATAACCCTTATTCTTTTGTCCACAGTGAGGTAAATGACTTGACATAATAATGGTTACAATTAAATCACAGTTGGACAGAAGAACACAGAAAAAAACAGACTTGCCTATTAAATATTATTGGTACCCAGATTTTCATATAATAATAATAATAATAATAATAATAATAATAATAATAATAATAATAATCACTCTTTCAGTAGTCAGTGTTGTCCTGATTGTACCATGATAATGTAGTGCAAAAAACACCTTAAAATCCTAACTTAAATTTTTTATAAAGTATAGTGCTGTCCAGTGAACAGAATTATGGGAGTGTTCTTATGCCCTTTCAGTTGGACGTACTATCAAATGTTTCACAAAAAAAAAAAAATCAAGATTAGCCTTTTGACCTTAGACTGTTTAAATGTTTTTGCATTTACAGCCAAGTCAATAAAAAGGCGAAGAGGAAAAACCAAGGTCAGGTTTTCCAATAAAACATACAAGCATGTTCTCAAACATAAAGCTCTGATAGAATAAAAGTTAAATTACATTACATTAAATTTAGTAAGTACATTAAATAATTTGCATAATCATTAGAACCACTAGGAAATACATACATTGCTTGTTCATTTATTATTAGTCACATAAAAATATTGTCCTTTTTTAATAAAAGAGGTGTTTCCATTATTTAATTTGAGAATGGGAAGACATTTTTGCTTACAGTTAAAGTACCTTAAAGTTACAGTGATAGGTTTGATCATTCATTCCATGCCACACACACGCACACACACATGCACACACACCTACACACACATTCACACACACACATACAGTATCTACATGTAAAATTCATGCCAGTCACACAGATATAAATTTGATAAAAAGAAAATAAAAAACAAACCAAACAACAACAACAAAAAACCACAAGCACTTTCTAAGTATGTTTCAGTAGGACTTAGGCCACTGTTAGGTCTGCATTAGGGGTTTTAGAGAAGCCGGAATGGGCAGTTTGTCCAGACTTTTAGGAAATTCATGAGGAGGTAGTTGAGACAGGATTCTTTGCATAGCTATGAGAAAGAGTGTTCCTGGAATTCTCCCAACCAGGTAGTTAAACTTCTCATCTCCCAGAACTTTGGACCAGCACTGCGGATCATTTTCCAGTGAGCTCTTCATTTTGAACCGCACTTCAGGCATGAACATGAGCAACCTTTCCAGGCACAACTTCTTGGCACTTGTGTTCACTTTAGAGGTCCGTAGCTGCTTGAGGATTAGATCCAGTGGTGTCATACCATTGTGGTCCTCAGCTTGTGGTGAAGCCCCACTTCCCAGTAACATTATGACAGCCTCTGAGTGTGACAGCTCACATGCCAGATGGAGCGGAGTTTTGCCATCCTCCATGTGATTGCATCCTCCTCGGTTCATGTAGGAGCGCAGAGTGGGCATTCTATGTGCCACTTGAAGGATGAGAGCCATGATGTCCTTCCTGTCGTAGCGGACAGCCATAGCCAAGTGTGGAGCAGATGATGGACAGCAGCAGAAATTCTCACCTGGCATGGCAAGAGCACCATCTGAAAATTGATTCAGCAAGTATTGTGCGTAAGCTCTGTGGTCATGCACGATGGCATACAGAAGTGCCTCAGATGGAGTGTATGTCTGTTGCCTGCTGCCTTCTTCCCAATGAAATGTCTCCATGTTGCGCATGTCCTCCAACATCCACACAGGTTTATGGTCCCTCACAGCTTGGTAAAAAAGAAAAGAGAGGAGTTTGCGTTCCTTGCAGGTGTCAACCATCTATCCAGACTACACCAAGTATTATCAGAGAATTGAGAACACGTTTAGATTGTCAGTGTTACAAGTCACGTTCATTCGTCATAAATACATGCACACGTAATTAATATCTAATATATACATAATACCTAATTACGGGATGCTCGTGAAAGAACATCACTAGTCCTTTCCGGGCATTTTGGCGCAGCTGTCACTATCACAATGATGATGAGGCTGACGATGATGGTGTCGCTGCAGTGCCGGATTAGTGCGCATGCTCAGAAGCTACATTCTTCATACACGGAAGTGTCCGGTGCGTGAGCGCGTTTTCCTGTTGTTATGGCGACATTATGCCGCCAAGTTTAACCTGGTAGCATATAACATCAAACCATTTCGTTTATTCTTAGTGTTTCATGTGGTTATTTTTGATAAAATAGGAGACTTCTGCAGTGATGTGTCGCCTCAAACTCCAAATAGACTTTCTGGCGTAACGAGAACCTTGCAGAGTTAGTGTGTGAGTATAGCTTTCACAAATAAGCGCACACTTATTTTTTTGTAATCGTGCGCTAACAGATTATTATTCTTATTTATTTATTATTTATTTTACTATTTTATTTAAGATGCACTTCTTATCGCTACAAATCCAAGTTTTATAGATGTATTTCCTCTATAGATCCAACTATATATGCTCCTGTTTAAGCAAAAGTGTGTGTTTTGATATGATCCCTTTTACATGTTTACTAAAACAACTACTGTAAATTAGGTGTATACTCTTTTGTTTGTCTTTTTAGTATAACAAAGTCGATCTCACGTATACTGTATGTTGAAAAGAACTATCTTATGTGCTTTGATGAACATCCCATTCCAGATTTAGGTCCTTCATTGGTTGCAATAATCTCCACTCTTCTGGGAAGGCTTCTGGGGATTTGTGTTTATTCAGCCACAAGAGCATTAATGATGTCTGGGACAGATTGGGGTCCCAATGGGCTTCAATAGGGTTGAGGTCAGAGATCTGTGTAGGCCAGTCGAGTTCTTTCACCTCAACCTTAGCAAACCATGTCTTCATGGAGTTTGCTTTAAGCACAGTCATGCTGGAACTGGTTTTGGGCCTCTTAGTTTTGGTGAAAGGGCATCTGTATTGGACACCATACAAGACCTTGTATGTGAATTTGTGCTTTCAATTTTGTGGCAGGGGGGCACGGTGGCTTGGTGGTTAGCGCGTTTGCCTCACACCTCCAGGGTTGGGGATTCGATCCCTGCCTCCGCCATGTGTACCTCCGGGTACTCCAGTTTCCTCCCCCAAAGACATGCATTGTAGGTTAATTGGCATCTCTAAATTGTCCGTAGTGTGTGATTGCGTGAGTGAATGAGAGTGTGTGTGTGCCTTTCGATGGGTTGGCACTCCGTCCAGGGTGTATCCTGCCTTGATGCCCAATGACGCCTGAGACGCACAGGCTCCCCGTAACCCGAGAATAGATCGGATAAGCGGTAGAAAATGAATGAATGAATGAATTTTGTGGCAACAGTTTGGGGAAGAACTACATATTCGTGTGATGTTCAGGTGTCGACAAACTTTTGTCCCCATAGTTAGTATTTCAATGGGTTTGCATGATTTTAATCTCCTGAGCACTAATCTAGAAACTGTATAGCACAGACATCACATTATCTCGTCTGTGAAAACTGTCAACAAGGAGTACTAGGCTGTATGCATTCTTATTTAATTGCATGTCTGTAATTTCATTGATAAATGTTGATCCTCCTCCTCAGTTGAAGAATTTTGTGAATAACATAAATAATTTGAATACCAGTATTCTTTCTAAAGTCTACTCTAATTTGAATACCATGAAGTCTTTTAATTACTTTGATTATATTTTAATTCAGGTAAAGGATTCTGATTCAGATTAAGGAATGAAGAGACAATGATCTTAAACCTTTAAGTGCTGTCCTTTATGCAAATGGAAATGTATCAAGACACTGTCATGGCCTTTTCTCTTTCTTTGATTAGAGCCACAACTCTGAGTATGGCTATATGGCTGTGGTTAGATAGTGAATGCATTTTATTGTGGCACAACTAAAATGCACAGAGAACACACAACATGAATTTAATTCACTTTTGAACAAAATTAGCTTTTAATTTAAAAAAAATCACCTCCGGGTTTCACTGAGAGATGATAAGGAATGAGCAATAAGTACGGTAATGAAGGTCACAGGAAAATCATCACCAGTGGCCCAAAGTTCTAGGATAGAAGTTTAACTACCTACTCAGCAGAATTCCAGGATCACACTTTCTCATAGCTATGCGAAGAATCCTGTGATGCTGCCGCAACAAGAATTTCCACAAAGACTGGGCAAGCTGCTCATTCCAGCTTCTCGGAAACCCCTCACAAAGCTGTCTTTGTCCTACTGAAACATACTTGGAAAGTGCTTTTTTTTGTTCTTTGTTTTTTGTTTTTTTTTCTTCCTGTTCTCAGATAACATAATGATTGTACAGCTTATGCTTGACTGAACATTTAACATATAATGCTGACATGTTGTACTTTTTACCAGATAGTTAGTTAGCTTACAAAGATGATGTTTAGTATTTAACATGACATGCAACATTTATTGTCTTCTTAACTCTGAGTGTATGGTAAAGGAATGATTCTTCATAGAAACAAAATGTTCTGATGTTTTACAACACTAAAAGTACCTATAAACAAACTTTGTAGTTATTGGCATGTTTTTATTGGGGTTGAACTATATACATACATATATATATATATATATATATATATATATATATATATATATATATATATATATATATATATATATATATATATATATATATACACATATATATATATAATATATATATATATATACACATATATATATATATATATATATATATATATATATATATATATATATATACATACTATACTATAATAGTTGTACCATAATAACACAACAAGATCGGATGGGTTTTCACCAACCTTTAGCTTAATTATATCTACACTATATGTGATTTGAGTGCTGTATATATTAGTGCTCAGGTGATTAAAACATAAACCCCATGAAAATACAATATATGGACAGAAGTATATACACAATACAGTATATGTAACTTTCTTTCAAACTGCTGACTCAAAGTTGTAAGCACACAATAGTACTGAATGGCTTTGTACGCTATAGCATTACAATTTCCCTTCACTGGAACTAAAAGCCCAAACATGTTCAAGCATGACAATGCACTCGTGTCCTAGCAAGCTCCATGAACACATGGCTTGCAAAGTGTGGAAAAACCTGAGTGTTCATGGGATGAACTGGAACACTGACTGGACCCCAAACCTCCTCACCCAACATCAGGGCCTGATCTCACTAATAATTAGTAGCCGAATGTGCCAGACTCCAAAGTCTAGTGGAAAGCCTTCCCAGAGGAATGGAGGTTAATTTACAATTTAACATGCACATATGGGCATGATGGTCAAGTGTCCACATACTTTTGGCCATACAGTTTACAGTATGTACACACAGAACTACACAGAATCTGTCTACATATTTAAAAAGTATAACTTCAATATACACTTGAATATGCATATTAACATATTACTTACATATTACTTTTACAATCAGAAACAATATAAAAATGGTACACCTGAGAGACACAATCTTGATACAAGACATCAAGATACAATTGTGTTCTTACAAGGTCAAAACTAAATTTCATACATATGTGTATTTATAGCAATGCCCAAAATTTACATACATACACCTAGGCCAGGGGTTTCCAATCTTATCTGCAAAGGGCCGGTGTGGGTGCAAGTGTTTATACTAATGAAGCAGGAGCCACACCTGATTCCACCTGTTTAATCAGTTGCTCTTGGCTTCCAATAGACTCAAGTGTGGCTTCTGCTTGGTTGGAATGAAAACCTGCACCTACCATGGCCCTTTCAGCATAGGTTTGGACACCCCTGACCTAGGCTAAAGATATTCAGACTCTATACTTTTTATGAGATCATACATTTCATTTGTGGTAGCTACCACATATATACACTCACTGGTGTTCTCTGATTATATGAAACAAAAAACGAACAGTTTGGCAATGCATAGTCCTAACCATAGTACAGAGGAAAAAAAGGTGAGGCTTTTAATACCTTTAAAATTGTATGGAATTAAAGAGTAGGAAATAGAGTTTTTCTCTATTTTTAAAGCCATGATCTGAAACCTGTAAGATAGTTTGTGGAACTGAAAAAGCATGTCTGAACAAGGAAGCCCGCAAACCTGACTGAGTTACACGTGTTCTGTAAAGAGGAATGGGCTACAATTCTGGCAAAGTTTTGTGAGAAGCTTGTGGAAGCCTACACAGCATTTCATTCAGGTTCAAGCAATTAAAAGGCCACAAAATACTAAAAATGATAATTGTAGCTAAAACATCTTCAGGAAATAAAGTAGGAACCCTAATTGACTTTTTGAAAAATTGAGTGTGAATGTCTTTGGTCTCTGTATGTAAATTCTTGGCGTCTGTACATTACATTACAGTTATTAGAGACAAAAGAGTATGTTTTTTGTTACTTTTTGACCAATCCTTGCTGTCCATGCAAGGTGAAATCATACTCATTGGACACCAGAGGACAGTAGTGCACTTTCTTTACTGCTTATCTTCTCTGAGACATATTTACTAAACGAAACCATTTGTCTGTACAAGTAGAACCTGTGTTTTGCATCATTTTAAGTGAATTTTGAATGGGCATATAAAACACCTGGATAGAAACAAAAGAAATCAAGAAGTGCTAAAGAATAAGTAGTAAATAGAGAAAAGGACTGCTGTAACTTTTGTAGTGCAGCTTTGCATGAAGCCCACAACTGTGTGTTTGACTTCTGCTCCTTCGATGATGTCTTTTTTGCTGTCATTCTGCAGAACAGTAGATGATGAAAGCACAATGCAATTTGCACTTCCTTTGCTGACTTTTACAATATTTTTTATGATTATCTGCCTATCAGCCCCCATTTTTTCTGTTAATTTATTCATATACTTTATTCATACACATTAATATTCATTGGAAAACTTTAAGAAACATTAATATTTTAAAACACTATTTTCATTCTTACATCCATATGAGTTCTTTGTAAGCCACAGGATTTTCATGTAATATTAGGTTTATTTAAAATTTGCTTTAAGTTTATTTAAAATAGGGTTGTTCAACATTATATTCATCACTACAACAGCTGGAACAGTGGGAGAGTGGCTTTCTTTGTACTCTAAGCGTTAGCAATTACTATACTGCAATGAAATCCTATTATTAAAAATACCCCAACTAAAGCCAATAGCTGTTGCTTTATTCATAATTTAATTTTTATGAATCACACTCGGGGGCACGGTGGCTTAGTGGTTAGCACGTTTGCCTCACACCAGGGTTGGGGGTTCGATTCCCGCCTCCGCCATGTGTGTGTGGAGTTTGCATGTTCTCCCCGTGCCTCGGGGGTTTCCTCCGGGTACGCCGGTTTCCTCCCCCAGTCCAAAGACATGCGTGGTAGGTTGATTGGCATCTCTAAATTGTCCGTAGTGTGTGATTGCATGAGTAAATGAGAGTGTGTGTGTGCCCTGATATGGGTTGGCACTCCGTCCAGGGTGTATCCTGCCTTGATGCCCAATGACGCCTGGCTCCCTGTGACCCGAGTATAGTTCGGATAAGCGATAGACAATGAATGAATGAATCACACTCACTTGCTTTGAACCCTGAATTTTGCATGAGATTAGATTGTAGCCTAATGCTTCTGTTTTTCAACACAGAGTGCAGATTCGTTTGACTGAAGTTCCCATACAATGCCATAAATACAACAGCCGAGATGCTTTCCAAAATGCATTGATTTTCTGTCTTTGTGAGAATATGAGAGAGAGAGAGAGAGAGAGAGAGAGAGAGAGAGAGAGAGAGAGAGAGAGAGAGAGAGAGAGAGAGAGAGAGAGAGAGAGAGATTCCAATATAGACAACTGGATACTAAGTATTGCCCTCAGTGCCAAGAAGTACTTCAAAGAGTCAACTCTCTTAAATGCATTGAAATTGCAACGTAGGACATTTCCATTTTACTGCAGCATTTACAAAGTCTGAAGTGCCTTACCTTACAGAGGATAGTGTGAGAAGAACAAAATTGAATTTCTGCGTGGAGAATGCTTGGCTTTGAAGTGACCTATCTTGAAAAAATTGTGGCTCTCTTCCAACAGAAGTAGATAAGAATAAAGTGGATATAATGGAATAATCACTATATCTTATAGAGCTCTTACAGGAGCAATTGAGAGTTGCCAGTTCACCTATTGGCAAGTATTTGGACAATGAGAAGAAAGTGGAAGACTTCTAGGAAACCTATGTGGACTCAAGAGCAACATATAAAACACCACAGAATCAGTAACTGTGGCTCATGATTGAACCATGAAGCTATGAGGTTGCAAGCCTGCCTGCTCTAACACCATGCCACCCTGTGCTTGAATTTTTTTAGTACATTGCAGTCGCTCTCTAATTATCATTGTAGAATTAGTGCTATTAAGGTCAATCTAGATAATTGGTTACTACAAGCTTACCTAAATAAATCATCTACCAGTTAGATAATACTGGAAAAATTACAAAGATTGGATATGCTGATAAAGTAAAATCTGCATAATTAATCACTTTCTTTGCTGGGCCTGATTTACTGCCACCAACTGGTAATTATGTAAACATTATTTTAAACGAACAAAACACAATTTCATACTTACTTAATTCCAATCAAGGATGTGTGATTCACACTGTGATCTCATTACAATATTAGAGCCTCACATAATGGTTTTGTGGCACTGAAAATGGATTTCAGGTCAGACAAGTAGAACACTCAAACATTTGCATACATTTACTCATTACATGCTTTTATCCAAGGACATTTACAAGTATGGTAAAATCAAATGCAAAGAGTAGCTGAGGATCACAATCTTTCTATCATAAACCACTAACAGGTTTCTGTGTCACAATTGCAAATCCATACCAATTTGTAAGAGCCAACAAGTGTTATAGAAGGTTAATCATCATTGCATTTTGGTCATTTATAACAGAAGCAAGTAATAAACCAAACATTTAAGGAAAAGCTGCAACAGCCTCTCATATATCATCTTTACCAGTGAAATGAATTGAACAAAAGACAATAACACACTTCAGATCACATACGACAGATGCCATATGTTCATTTTGGACTAAATTATGTATTCAAAAATGTTTTTTTCCCTCATTTTTCCTCATAGGAATTACCCTGTCAAGTATAACTAACAATCACTGGCAAAGATTAGGGTGACAGGAATCTTACAGTAGGGGGAAAAAGTCTTTAGACTCTTTTGTTTTTGTCATTCCATACACACTGACTTCATATGTCCATTTCATGTTTACATGTCATTTAACTTAAATACGAGTAAAATATCTATTGTTTAGCATAAATGATGACGTTTAACAAAATTAACATGAAGAAAATCATACAGTCATATACAGATATAAAACCTGTTTTTGTGCATATTGTACCTAATATCATTATAAAAGACATTTACACTGGTTGGGAATAATTCATGCAACAATTAGTAATAATGGTAAAGTTAAATGGAAAAATATGAGCCTTAATGAAGACCTTAAATATCCAGGCACTACAATTATATGCAAAAATTATAAACAATTATATTTTAAAAGAACAGAAACAGTTGCACCACACAAAAATAAAATGCATTAAATTACTACTGATAAGCAAGGTAAGATAGAAACCAGCAGCAACTCAAAGGAGTTGCAAGATGAACTGAAAGAAACAGAAACAACAGTGAGTCATCGAATGATAAACTATGTACAGCACCACAATAATCTCCACAATACAACTTTATTTGTTTATGCTTATATATACAATAGAAGTATAATACGTAACACAAACAAAAGTCTCAAAAATAAATCACAAAAGTGAATAATTATTTCCCCTAACTGTAACTGATGTGTGGTTCACGTCATGTGTTTGGTTTATATATGTTTATTGAACATGTGTGAATGTGACAGCAGATTATAGTTGAATTCTAGGAAATGAGCCTTTTTTTGTGATGATGGCCTTCACAATTTCATCCATGGCTCATTCAATGTCTTTGAAATTCCTTTGTAACTCTCTCTTGATTGATACAATAAGTTGATCCTGTACATGCTTTGTAAGATCTTGAGGAGTTGAAAGACAAGGTAAAACCAAGAAGATGTCAAGAAGATTATACAGAAACAACTGATGTTTATCTGGGGTTAATGAGAATCACTTTATTGATGACGGCTGTATGATAATTGCTTAGAACATGAGCATGAATGGGATTGGTTAATTGTGAGCACAGTCACAAGCTCCATTATAAAAGAGTGCGTACATATATGCAACCAGGTTATTGTACATTTTTCTTTTTCCTCAAACATATTATCTTTAGTTGATTGCTTTATAATTTTATCTTGGTTTAGTTTTGGCACCACAGAATCCTGCAATTTGAATGAGAGGTGGGGGGGTTACTTTTTTTTATATCCACTGTATATAGATTTTTAGACTGGGTGAAACCAGAACATATCATTAGACAACAATCCAGCAGGCAATCCATCTAAATCAGTCTTGCTAATCAAAATGACAATGAACCATGTATAAGATTATCAGTAGCAGTTCGGCTGGTACAGGATTCTCAGTGAGGGAGGATCCTTGATTAGTATTTTTTTTCACTTTCCTCTCACATTTTTCTTTCTCACACATTTCTCAGCTCTCAAGAAGCTGCTAAGCATGATCTATTCTGAGTTTGTCCTAAAAGGCACTGAAATATACATATTCATATACATATATAAGTAGACATAAGAGTGGACACACTGACAGAATTTTGTTTGCTTCTTTAGAGGCTTTAGAGGCTCTGTAGATAAAAGACATTAAGGACATGGAGTGGAAATCACCATGGATCTGCAAGGCCTTTATTTTGATTATCATGGCCATAATGACCATGGAGATATTAAACATATTAATGTATTTTGATTCTTAGTGCTTCAGCATCCCTGAGAAACTCATCAAATCTCAACAAATATATCAATGTATTATTTAGTTTCTCAACAGGACCAGGAAGAAAGAGCTTTGTGTTTTCCTCCAGTGTGTTTTTCTTTACTCTAGTGTCTCAAAATAACTCTGACTGCAAAGTTTAAAGAACTTGATTTTTCTGTCTCTCTGGCAGTTTTCAAAGTGGCATCCTGCTCGCTACACAGGAGTTTGTTTAATAATAGTGCTTTTTCACCAGCCAATGTGGCATGGCTCAGCAAATTCCCCATAATCCCCTGTGTTGTTGCTATTTCCAGAATCAAGTGAGCCATGCCATGCTTAAGTACCCATGCTAAATTTGATTACCGTTTTTACTCAGGTACCATGCTGGCCGAGCCATGACATATGGCTGTAGCTAAAAATAGTGCAGACCATCGATTGATCTGATGCACAGACATCCTGATTAATGTCTCTACCTCTACCTGTTTCTTTACTGGCATAAACTCTGCAGTAGAAGGTGAGTATAATGTCTGCTTTCACTTTTTTCAAGTGTCCTTTTTCAGGTGGATTTTTGAGATCTGCAATTTAATAATACAAGAAAAAACTAACACATTTCACACAAATCGTCATAATATTTACTTATTTTACCCACAATCATGTTTTACTTGTATAATAATAATCACTTTCTTTGTTTTCTATTACTATTTAGCTTATTGAGCTTATATTTGATTATTGTGATTCAAGCAAAATCCGGAATCTTGTTAGGGTAATAACTTTGTTTGAGCCATATTTTCTACTTCCCCTAGCTCAGTGATCAAAATGTCGCACTACTGCGCAGAAGATTGTGAACTCAAATCCCAGCACTGCCAAGCTGCCATGTCTGGGCCCTTGAGCAAAATAAGATAAATATCTCATAAAAGTCACTCTGAATAAGGGTGTCTGCCTTACGGCATAAATGCTGTAAATGTACTTAGTGCCCATAGCCTCAGAAAAGATTTGACTGCCGTGTGTGTGTTTGTCACTGTCTCATATCTACGTTAAAATAAACACAATGTATTTTATGACCAAATAATAGATGCCTGGTTTTTGATTTCCAAATAACTGATTTGAATTTCTAGTAGCCTATTATTTTACTACTCACCTCTATTGTATCATTAAGCTCTAAATAACCTCCAGAGAAACAGCTTTCTTTTTTAATTCTAATTTTTAATGATAGAAATATGTGATGAATTGCAGTTGACTTGCAGTCAACTCCAAGGGTCTGAGAACACTAGTGGAAATGCTTCTATTCTGCATTCTTTTCTCATTCAATATGACAATTTTCATTACAAAGTATATTACTGACAACACATTGAGTAAATTTCAGAGCTTTTAGGATTTGCTTTGTCCCCCTTTTGCTTTAATGACAATGTGCACTCGAGCTGACACAGACTCCACAGGTTTATGCAAAACCTTACGATCTATTTTAGATCAACTCCTTCAGAGTGTTGTCTGAACATATGCTTTAATATAAGAGATTATGCATGAGAAAAATCTGACCTTTTGTACAAAGAAGTTAACACATTTAAACAGAGACATAGAAATAATGCAGAATATTAAATATTCAAGATATTGACCATTTATGTAGTGGTTTTCAGTTGTGATAGTGAAACAAGTTTCACAAAATCTTCCTTAAATTTGTGTATGCAAATAAATAAGTTATTTATATTTACATTTTAAGGTACTTATGCCAATTGTGAAAAGGTGTAAGCAGTGATTCACTGTTTTGCCTTACCTGCTTTCATGGCAGTTTTTTTTTTTTTTTTTGCTGTTGTCATGAATATCTGATGCAGAGCAATGCTACACACCAAATACTGACACCCCACAAAAAACAAACAAACAAACAAAGAAAAATAGGAATCTGATCTGACTTTCAAACTGAGTCACTTAAACACAAATATTTAATCATTAGAATTTTGAGTGACTTAGATACAAGACTATGAAATCTCATAAAAATGTAGATTTAATATTATTCTCTGCTATTCACTGAAAATTCACTTTTTCATTTTAGAAAAAATCTAAACAAATAAACAAACCAATGCTTTAAAGAAGCATAGAAATGATCCTCACAATATTTTATAATCATATACTTTTTATTTATAGAGAATTCAACTGTATAATTTAGTTCCAAAACATTAGTCAATGTGATAACAAGAGGGAGAGAAAGGCTCGGGGCAAATAAAATATTACTACATAAACTGCTATTTACCTTTTTGTAACAAAAACAATGTGACAAAATAAAAAATAATGTGATCTGATTGATCAAGAAAACACAGTCTCACAGTTAGCAAGACCTGTATAGATACAGCAACACAACACAGTGAAAATACCCTTTTTTAGTTATTATGTCTCATGAGAGTAAAATGCTACTGTACAATTTCCCTTTTACACTCCTATGTGTACAGAAACATCACAATTTTTATAAAATTGTCAAGCAGCCAGTCTGAATTATGTTTGAATGAATGTGTAATTGTGTAATTAGTGGTTAATAAAAACTGCTAATTCTCCAAAAGAGGAGAGAAGTCTACATATGAGTTCAACAAGAAAATAACTCACCACTGCATCCCAATCTTGCACAGAATTTGTCGAATTAAGGATGTAAAAGCAAAAAAAATATCTTTCATTATGTGTTTAGGGCGACAAATATCAGTATCTGTATTTGTACTGAAACCCATGGTGTCAGGGCCTAAACTGTGGTTTAAATATGAACCCTATCACTAGAGCCACTGAAACACTATGTAGCACTGTTTTTTTTAATGCAGTTCTTAGTAGCATTTTTTAATACTGAATCTAGTTTGTTCTATTCCCCAAGACATAAACAAACCTGTGTCTGTTAAGTCACTGTAAACACTATCCAGCAAAAGTAAATGAAAGTAGTTCCAACTAGCATCCCTAAGATCCCAGTCAGGAAGCACTCCTCTAATTATATCATAACTTTCCTAGGCAAACAAAAACAAAAACCCAGGTGGTGCACTTCCTATTCATATCTGTTTGTGAGAGTTTAGATCACAATCTGTTCAATCATTCATTATCTACCGCTTATCCGATATATTCTTGGGTCACGGGGAGCCTGTGCCTATCTCAAGCGTCACTGGACATCAAGGCAGGATACACCCTGGACGGAATGCCAACCCATCGCAGGGCGCACATGCACGCACACACACACACTCTCATTCACTAACGCAATCACACACTACAGACAATTTAGAGATGCCAATCAACCTACAATGCATGTCTGGACCGGGAGACCCCTGAGGCACAGGGAGAACATGCAAACTCCACACACACAGCAGAGGCGGGAATCAAAGCCCCAACCCTCTAGGTGTGAGGCAAATGTGCTAACCACTAAGCCACCAAGCCACCGTGCCCCCCTCTGTTCAATAAGCATAACTTTTTATTATTCTGTTACATTCCTAGTAGAAATACTACTGAGTGACTGTGATCCATGCCTATAACATTTCCAATTTATTAGGTGCAACTATTTGAGAACAAAGTAAAGTTATACAGCAATGTTATATGTGTATGTCATATGAATGAAGTTAAAGAACTAGTGCTACATTTACTATCCCAAACATCACTCTAAGCTCAACCAATCTTAATACATCAGTCTCTCTAACAATTCAATCAATCAAGTAAAAATCAATGATCTGCTCTATTTTTTCATTTTTGGATTGTACTGTGGATGTTAATGCTAATGGATTTGTTTGAAAGAGCTAAAGTGATTTTAAAAAGCAAACTTGTATGAAATGTTACAAATGGTTAAAGTGCAGTATGAGTAGATAATCTTACTCTCATTCTTGTATGCAAGAAAATTGGTCTTTACGTTCTCATTACCTTACTTGCTTGTTACATTCAACTTATTTGGGATAAGATCAGATGGTATGGCTTTAATAGTGTTATTTATGATATTAATGACAATTTCCATGCAAACTGTTACACAAGTCCTTATCATTTCAGACTCTGCAGGTTTGGACAGTTGTATCACAGGTTTTTCAGTGGATCCACAATGCCACTGTGGCTGACAAATAATGGAAGTATCATACTCACAGTCTGCCCCATAAAAACACACTCAAAATGTTGCATACAGTATTTGATCCAACAAACATTAAGCTCCATAATCTAATTTTTAACCTTTTTGAACCCAAACCAGAAGGAACAATAAATGCTTCTCATTCTTATAATTACACTGCTTAAAAAATTAAGGGAACACTTACAACAAAGCACACATTGAATCTCGATGAACTAAATATTCAAGTTGAAAATCTTTACTTTTATGAATTCTGTAATTCATTAAGAACAAAATGTGTGACAGTGGTCAAATGGAAACCATAATCATCAACATACTGAGGGCTGGATTCAAAGTAAAAAATTTAAATTACAGGCTGATCCACCTTGCATGAATTTCATCATGGCAACATAAGTAGTGTGTATGGTGGCTTCAGCTGCTCCAATACATAACATCCCAGATGTTCTTAATTGGATTTGGGTCTGAGGAATGTGCGGGGCAGCCAATGGCATCAATGCTTTCTGCCTCCACACTCTGGCCACATGAAGCCATTGTCATGAATCAGGAGGAACCCAGGGCCCACTACACCAGCATGAGGTCTGACAATGGCACTAAGGTTTTTATGCTGGTACTAAACATAGTAAGGGTACCATTGGCTAGCATGTGGAGGTCTGTGCAACCCTCCAAGGTTAATCCACTCCAGACCATCACTGACCTACTGCCAAACTGGTCATGCTGAATGATGTGGCAGGTAGGAAAAATTTCCCCACAGCATCTCCAGACTCTTTCACATCTCACATCTTTCACATGGTGCCAATGACAGACCTGCCAAATCTGGTGTTCTCTGGCAAATGCCAATCAAGCTGCATGATGCTGGGCTGTGATCACAGGTCCCATGAGAGGATGTTGGGCTCCCATAACACCCAGTTTTGTCAGAAACATGCACACTAGTAGCCTGCTGGATGTAATTTTTTAAGGCTCTGGCAGTGCTCCTCCTGTTCCTCCTCACAAAAAGGAATTGATACTGGTCCTGCTGTTGGGTTGTTTCCCTTCTATGACCCTTTCCAGCTCTCCTCGTGTAATGGCCAATCTCCCAGTATCTCCTCCATTCACTTGAAAATGCAGGTGAACTTGATTCACGATCACTGTTATGCTTCCTAACTTAACAGACTGATATTCCTGAAGTTTCACTGACTTTGTGTTATACTATGATGATTAATTATTCCCTTAATTTTTTTCAACAGTGTATGGAACTAGCTTGAATATTTTCCATGTTGTTTCTGGATAATATGATTTGTGCATGATGTAAAGGAAAATAGCAAAATAGCTCAGAAAGTCCTTATGTGCAAAATGAAGACTGCAACTACAATAGCATCCTTGACATCCATTTCTAATTAGTTATCTTATCATCAAACCTAAAAAATCTAACTTTGGGCAACAGACATAGGTGTAGGTTTGGGTTAAGGGGAACACTGTGTTCACATTCGGGTAAGAGGAAGTTTGTGTTCAGGTCCTTTGTGAAAGGAATGACATTTTAGGACAGCAAAATACAATATGCGGTGTATCCAGTCTTCAGTCCTGGGACTGAGAACCATGTCAATGAGAACATAATAAGTTTGGCATGGCATGCTCATTTCTTGGAAGCAGCGCACAGTCTGTTCCTGCTTGACTCCAATCCAGTGTCTGCCACTTCCAGCTGATTTAGACTGTGACATTTTCACACATCCATCTGACACACATGATTAGATTGAGATGATTGGCATTGAAGTTATTTCTGGCGTCTGAAGGTAACTCTAAGACATTTAATATTACAAATATCCATTAATACAAAAGCAAGGTCGTTGTATGGATTTCTTAATTAGAGATTTGTCAGACATATGTAGACTTCTCAGGTGGAAATGGTATCATTTGTAGCTGTGTGCATGTATTGTTTAAATAAAAGGAAATTCTATTTTACAGGACATCACAGAAAATGTATGCACTGTGCCAAGGCTTGATATGTGTTTCTTGATGTGACTTTGTTGGAAGTTCTTAACACTTCATTAATTTACATAGGCATTATTTCTTATGGTAAAAAATATCAGGTATTTTCCAGCTCCTTTCTACATAGGGGAACAGAGACATGTTATACATGCTATGTGACAGAAAATGTAATGGGACTTTACACTTTAATATTAAGCAAAACTTTGAATTAAATATTTGTGAATGTTTCAACAGAAACTTTTAGTTTCTGCTCTTTGCACATGATTCCTTTAGGACATGAGTGGGATAAAAAGAAGTGAAACGGGAGAGAAACAAAAAAAAATTGTATGAAATTTCTGTGGACTTTTTTTAACTTTTCCTTTTGAGAAAGAGTGATATGACACTGTTGAGATAAAAATATAAAACTTTAAGTTCATTCAACTTATAAATATTATTTGTAATACAGATATATTTCTGTACAGAAATTTGCAGACAGAATTTGCAGTACTCTTCAGAAGAGAAAGTGTTGGCAGTTTTTTATTCACTGTCATTTAACAGTCATGTATCTGGCCGCACTATAATGACCCTGATAAATGGTAGAATTTCAAGGGTA
The DNA here is from genome assembly GCA_033459395.1 of Hemibagrus guttatus. Taxonomy (NCBI): domain Eukaryota; kingdom Metazoa; phylum Chordata; class Actinopteri; order Siluriformes; family Bagridae; genus Hemibagrus; species Hemibagrus guttatus. Next base: position 8,817,238 of record JAUCMX010000019.1, read on the forward strand.
TATGACCTGAACTTTCTCATTCAAGAGAGCTGAGTAGCTGCTCAACACATACTCTATGATGTCTCTCTCTTTCTCTCTCTCTCTCTCACACACACACACACACACACACACACACACACACAAATGCACTTATTCACCAGAACATAAAAGCTTATAACTGCCTGTCCAGTACAGCACGTTGTATAGTGTATATATATGTTTTAATATTCGATGAACAGATATGTAATTCCATGCAGGGGAAAACAGAGGCTTTATTCCCTTGATTTTACTTTGACACAAGGGCAGGATGTCAGTTTGAAGGTATTGTACACAATTTACACAGTGCTCTCCATCACCCATTCGGAGCCCTCCAGAGTGCCCCTGCTGCTAGCCATGTCATCCTTCAGCAACATACCATTGATGGAGAGGCTACGTTTGGTCCAGACACCGCTGATCGACGTTGCAAACTCACCAGCATCAAACGAGTGACTCCGCCTGAACTTGGAGTCTAGTGTCCGGCCCAGCAGAGGCTCCTTGTCAGTTGGGGGATCTGATGATGCTACTGCACGACCAGATTTGGTGTTTCCTGATGGTGCCTGGCCCTTAATCTCCAGAGAGTTAATGGCCCCCAACAGATGGTCCAGATTTCCTCGTGGTTTGAGAGATGCTGACCTCAAGATGTTGGCCAAAGCACTGTTGGGGCTGCAGGAGTGCAAGGCATTCTCAGAACCAGCAGATGAGGAGGACGAAGATGAGGAAAGAGAGCTCATACTACTCTGGAGAGAGCCACATTTAAACTCCACCACCTCATCCCGTAGACTCACCTTGGGTTTGGCTTTGAGTTTGGCTTTGGAAATTGAAGGGGGCAAAAAGACTCCATTCTGCCCCAGACAACCATCATTGGGCTGTGAATAGGTATCACCCATGTCACTTAACTTGCTGACAGGGAGCTCAGCCCCAACTGCAGTCATTGTCCCACCTTCCCCAGCCTTGTAGCGCACCATTAGGATGACAATGAAGACAAGCAAAGTAGCTACAATCACACCTCCCACCACCAGGATCATGGTACCACCCAGCAGCTGCCCATGCAGTGAATGACACTGTGGATACTCATCGCTGGTGAAGAACTCGACACAACCCACAATGCTAGTGGCTGTCAACGTAGTAGCCGAGTCATCCCAGGCTGCCAAGATGCACAAATCGTAGCGGGTTCCAGAGACCAAGTTGTTTACTAGGAATGCCTTGCTTGAAGCAGGGATCATCCTTAAAAAGAAAGAAACATGTTTTTCAAACCCAGTGCAATAACACATGCTCTCAAAAAGAATGTTATATTAGCATGCCAGGATGCACAGCACTGCTGCATTAACTATGCAAAGAGGGCTTTATCTTTCCATTAACACGTAAATGGGATTTCAGATGAATATACAATAGCTTTAAAACAATGCCTTTATAATGGGTGCCTTAACCTGCTCTGTAAACTTTTTGTAATTTTGCTCTACTGGAATATTTGACAAAATGTTTTTGTTTTTTAAATGTTTTTTGCTGCACAAGTACTTTAATGTTAACGTGTTCTGTGTTAATTTGATCTGTGGTGAGTATGCAGGATGCATCTGAAAAACAGGATTGAAGAGCCTGAATCTTGGACTGTGATTATGATCATTTCTACTTTACATGAAATAAAAATTTTTTTCAAACAAATTGAAATGATTTTTGAGATAGCTGGTGCTACCTCTTTATGCCATCTGCCCAAACACAGTGAGCAGATGGCCTGTTTGATAATTCAGTGATCCAGGATAAATAAAATAAAATTAAATAAAATAAAATAAAATAAAAAGCTCTTTTGGAGCATGGAGTCTATGTAAGTGTACATGATTTTACAAACTTTAATACTAATGGTGAACTCACTTTGCTTTACCTGAAAGGTGATTATTTTGCTGGTATAATGATTCTTATTTATGTGTTAACTACAATATTTTGTCAGGCATTGCATAGTTTGCTAGCTACTCCTAACTAGCAATATCAGCTGAGGCATTGTACTTTAGTACAATCAATCACTCACTCACTCACTCACTCACTCACTCACTCACTCACTCACTCACTCACTCACTCACTCACTCACTCACTCACTCACTCACTCACTCACTCACTCACTCACTCACTCACTCTCTCCTGGTCAGGGTCGCAGTAGAGTCTATCGTAGTAACCCTGTTGGAATACACCCTGGTAGTAACACCAGTCTATCTATGCATTTACAAAAAAATACAACCTTCATTATTTTTCAACCTCGCAAATTCAGGTTGAAAAAATTCAAGTATTAAAATTCAAGTTGAAAAAATTCAGGTCTTAACATCCGGGCCATTACAGGAAGAGCAATGGATTGCTGATTTCTCGGGCCCGTGTCGCAGTGCACTTTAAAGTGTGCATCCTGCTCCCTGTGCAGTTTACTTTGCGGGGAATATTTTTTATTGACAGCTGTATTATAATTAGTTTTGAACATAAAAGTGAATGTGATTAGTTAATTCTGAACACTGTCACACCCCAATTAGAAAACGGTGTTCACACGTATGCAACCAGGTTATTGTAACTTTTCCATTGGGCATATTTTTCCATTTAAAAGTTTCTGATTTGCTTAATTTTTATACATTCTAATTTCACACTGAGGGGGGAAGAAGTTATCTCATGATTTCTTAGTGAGAGTAATCAATATCAGATATTTGTTATGGAATCCATTACTAGACTGTGTTGGGTGCCATTCCCGCTCTGTACATCACCCTACCTCTGATACTCACTTATACGTGCACACATTAGAGACTACATCTCTACTTTCATGTCATAGTAAGACGTATAAAGGCTAAATAAAGAAGAAATGAAGAAAATGCTGTGAAATTTCCCAGCTTCTGGTGATTAAATCTAGTATACTAGGAGGCTACACTCAGAATTTCCTGAATATCTTTGGCTATTTCCCGGGCTCCCCTGTACCGATTACACATTGATTTGTCCAGCAGTTAATTCAGTTTAATTCAAACCCTCAGACAAATTGGAACCCTGGTGGGACATGTTTGGTTCTGCTTATCATACTGGTATGGAAAATAAGTTATAGTTTAAGATGGGAAGAAATGAAAGATTTAGCAGGGCTCCAGGCAATGAAATGCAATTTTGGAAGATCGAGGTTTTGCGTTCTCAGGGACTGCATGAGGCCCTAACATTAATAACAAAGAGCACAAAAAGCAGCTAGCATGAAACAGTTCCTATAACAGTGAGCAAATATTGGACCACTTTTCCCTCCAAGAACTTTATGGACCTTGTCTGCAGCACCTTTAGCCTATTTGCACTTTTAGCCGCAGATCTGATCTAATAAAACTTATACACCAATAAATAAAATGTTCTGCCCACATTCCTTTTTCCCTGCATCTTTCCACCTTGTCTAATCATTACACCATTTTTGGCTTATTTTCACTCCCTCATTTCTCATTACGTACTTCAGGTTTCAGACATAGCTGCTTACTGGCCATTACATCGGCTGGGCTCTTTCCAACATCATGCAAGTGTACTCCTGCAACATTGATTCCTCTATGGCAAGCAGATCTGATTGTCTTTATGCATGCAAAAATAGTAAACGGGCCTGGAACAGGAGCAGAGACAATGGAAAGCGTGCAGTGTGAAATAAATGGGACTTGACATTTGTCTGGTCTGGCCGATGAGCTGATCTCAAATGCAGCACAAACATCACTTCACAATAACACTAATGGATGGATGCATTAAAAAGGAATAAGAAATTATGGAAAAGCAGAGTGAGACTGCCTTAAGAGGCTCTTTCTGCGTTGGTGTCAGATCAAGTCTGTAATGGGTTAACCAAACTAAATAACATCGATCAGAATGATAAACATCACAATACAGCAACAGATATTTTTATGAAATAAAAAAAAATAGATAATGAGATAAGGTCATTTATTCCTTTGTGAGCTGAAGAACCATACACCTCCTAAATTAAGGTCCTCTCAGCAGCAATTACCCAAATCATAAACTGCTAGTAGTGTTTTCACAGCATATAACTCGAAGTTCTTGCTTGTTGTATGACAGTCATGCTGTATTGTGCTATATCTGAGCTTAATAAAATAATATGACGAGCTGACTTTGTTTAATGTCAATCAGACATGGGCTTTAATAAATCAGACAGACCCAAAGCAATGAATAGCCAATGAGCTAAGTTCCCTAGACAGCATGGCGATATATATCACAAGAGGAGACAGACAAGAATACTAAATCTCACAGTGGGTGATGTTATGGACAATGAAGGATCAAAGAGTGTCATAGATGCCTTATGGCAATCCAGCTAAAACATTACTATAGCTTTCCATTTAACATGTCACTTCCTATCTATAGTCCACTTATATGTGCCCCATGGCAGTATGCTAGATGTATTTAATGATCCTGCCTTGTTCCCTACTTAGCAATGCTGTGTTCTATTGACCTCGACATTATCTTTAAATTATTGTGCAAGCTGCTTTAAAAATTCTCTAAATATTTACCTTCACTTATTCATTCCATCCATCCATCCATCCATCCATCCATCTAATCATGAACATTTATACTTTCAAACTGATTTTTAAAATTACAGCTCTATATACATGTAACAGTGATGTCAGTTGAAAATAATTACATGATAATTATTAAATAACTTAATAATAATTAAATAATATATACACATTAAAATACACCTACTTTATACAATTACAGTGGTGTGAAAAAGTGTTGGCCCCCTTCCTGATTTCTTATTTTTTTTGCATGTTTGTCACATTTTAATGTTTCAGATAATCAAACATTTAAATATTAGTCAAAGATAACACAAGTAAACACATCATGCAGTTTTTAAATGAAGGTTTTTATTATTAAGGGAAAACAAAATCCAAAACTATGTGGCCCTGTGTGAAAAAGTGTTTGCCCCGCCTGTTAAAGCATAACTTAACTGTGGTTTATCACACCTGAGTTCAATTTCTCTAGCCACACCCAGGCCTGATTACTGCCACACCTGTTCACAATCAAGAACTCACTTAAATAGGACCTGCCTGACAAAGTGAAGTAGACCAAAAGATCCTCAAAAGCTAGACATCATGTCGAGATCCAAAGAAATTCAAAAACAAATGAGAAAGAAAGTAATTGAGATCTATCAGTCCGGAAAAGGTTATAAAGCCATTTCTAAAACTTTGGGACTGCCGCGAACCACAGTGAGAGCCATTATCTACAAATGGCAAAAACATGGAACAGTGGAGAACCTTCCCAGGAGTGGCCGGCCGACCAAAATTACCCCAAGAGCTCAGCGACAACTCATCCAGGAGGTCACAAAAGACCCCACAACAACATCCAAAGAACTGCAGGCCTCACTTGCCTCAGTTAAGGTGAGTGTTCATGACTCCACCATAAGAAAGAGACTGGGCAAAAATGGTTTGCATGGCAGAGTTCCAAGACGAAAACCGCTGCTGAGCAAAAAGAACATAAAGGCTCGTCTCAGTTTTGCCAGAAAACATCTTGATGATCCCCAAGACTTTTGGGAAAATTCTCTGTGGACTGACGAGAGAAATATTGAACTTTTTGGAAGGTCTGTGTCCCATTACGTCTGGCGTAAAAGTAACACCGCATTTCAGAAAAAGAACATCATACCAACAGTAAAATATGGTGGTGGTAGTGTGATGGTCTGGGGCTGTTTTGCTGCTTCAGGACCTGGAAGACTTGCTGTGATAAATGGAACCATGAATTCTGCTGTCTACCAAAAAATCCTGAAGGAGAATGTCCGGCAATCTGTTTGTGACCTCAAGCTGAAGCAAACTTGGGTTCTGCAGCAGGAAAATGATCCAAAACACACCAACAAGTCCACCTCTGAATGGCTGAAGAAAAACAAAATGAAGACTTTGGAGTGGCCTAGTCAAAGTCCTTACCTCAATCCGATTGAGATGCTGTGGCATGACCTTAAAAAGGTGGTTCATGCTCAAAAACTCTCCAATGTGGCTGAATTACAACAATTCTGCAAAGATGAGTGGGCCAAAATTCCTCCACAGCGCTGTAACAGACTCATTGCAAGTTATGGAAAACGCTTGATTGCAGTTGTTGCTGCTAAGGGTGGACCAGCCAGTTATTAGGCTTAGGGGGCAAATACTTTTTCACACAGGGCCATATAGTTTTGGATTTTGTTTTCCCTTAATAATAAAAACCTTCATTTAAAAACTGCATGATGTGTTTACTTGTGTTATCTTTGACTAATATTTAAATGTGTTTGATTATCTGAAACATTAAAGTGTGACAAACATGCAAAAAAATAAGAAATCAGGAAGGGGGCCAACACTTTTCACACCGCTGTATATGCCAATTTCAACACAGATGATAGATATAATATAATGCCCTAAAAGATTCCCGGCTACTGGACTGAGCAAAAGGGAGGGAGCTGTCACATTTCTCCAGATACTAATGGATATATGATTTAAATGGCATTAAGTAATTGGATTTTCTCTCTGCTTGGGTTTTTCTGCTCTTCTTGCTCAGATTTACAGCACTATTCTTGCATGCTGTAAAACACTTTATATCATTATCATGGGCCAGGGGACCAAAAGACTCAAATGCTACTCATGAGGTTTGAGACCTGCAGAGAAATAAAAGCAGAGTTGAGGAAACAGGAAACCAAAGCAAATGTTTTTCATTCACTATAAAAGTATCAGTAATAAAAAAATGCATAATGAGTGACACTGAACACAAGGGAATATTTACATTGTGCCAATCAGAATTGTGTAAGTAACGTTCATTTGTGCAAGCATACACAAAACTATCATATTAAATATGGATTACAGTGTATTTGCAACATAGTAATATGCTTCTATTATTCTAATAGTGATTACTTCTAAGAGACCTTCATATAGACTAATAGTGTATCTAGTGTTAGCTAGCTTGGAAATGATTTCAGCTTACAATGTGACATTTTTATTTGTTATTTTGTCACTCAATTCAAGACAAAGACTAGTGGAAAGCAGGCCATTTCTTGTTGAAGCAAGGATGGCAGATAAAAAACTGAGTGATTGGTAGTCAGAAAAATAAGTTGGAAAAAGCTCTATGATTAACTATTTAAGGGATTTAGCAGGGGATGATGGATAGATCACTGAACAATGCAACAAGGTTAGACTATCAAAGATAGCATTCTTATCCCCAAGGAAATTCATCACTTTCTGGTTTAGCTGGTGATTTAGGTGATGGAGTGAATATGAAACCCATTATCTTATAGCATATCAAAACTGGCAGGGGCTTCCTTTCCAAATGAATCAAATCATAGCAATCACAGACTATTATCCAACTTTTTACTACTGCTTTTTTAGTCTATAGCATTTTGTTATTAAATATACTGAACACTGAGTACCGAACCCTGCTCATGATATGCCTTTTTTAATACTGTACCTGTAAATGAGCACTTCGTCATCAGAGCAGTTATATTGTAGCTGGTACATTTTCACTTTGGGAGCTGCCTTGCTGATGGACCATCTGATGAGGGCAGAGTCTGCGGTCACCTCAGAAACCCAAACTGGCTTGTCTTTTTCTGGTTGGCCCTTGGGTGTTGCCTTTGAGGTTCCTGTGATATCAGAGAGGCGGGATTTGGGTTGTCCTGTTCCATTGTTAATGTGGGGAAGCTGAACAATTGACAGTTCCACTGAAGCAGTGGATTCACCGGCAACATTGGCAGCAATACACGTGAATGTGCCAAAGTCTTTTGATGTAGTAATAGTAATAACAAGTGTGCCATTGCTGTACACCACAATTCGAGAGGAGTTGCCAAGCAGACGGTCATCAGGGGCCACCCAATGAATTGTGGGAGTTGGGTCTCCAGTGGCCTCACATCTCAAGCTGGCTGTTTGTCCCTCTAGAACCAACATCCTGTGTGTGTGCTGGGTGATAAGGGGCTGCTCACATATAAACTCATCCTCCCTTATAGTCCAGAAGTAACGCCCCTTCAAATTTGAAGGGGAAGCGCAAGTTTCCAAATCATTTTCACGGTCTAGCCTTCGAAACCAGAGCATCTCACAGTTGCAGTGCAGTGGATTGCCACCGATGCTCAGTGAAAGCTGTGGTGCAAACGGCGTAGAGAATTGCACCAATTCCTGTAGTGAATCTTGTGCCCGAGCAAAAATTGGGTCTGGAGGAAGCTTCCGGAGGCGGTTGGAGGTTAGGTCCAGACGTGCAAGTCTCTCCAGATCAGTAAAGGTACCTTCAGGAATGTATTCCAGCAAGTTGTGATCCAGAGTGAGCTGGTGCAGGTTGACCATCTGACGCACTGAATCCCAGGGCAACATCTGCAGGTTGTTGTATGACAAATCAAGATCCTCAATTGCTGGCACCAAGTCCTGGAAGGCATATTCAGAGATTTGGCGTAGCTGGTTATTGTTTAGAATTAGGTACTGAAGGTTTACAAGTCCCCGTAGATCATCTGGTCCCAGTTCAGCCAGCCGGTTGTTGTCCATGTGCAGCGATCGCAATGTCTCAAGGTCAGCAAAGGAGAATGGCTGGATGGAACTGATGCTGTTGCGTGACAGTGTCAGATCCACTAATTCACTCATATTGGCGAAGTCCTGCTGCGTAATGCGTAAGATGAAGTTTCCACCTAGACGGAGCTCTACTGTGTGCCGGTTAATGTCAGTTGGTACAAACAAAAGGCCTTTAGCAGGACACAGTGTCCCAAGAGACTCAGACAAGTTCTGGCACACACAGTATTTGGGACACGCATGAACAACTACCACAGTCATAACCAGGACCAGCAGCTGCCAAAGCACACGGTCCATGGTCAATTCATAAAAAGGGGCCTGTAGGAGGAAGATAAAGAGAGAAATGAAAAATGATTAGTAATTTGTTAAAGCTGTAGACATAATTACAAATCTTAACTGATACTAACAAATGAGGAACAAAAATAGCATTGTCTTTGGAGCAGGTCTCTATGACAGAGAGTTCATTTTTATGGTTTGGCTCAAAGAAAGCATGGTGACCAAAGCAGAGTCACACAAGTGGACTAAAAGAGGAAGGATTGAAAGAAAAGTTATATGCATCTTCATCTCCCCCATTTCTGTCTCACAGTGACCAAGGACCATTTCTGCTCTGCTTATCACTGCATTTCTGAATTATTTTCCCACACATCGTCACCAGATGTCTATAAGAACTTACTAGCAATTCTTTAAAAATATGAGTACATATAAAAGAAACAATTTAATTAAGTTAAAAATTAAATTAATGTGTTTACATTTATTCATTTGAGAAAATGCCTTTAACTAAAATGTTTGAGATACAGTCCAGGCACAGAACTAAGTAGTTGAGGGTTAAAGGCTTTACTTAATGACCCAAAAGTCAGTCATGGAATCTGTCTCAAAAGCTAATCAATAGCTCAGTTGCAAAGAACATATAGAATGAGCCATCAATGCCTAGGACAAGTTCTTAGAAGTTTGCTTTGTAGTACATCAATGACTTTTCTCTAGTTGGAGAAGGACTTAATGCAACATTAGTCAATCAATATATCTAAGAAGGTTACAGCTTGCAATAACACAAACAAGTCATTTAGCATTTCTGTCTCTAAACCTTTAAAGAACTGCAAGGCTGCAACAAAAGGAATTGGCTTGAAATGATGAAATTGTCCAGAAATAGGTTTATTTGTTTGCAGTCTTACAATTCAGAAATAATTTGTGTTGATTTTATTCTGACTATATAAAATATTTTCACTTGCTGCTGTTGTTTCTGCTTTTCAGCCTGTGTAAATAAATGCATATATTCTGATTTAAAAGATTTTTCAATACCATATCATAAAAGATCAAAACACTTCTAAGCATAGACATAAATATATGCGGGTAAATATAAATATGTGTGGATGTGTGGATGCATGTGCATATGAGTGGTGTTCATGTGTATGTGTGTGTGTGTATGTGACTGTGTATATGAGTATGTGTGGGAGTGTGTGTGTGTGTTTGGGTGTGTGTTCACAACCTCCCAGGGTCATCCCTATGGCTGCCGATCCGGCTCTTCTTTGATATCAGCTGTTTCATCTTTTTTTACTGTGTGTCTTACTGTGTGTGTTCAAAAGCCACACAGGAACAGGGGGAGTTCAACAAAGCAGTGCAGCGGAGCAATGTGACTTAATGTGAGCATCTCAGTGTGATGCTATTTTTCCCACACCTTGGTCTTCGCCTTTATTTTTACCCCTAATAACATAACCGAGACTTCCAGAGCCTTCAGAGAATGTGCAGCAAAGCTAAGCATCTCACAATAGCAATGCTAAAAACAACACTGGAACATTCAGTAGTGCTAAAAGTGTTATTGCTATGGTGAGAGAACACACTGTCTGTTCTGACAGAGATAAGGAGAAAAAAGTCAGAATTGAGTAAGCAAACTGCCCACCTGGATAAGATTGCAAAAGACAAGCCAGAGCCATTAAGCGGAGAGGTTAGTCTTTCCACACAACTAGGTAACTATTGAAACATGACAGGACGTGGCACTTCCTCTTGCATCATCTCCCCACTAGCCTGAGTGCATCACTGATCCAACATTACTCTTTCAGTCACTGTGCACACACCAGTGTTAGTTTTTAAAATAAAATAAGTGTTGTGTTAATTTTCACTCATTTGGATTTCAGATTAATTTTTGTTTTTTTATTCATTTAATGTAATATTTTTCTTTAGTTTATTAATTTTATGCTCTTTCATGTAGTTGCAATGGAGAAATTCACAGCAGTTACAGGGCAAGAGCTTCAGTTAATGTTTGTTGGCTGATTTGGGTATTATAGAAACTCATGTTCTCCTGGAATTTTCACACACAACTCTCTCTTGAGAATGGTAAGAATACATAAAAAGCGTCCGGTCTGAGCTACATTAACTCAAACAATTACTCCTTAAACCCATGGTGAGCAGAATATCATATCAGAATGTACAATATGTCACAAATTGTAGAGGATGGGCCACATTATGTACCACCCATGCCTACTAAGAACAAGAACTGAACTGAAGTGTTGAAGATTGGAAAAGCATTGCCAGTTTTGGTGAGGCTGTGCCCTTTTTGATTGCCGAAATATTCACACACACATAGGAACCTGTCTGGCTCCAACAACCATGCTGCAGTCAAAATCATGGAGTTCCCATTCTGATGAGAACTCCATGATTTTGGAACTCCATCAGAATGGAACTCCATGATTTTGACTCCAACAACCATGCTGCAGTCAAAATCATGGAGTTCCCATTCTGATGAGAACATTAGCTGAAGCTTTTGACTCGTATCTGCATGATTTTATGCATTACACATGACTGGTTGGTGGGATGGATGCATGAATGTGCAGTTCTGTAGATGTTCCTAATAAAGTGATTGGTCAGTGAATGTTAGGGGTGTTACACAATGATACTGTCTGTGTCTGTATCTCCAAATGTCCATATCTGTATCTGTGCTTATTGCCTAAACTGGAAAGGTTTTTCAATTAAATATGAACCCTATCATTAGGGAAGACACTGGGGAAATACAAACTGTTAGAAATGATGCCAGCACTGAAACCATTCCTTTTTTGAGTTTCTCAGTTTCATGATAGATGTGTGTTGAATTAAACACGCTTGTGGAATTATTATTTTTATTCGTATCTGCCTGCTATTTTATATATACACTATATTGCCAAAGATTTTGGGACGTCTGCCTTTACATGCACATGAACTTTAATGAAATCCCATTCTTAATCCGTAGGGTTTGATTTGAAGTTGGCCTGCCCTTTGCAGATATAACAGCTTCAACTCTTCTGGGAAGGCTTTCCACAAGGTTTAGGAGTGTGTTTATGGGAATTTTTGACCATTCCTCTAGAAGCGCATTTGTGACGTTAGGTACTGATGTTGGAAGAGAAGGTCTGGCTCACAGTCTCTGCTCTAATTCATCCCAAAGGTGTTCTATCAGGTTGAGGTCAGGACTGTGCAGGCCAGTCAAGTTCCTCCACACCAAACTCTCTCATCCATGTCTTTATGGACCTTGCTTTGTGCACTGTTGTGCAGTCATGTTTTATCAGGAAGGGGCTATCTCCAAACTGCTCCCACAAAGTTGGGAGCAATAAATTATCCAAAATGTCTTGGTATGCTGAAGCATTAAGAGTTCCTGTCACTGGAACTAAGGGGCTTTAGTTCCAGTAACTTTACACTTGACACAATGTAGTCAGGCAAGTACTGTTTTTCTGGCAACCACCAAACCCAGACTTGTCCATCGGATTTCCAGACAGAGAAGCGTGAATTGTCACTCAGAGAACATGTCTCCACTGCTCTAGAGTTCAGTGTCGGTGTGCTTTACATCACTGCATCTGACGCTTTGCATTGCACTTGGTGATGTAAGGTTTGGATGCAGCTGCTTGGCCAGAAAACCCATTCCATGAAGCTCTCTATGCACTGTTCTTGATCTAATCTGAATCCCACACAAAGTTTGGAGGTCTGTAGCTATTGACTCTGCAGAAAGTTGGTGACTTCTGCCCACTGTGTGCCTCAGCATGCGCCGACCCTGCTCTGTGATTGTATGTGGCCTACCACTTCATGGCTGAGTTGCTGTTGTTCCCAATTTCTTCCACTTTGTTGTAATACCACTAACAGTTGACCATGGAATATTTAGTAGTGAGGAAATTTCACGAATGGACTTACTGCACAGGTGGCAACCTATCACGGTACCACACTTCAATTCACTTAGCTCCTGAGACCGAGCCATTGCTTCACAAATGTTTGGAGAAGCAGTCTGCATGCCTCGGTGCTTGATTTTATACACCTGTTGCCATGGAAGTGATTGGAACACCTGAATTCAATCATTTGGAGGGGTGTCCCAAAACTTTTGGCAATATAGTGTACCTATATACACTACCGATCAAAAGTTTGGGATCACTTGCATATTTCAGCTTGATTTTAGCTACAGAGGAAGACTCCATCAGCCAATCCATCTTGTGGGAGATGCTCCAGGAAGCATGAGGTGAAATCTCATCAGATTATCTTGAAAAATTGACAGCTAGAATGCCCAGGCTATAATTTCTGCAAAAGGTGTTTTTTTTTGATGAAGGCAAAGTCTGAAGAAAACATTCATCATTTCCATCAAAATCATTATTTCTAACTCTGACATGTCAGCATGTCCTGTTCTTTTGCTATATTTTCTATTCAGACTAATTTCATGTGTGTTTCCTTGGAAAACAATACAATTTTTATATATTACGGGATTACATGATGCTTCATTAAAATTAATTATAGAAAAGCAACTGTTGTCTTGAAAATAGGTCAGACAAAAGGGAGCAACAATACCTATAGACATGGGGTACTGACAAAAATGATATGCAGTAAACATTATGAAATGTCTTCTGATATATCTGATTATCGAAAGATGCCAACTTTTAGGTGATAAAAGTAAATCTATCATTTGTTGTAGTGTGTTCATAAATAAGGTTGTTCCATTAGAAGCAAAGGGTTTGGATGCTGTAGAGACACACAGTGCCTGCCACCCTATAATTCCTCACGACTAAATGGGTTCATTTGCTGAAAGGCCAGTACAAGCCAGTTCCTGCCACCCATGTAGCATAAATCACCGAGAAATCACAGGCAAGGACACGGAGGCTTTGGCAAATGGACAAATCTTCCATGACCGTTTAATTTGAGGCCGGGATGTGGATATCTGTGCACACACACACGCTCCTCCTACTGGGCTGGAAGCACTTTATCAGCCACAGATAGAACAGGATCAAAAGGAGCTTGAAAAAGTTATAGTACTGCTCTCCAGTTAAGAAGAAGCTAATCCACATCATTTTATATTGCAGCCACTCACTTTTTTCCTATTAAAAAAATAAAAACAGCAGTGAATTTCACTGCCAGTGAACCGGTCCAGTGAACAGCAGAAATTTCATTGTCAACCAGCTTGAGAGACATGATAAGTTCTTTTTCTTGTCATTAACCTCAACCTATCTGTTGCATCAAAAGTGATATTGCCAATAGAAAAATCTATTTGCCTTGCCATCTCCAACTGGGGCATCTTCAAACAGTACAAAAGTAGAAAAAGCAAGAGATAAAGACAGAAAAACTCACTATGCATGATGCTCTCAGTAAACAGGGATGGCTGATTATCATAATGATTAAATCAATATTGGTTAAGTAGCAAATGGTGTAGGCCAATAAATACAACACAGACTGCTATAACAGAGGATGAGGGAACACAAGAGATAACAGAGGTAAACAGCGGTGCAATTTTCTCATTCATTCAGTTTCAGTAACCACTTCACTACTGAAGCCTATTCTGGGAACACTAGGTGTGAGGTGGGAATACATGCTGGATGGAACACTGACCCATTGCATGAATCCATACAATTGTCCTCAAGTAAAGGTCATTTATTTTAGACAAACCACCAACTAACTATTTATGTGAGAACCCAGAGCAAACCCAGACAGACCCTGAGGCTGTGAAATGGCAATGCAACCCACTGCACCCAGATGCTATCACCCATCATAATTATGTCAACATCATCAAGTCAATCCATCATCAAAACAATACCATACATCAAATTTTTCTCAGTATCTCCCAAAAATGATACCCAATGTATAAAACATCTAGTCACAAGCAGCAGAGATCATAGTCGCGTACCTGAGCTCAGAACATCAGGGTCATTAGCATCTCATCTCTTCAAGAGAGGCTTGAAACACTCAGCTGCATATCTCCCATGATGCTCCTCTGCTGCCTGATAGCCTTGCTTGGGAGTAAGCACTTTTGTATTAAAAAAGAAAAATATAAAAAAGCCCCATAAAGCATGTGAGCCATGAAAAAAGTTGCTGTAAGACGTGTTAAGCTGCTTCGAAATGTCACTGAACTTAAGGGGGAACTGGATTAGAGGAAAGCACTCAATATCCCTACATTTTAGAGGGAGTGTGCTCATAACGCCTCTCACCAGGGAGTATCTGATGTATAAAAGCAAGTGAAAATATAAAACATTGAATCTTCGGTAGGATTGAGAAAAACTATGACACTGTTTCCAAAACTGAAAACCTAATGAACTCAAAACTTGCCACATTATAACTGTCTACTTCAAACATCAACACTTAGATAAGTTGTTAGATAAATCACACATTTATAGTTTTGATGGTTAAAAGGAATTTTGCTTAATTATTAGATAAAGAAAAGAATGAAGATCTTCAGTATTACACTGTACCAGTTATGTGTCATGTTAGGGAGCAGGATCCACCATGAGACATAACTGCAGGACCAGAGATTGTTAACTGTGGCAGCTTGAAGCTGTTGAGGCTTGAAATTCTGATTTGTAGTACAGATCCTATAAAAATTGAGTCACCACTAACACCATTGACATCAAGACGAGTTGAGTTCCGAGTCAATACACAGCCAGATTTGATGACAGTTAAGGCTCTTGGTCACTGCTCAGGAGTACGGGGTTCAAGCATTACCAAGTTGCTTACTAACAAGCTGAGATATGCAAGAAAAGAATTTCATTTTGTTGTAATGTGCAGGTTATGTAATAAATAAAAGCTTTTTTTCTGGAGATTGTGAATTTCTGTGTCTCTCAGTGACCCTAAACTTTAGCAAACATATAATTTGTATAAGAAAGTTAAAAAAAATCTTTCATCTTCATGATTTATTCATGATTAATTATGTGTCTAGATCAGATTTATAGAAAGGGAAGGAGGTGTCACATTAGGCAATGCGCCCATCAATGCACAGTAAAATCTGACTTTCATTTTAGAAACATGACAAGGTAACATTCATTCATTCATTCATTGTCTACCGCTTATCCGATCTATTCTCGAGTCACGGGGATCTCAGGCATCATTGGGCATCAAGGCAGGATACACCCTGGACGGAGTGCCAACCCACACACACACACACTCATTCACACACTACAGACAATTTACAGATGCCTCAACCTACAATGCATGTCTTTGGACCGGGGGAGGAAACCACCGAGGCATGGGGAGAACAACCCTGGAGGTGTGAGGCAAACGTGCTAACCACCAAGCCACTGTGACCCCACAAGGTAACATAACACCTAAAAAATACCAGCTTCTAACTATTTCTCATGATGCACACAGTCAAAAAGTGCATGATTCTATTCTCATCAAATGTGTACAGTTAACATATTATAATTTACAAGATCACACTGGTAAATTAATTGCACATTGTTCCAAAAGCCAGAAGAATGACTTAGAGACAGTTTTTTTTTTTTTATGAGGTTATAAAACAGGGAACACATTTCTTTAAAATCACTATGTATTGGGCTCAGTGTGTTGTGTCTATATATTGCAGTGAATATATTAAATTAATAATTTACAAACAATATAAAGGAAAGAATACATGAGAATATTATTAAATGTATCGTAGAACCAATTTTGATGCAAGATCTTACAATTAGACTTGGAAGATATTTTATCTTGTGTTAAAAACAATATCAACTCCGCACATTCTATTTCAATGCTATATTTAATCTATTTTCTTGGAAATCAAAAGGAAAGTATTCATTTTCCTATCTACTCAGTCAAACTGTCTAGTTAATTGATTTCATCCATACTATAAGTCCACCTTAAACAATTTAAAATTCATAGCTGTAGACATTTCCAAATCATATTACATTAGGGCTACAGAGTGTCACGTGGCAGACACAGAGGTTGGTCTGTCACGAGGCGGGGGGTTAAAACCTTGTGGCCGATGCAAGTGCAGGTTTTATTAGACACACTTGAATGGCAAACAATTCAAAACTCAAGGCTAAATAGAAATCCAATGAACAGTCAGAGGTCAAGCAACCAACAAATGGACATTTTCAGGATAGGGCAAGAACACGGAAAACAGAGGGGCAGGGACTGAGAACGAAAACACGAGAACAAACCGAGAAACAGGTAACAAAGTATAGCACAATCATAAGGATACCACACTGATGCTTCACACCGAAGAGGCAACACACGAAGTTTTAAATACCCTAATAAACTGGGAAACGGGGAAAGGACACAATCAGGGAACAACCAATAATCAGACAGGGGCGGAGATAAGACATGAATAAAAACAGACGTGTATTAATAAACAAAAAGAAATTAGAGCAGAACATGAACAAAACGCACGACATGACCTTGCACTTCCGGTTGTCATATGCTGAGTGCGAATTACAGCAATGTCTTCCATGTTCTCTCAAACGCTGAAGAATGGAGGAGTTGGCACCATCAAGTGGTTTGAAATGAGCTGAGTGTAAACTAAACATGTTTGAAAGATATTAGTTTAGACAATATAGTTTAGACACAATATTTCCAGCTATGTTATAGCTGTGTTTCAAAATGTCATGCAGTAAAGGCCAATGCTACCCCACACCAATAAACTTGCCGCCATTTATGACAAAAATATCAATAATACTAATAATCACTAATAATCCATGTGATACTAAATCTACTGAAAGCATGTGTCGTTGTAGTTGTATGGACACTAAATAACTCAATCATGTACCAACACTTCTGAAAATGTTAATGCTCAAAATGCCTCATTTCTATTTTTTCTGTATATTTACGCTGTATATATAAAAGATTTAAAGGCTATACGCTACAGTAGCTAGGTATATTGTTAGCCACAGTCATTAGCTGGTCTGTGCTCAGTGTCTCATTTTCACTGTGGTGCTGCCTGCGTGACTGAGTGGAGTGCACTCACCACACTGCACTCATTCATCAGCGGTGACAGTAAACTCGTTTGGTTTATTGAGTGAAAGAAAACACTCTTCTCTCCTTTTCTGGTTGGAATCACTTGTCTTCTACCTGCCTGCTGCCTCTTTAGCGCCCTCTTTAAGTGTTAATAGCCTTTAATTAGGGATTAATTGTGAATGCAGAGGTGACACAACCTCTGATTGCAATTATCCATACTGGATTAGAATGCACTGCACACACACACATCCATTACATTTTAAATCATTTTACAGAGGTTTCATTTTATCAGCTGCTTCACAAGTGACCCTATATTTATTAGAGTGTATTATAATAATAATAATAATAATAATCTAGCCATGGGGGTCACAGTCCAGTGACTTCTGTGCCGGTCCCAAGCCCGGATAAATAGAGAGGGTTGCGTCAGGAAGGGCATCTGGCGTAAAACATTGCCAAATTTAACCATGCGAATCGTCAGTACGAATTTCATACCGGATCGGTCGAGGCCTGGGTTAACAACGACCGCCATCGGCGCTGTTGACCTACAGGGCGCCGGTGGAAATTGGGCTACTGTTGGTCGAAGAAGTAGAGGAGGGAGGAGAGTGCGCAGACAGAGAGAGAAGAGGAAAGGTAAGAGTGTAGGACTGAGAATAGGAACTCTGAATGTTGGTACTATGACAGGGAAAGGTAGAGAGCTGGCTGATGTGATGGAGAGAAGGAAGGTGGATATACTGTGTGTACAGGAGACCAGGTGGAAGGGTAGCAAGGCTCGTAGTATAGGAGCAGGATTCAAGCTGTTTTATTATGGTGTGGATAGTAAGAGAAATGGGGTAGGTGTGGTCCTGAAGGAGGAGTTTGTGAGGAATGTCCTGGAGGTGAACAGAGTGTCAGACAGGGTGATGAAGTTAGAGTTTGAAGGGGTGATGTTGAATGTTGTTAGTGGTTATGCCCCACAGGTAGGTTGTGAGTTAGAGGAGAAAGAGAGATTCTGGAGTGAATTAGATGAGGTGATGGAGAGTATTCCCACGGGTGAGAGAGTGGTGATAGGAGCGGATTTTAATGGACATGTTGGCGAGGGGAACACAGGTGATGAGGAGGTGATGGGCAAGTTTGGAGTTAAGGAAAGGAACCTTGAAGGACAGATGGTAGTGGACTTTGCTAAGAGGATGGACATGGGTGTGGTTAACACTTATTTTCAGAAGAGGGAGGAGCATAGAGTGACTTACAAGAGTGGAGGTAGGAGAACACAGGTAGACTACATTCTATGTAGAAGAGGCAATCTGAAAGAGATTAGTGACTGTAAAGTGGTAGTGGGAGAGAGTGTAGCCAGACAGCATAGGATGGTGGTGTGTACAATGACTTTGATGGTCTGTAAGACGAAGAGGTCAAAGATAGAGAAGAAAACCAAGTGGTGGAAGCTGAAAAAGGAGGAATGTTGTGAGGAATTTAGACAGAAGTTGAGGCAGGCTCTGGGTGGTCAGGTAGTGCTGCCAGATGACTGGGAAACTACAGCAGAAGTGATCAGGGAGACAGGGAGAAAGGTGCTGGGTGTGTCATCTGGAAGGAGGAAAGAAGATAAGGAGACTTGGTGGTGGAATGAGGAAGTTCAGGATAGTATCCAGAGGAAGAGGTTAGCCAAGATGAAGTGGGACATGGACAGGACTGAAGAGAATAGACAGGAATACAAGGAGTTACAGCGCAGAGTGAAGAGGGAGGTGTCTAAGGCCAAGCAGAAGGCATATGACGAGTTGTACACTAGGTTAGACACTAGAGAAGGAGAGAAGGACTTGTACAGGTTAGCTAGGCAGAGAAATCGAGATGGGAAGGATGTGCAGCAAGTTAGAGTTATTAAGGATAGAGATGGAAGGGTGCTCACAAGTGAGGAGAGTGTACAGAGGAGATGGAAGGAATACTTTGAGGAGCTGATGAATGAGGAAAATGACAGGGAAAAAAGAGTAGAAGGGGTGAACTCTGTGGAACAGAAAGTAGATAAGATTAGAAAGGATGAAGTCAGGAAGGCTTTGAAGAGGATGAAAAGTGGGAAGGCAGTTGGTCCTGATGACATTCCGGTGGAGGTCTGGAAGTGTCTGGGAGAGGCAGCAGTGGAATTTTTAGCTAATTTGTTCAACAGGGTTTTAGAGAGTGAGAGGATGCCTGAGGAATGGAGAAGAAGTGTGTTAGTGCCGATCTTTAAGAATAAGGGTGACGTGCAGAGTTGCAGTAACTATAGGGGGATAAAGTTGATGAGCCATACAATGAAGGTATGGGAAAGAGTAGTGGAAGCTAGGTTAAGGAAGGTAGTGGAAATTTGTGAGCAGCAGTATGGCTTCATGCCCAGAAAGAGCACAACGGATGCAATTTTTGCTCTGAGGATTTTGATGGAGAAGTATAGGGATGGTCAGAAGGAGTTGCACTGTGTGTTTGTAGACTTGGAGAAAGCATATGACAGGGTGCCAAGAGAAGAGCTGTGGTACTGTATGAGGAAGTCAGGAGTAGCGGAGAAGTATGTCAGAGTGGTGCAGGACATGTATGAGAGGAGCAGGACAGTGGTGAGGTGTGCGGTAGGTCAGACAGAGGAGTTCAATGTGGAGGTGGGACTGCATCAGGGATCGGCTCTGAGCCCCTTCCTGTTTGCTATAGTGATGGACCAGTTGTCAGAGGAGGTCAGACAGGAGTCTCCTTGGACAATGATGTTTGCAGATGACATTGTGATCTGTAGTGAGAGCAGGGAGCAGGTGGAGGAAAACCTGGAGAGGTGGAGGTTTGCGCTGGAGAGAAGAGGAATGAAGGTCAGTCGTAGTAAGACTGAGTACATGTGTGTGAATGAAAGGGAGGGAAGTGGAACAGTAAGGTTACAGGGTGAAGAGGTGAAGAAGGTACAGGAGTTTAAGTACTTGGGGTCAACAGTCCAGAGTAATGGAGAGTGTGGGAAAGAGGTAAAGAAGCGAGTGCAGGCAGGTTGGAATGGGTGGAG
The DNA here is from genome assembly GCA_033459395.1 of Hemibagrus guttatus. Lineage (NCBI taxonomy): Eukaryota > Metazoa > Chordata > Actinopteri > Siluriformes > Bagridae > Hemibagrus > Hemibagrus guttatus. Next base: position 8,837,857 of record JAUCMX010000019.1, read on the forward strand.
AAAGGTGTCGGGAGTTCTGTGTGATCAGAAAATATCAGCGAGAATCAAGGGGAAGGTGTACAGGACAGTGGTGAGACCGGCCATGCTGTATGGTTTAGAGACAGTGTCACTGAGGAAGAGACAGGAGTCAGAGCTCGAGGTAGCAGAGCTGAAGATGTTGAGGTTCTCTTTGGTAGTGACAAGATTGGACAGGATTAGGAATGAGTACATCAGAGGGACAGCTCATGTTGGACGTTTGGGGGACAAAGTTAGGGAGGCCAGATTAAGATGGTTTGGACATGTTCAGAGGAGGGACAGTGAGTATATTGGTAGGAGAATGTTGGACATGGGGCTGCCAGGCAGGAGGCAAAGAGGAAGGCCAAAGAGGAGGTATATGGATGTAATAAATGAGGATATGAAGCTAGTGGGTGCAAGTGTTGAGGATGCAGAAGATAGGGATAGGTGGAGAGAGATGATTCGCTGTGGCGACCCCTGAAGGGAAAAGCCGAAAGAAGAAGAAGAAGAAGATTATAATAATAATAATAATAATAATAATAATAATAATAATAATAATAATAATAATAATAATAATAATTAAAAAAACCAAGATGGTGGCTTGGTGGTTAGCACGTTTGCCTCACACCTCCAGGGTTGGGGGTTTGATTCCCGCCTCCGCCATGTGTGTGTGTGGAGTTTGCATGTTCTCCCCGTGCCTTGGGGGTTTCCTCCGGGTGCTCCGGTTTCCTCCCCCGGTCCAAAAACATGCATTGTAGGTTGATTGGCATCTCTAAATTGTCCATAGTGTGTGATTGTGTGAGTGAATGAGAGTGTGTGTGTGCCCTGCGATGGGTTGGCACTCTGTCCAGGGTGTATCCTGCCTTGATGCTCAATGACGCCTGAGATAGGCACAGGCACAGGCGAATGAATAATAAAACACGAGCTAAGTCTGCTGGTAAAGTCTTGTCAACAAGTGCCTCACGGTGCAAAAAACAGTGCGTAAAAATAACATCCAGGTTTCTCACTTTCACTCTGTTGACGAAGCCTTTGGTGTGTCCGACCATTGCTTCTGCTCCATCAGTGAAGACACTTGTGCAGTTTTCCCACTGAAGTTCTCCTTGTTCAAAATATTCTGATGTGAACCGAAAAATTTCCTCTCTCGTTGTTTTTCTGGCAATTCCTTGCAAACAAAACGCACATTGGCCAAGAGTTGAGTCCACTAATATCCGTAGACTCATCAAGTTGCAATACAAATTTCCCACTGATGCGTATCTTTTCCAAAACAACACTATCGATGTCATCAATGCGTCTGGCAATTGTGTTATCTGAGAGAGGAACTTTAGCTATTTCTTTAACTGCATCAGGGCTGAGCATCTCGTTGACCATGGCTTTGCAGGCAGGTAGTATTAATGACTTTTTTATTTGGCTACGAGTTCAGCTACTAGGTAGCTAGCTTTGAGCGCTCTCTCATTCACTTTTGTAGTTTTTGTTTCTTAGTGTGCTCATGCAAACATACAAAATAATTTGCGTTCCTGTTTTGAACGTGTTTTGAAATTAAGGGTGTTTCGTTTGGAGATGTTGTTTAAGCTTCTTCTAGGTTGGAACAAAAACCTGCAGCCACAGTGGCCTTTTGCAGCTGAGACCAGTCAAACCTGTAACACACTTTTACAATATAGGCTACATAATGTTGTTTAGCAAAGTAATGTTGATTATCTTGTAATATCCCCCTGTATTATCCCCCATTTTCCATTCAATTTTGACAAGAAGCTCAGGCTCTGAGAATGAAAAGTAGCCCAAGAGTATTGATGTACCACCACCATATTTCTCTGAAGAAATGATTATAATTGAGGTGTGGTATCCATTAGACTTGAGCAACATATTTTGTAGCATTTTAAACATGCCCAAATTTGGAAAAAATAGCTGTTCTGATGTATTTTATGTGAAGGACACAAAACATTATAACTTCAGTGCTGTTTTAGGAACAATGTCCTTCATAATGGCCAGTAAAAAGGTGATTATTTATGATAACACTACCACACCATACCTCAAGTAATCACAGATGTCCCTGTAACCATGGAAATGGAACTGAACATTGACTTCCCACTTTTTCCATCAGACCTGGTCCAGAAGTCTCTGGGGGAAAACACTGTACCATGACTGCAACAGTACAGCTTGCTATTGAAGCTGAACGCTGACTAGCAACATTTTTACTGATATGTCAAAAGTCTCAAATGAGTGCCATTAATGTTGCTCTTGTTCCCACACAGATGATAATATAATATTAGGCTTGACACAATCTGAACTTCTTTCAGTCTTTCTTTTTAATAAAACTGTAAAATCGTGCTCACGCATGGGATGCCTGAAGTTTTCACAGAGTAAATCGCTGATGTTATCTGACTGGGTTTTCCAAAAAAAAAGAAAAATAAAGGAGAAAAAACCTCAAAAAGGAGAAGCAAAACATATTTTCACTCATCTGATAAGTTATATAACCCTTTCATTCGGAGACGAGAGATTTGGGGGTTTTCCACCCAGAGGCTCTCATTGACGTGATATCGCAGTGTCAATCAACTCCTAAGGCGCAGTAAGTCTCGGCAAGGTCACTTGCACTAGCAGATAAGACTTTTATAAGTGGGGAAAAAGCTTATTTGCCTGGAGAGGATCGATGAACTTCGCAGCATCCTTTGTAATGCCTGGCTGCTTGTTAAGCTTCTTTCTTTTTTTATGTTCAGCAAGCAGCTCAACAGGGGGAAGAGGATACAAGAATGGCAGCATATAGTTAAAAGTTGATTTATTATGCAATAAACTACAGAAATTACCATTAGGGAACAGAAGCATATTGTTGTAATGAGTTTGAATAAATCCAACAGTGGTATTGCCAGAAAGTGATATAACTCCACTGGAGTCTGCCAATTAAAAAACTGATATATATGATAAATAAGATATAATAAATGTGCTTAAAAGCTTAGAGATCATGCAGAATAAGTCACTAAGAAAAGGGAAACAATTTCCAAGGGTTAAGATATGAGGAATATACTGTAGTATTGTAGTGTTGTTGTGGCCCTAATTTGAATACCTGTGAGCCCCTGTAGCTGCCTGTTATTTTGAAGTCTCTGTTTCGTTAAATGAAGTGCTGATTGTTAGTTAAAGAATGTGAGTTTGTGTTATAACAGCATGTTGTTTTAAATTTTTTGTGTCTGCCGTCGAGTAGAAGTCTGGTTTTTGTTCCCCCTTGGCAGACTCCCAGGCTAGTTCATTTCTACAGCTAGCCACCAAATCTGTTATCTGTAATCTGCCAATGAAAGGTGCAGGTGCACTATTTTAATGATGCTTCCTGGTGAACAAATTTCCTTGCTGACATAACAGTCAGCATTATCATTATTATTATATATCATTATTATAATCTAAAAATCTGAGTGCTATTTTAAACATTAAGCAAATTTTGAATTAATAAGCAAAAAGGAAAAAATTAAAAACATATGTGATAAACCACTTTTTAAACACCAACTGAAGATGGAGAGATGGAGCTGGGAAATGTTTAGCTGGGCTTACTATTGTCATGAGCATACATGATTGACATTCTTCTGTACAAGACTCCCAGTGTGATCTATTAACTTAGAAAGAAACATAATGGCACATGCAGGGAGAATCAGGACCCAATTCTTCCTTTGCTAACCTAGCCATTAATGATGACAGTTGGCAAGCTAGCATTCACCTTTCAGCTTCCTTTGCTTGTTAGTATTTTGCAAGTTATTATTATCTGAGCTTTTGCTCACTTTTATATGAACCTGCTAGCTTCATAATCAGCTTTAGTTTGAAAGTTTGAGAACTTTCACCTCCATTCTTCTATGTTTACTTTCAGCCTGCATAAAAACTACATGCATACTGCACTCAAGACCAGAGAAACTCTGGTACACTCCATGTAAACTTGAAAATCAAGCTAACATTCGTGTTTTGTACTGCAACTCGTGCCCACAAGACACAATTCATTTAAAAGCAGCTTGAGTTTTACTTTGCCAAGTCTGTAAATATTTCGCAGAATATTTCTCTGCTTTCAGTCAATAGGAGCACATTGTTTGGAAACGATATTAGTGAAGAGTGATGGGGTTTGTTTGACAAGTGTCATTAACTGTAAAACTAATAAAAATCAGCACTGGGTAGTGATTTCAGACTTTCAGAGCTGACAGTACGTTTGCACTAGAAGTGATGGAGAGACCATGGAGAGGTCAGGGAAGTGTGATTGTGTTGTCTCAGTGAGGAAGAAGAGTTATGAGGGCTGCACTTTCTATGACATATATACGATAAAGCATAAAATCACACTGCAATCCCAAGGCTCAATTCCATGGAGAAAGCAGTGAGCATGAAGTACAGTGTAGAAGTGCAAGTCCATGCACTGGACCAGGGCTATTCAATTAGAGGCCTTTGTACATTTGTAAGTACATTTGTACTAGAATTTTAAGTACATTTGTACTGGAATTTTAATCAACTAATTAAATGGAAAATTTTGTATGCATTAAGGGCTTTTCATGTGGCAGGTGACAATCACTCATCCTCCATTAAATTTCATTAAGAGGTGGCTGGTAAAGCAACAGTGTCAGGCAGCAGAAACAACAGTCAAACAGACCTAAATTGTGGTACAAAGTCAAAGTCGGTATAAACAGGCAGTGATCAATTGATTGGTTTAAAGAAAAGACTAGATTTAAATACCAGAGAACGGAGACCATAACCAGATAACTGATCATAGAGAATAAAGCTTGGTATGTCAGAAGGCAAGGCTACACTGAGTGATACTTCACTGTGACTGAATGCATACGTGTGTTTTTATATAGTATATGTGTTTCTGTGTGTAACTGAGTTCAGGCATGTTTGATCAGTAATCAGGTTTGTTCAGGAGTTGGAATCCTTGGCAGCCATGTTTGAAGACTACAGCATCTCTTGGGGCAGTTGCAACAGTGATGTAAAAAACATTAGCAGGTGTCATTTTAGTTTCTTGATCAAACATCTTTGGCCCTTCACATGGTAATGTTTAGGTAATCTGACCTCACAGTGAATAAACGAATAGCCCTGAAACAGGCTTTTTATTATAAGACTTCTACTTCTCCTTATAATAAGAATTATATATTTTTTTATAAATACTATTTTTATAGCCCCCTTATATATGCTTTGCATAATATACATTACCAATTGAACGAGACGAGATATTTCTCCACTTTCAGTCAATACAAACACATTGTTTGGAATCCTTGGCAGACTTGTTTATAGGCTACAATGTACAGTAGCCAGTTTCTGCTTTCTTGAACACTACTTCTCTCTGGAATATCTGTTAAATATGATTTCCTGCATGCTTGTTTGTTTACTTCTGCTGTGTATCCCTTTTTCCTGTTTCTCTATTTTGTATTACCCTTGTCTCGCAGACTGTATTTTTCACTTCAAGTTTTTATAACTTGTTTATTTGTCTGAGTTGAATTGCGTCTATAATTATTTCTCTGGTCTGAATATTGATGTATACAATTTGGTAACTATGCATACTTTACTCACCCCTGAGTACAGCCCATAGTCCCTAAGGTCATATTACACAAAATACAGACAGCCAGGTGCCAATACAAGTATACACATTGAGGACAAACCCTAACAAGAAGAAGAACAAGTGTGTGTGTGTGTGGTTGTGTGTGTGCATTTCTTGGCAGGCTATTAAAGAAGGAAACAGAACAGTATTCCCAGAGAAACTGTGGTGTTAGGGCATAAGACTTGCCACTTAAGGTGGACAAACTTGGTGACAGCTCAAAGGTTAGTTCCAGAGAATGTAGGGATGAAGAAAATGATGATATGATAAGCCTGATAACTGTCTAACACATCTCAGATAAAAGTCATGACTCTATCAAACATAACTCAAATGCTCACATACTACACATACAAGTGTACACACTTGTGTCTTCCAGTAGCAGACATTTGAAACACGGTTACTTAGAACTGGAAGCCAATAGTAAGGAGGAGCATATGGGACCTTGTGGGCTGAGTGAAATTCCTGCTGTTGTGTGTCAGTAACACTAAGTCACCCCCCTACGCACGCGCGCACACACACACACACACACACACACACACACACACACACACACACACACACACACACACACACCTCTCTTTCTCTCTGTCTGTTTTCCCCTCTCTCACTCATTTGCTGTTCTTCCACCCTTGCTGGTCACTGAGTAATGAGCAGAGCCATCTCTCCCACAGCAATTATCCATAATTATCCTCAGCTCTTCTGCATATGCTTGGCAATGTGCTGCAGCACAGCAATTCCTGAGGCATAAGTACTGCAGAGACTCTCAAACAGTGGACATGTACTGCGGAGATGATCGAGAATAAATGAGGAATCACATTACCTAAAAGTGACAAACATATATGTCTGTCTGTCTGTTAATTTAGATAAGTGAATCAGTGCAGAAAAACAAAAACAAGTGCACAAGTATTACAAATAGGCAATACAAGAATTTAGAATGTCTTGCAAAAGGAAGAAACCATCATCACCACCATATTGTGCAGTTGATTTTGGGGTTTTTCTTGTATGCAGTTGCCTTCTGTCATCAAAAATATGTGAGTGCTCTGCACAGCCAAATGGTTGGATTTGTAGTTCCTGAACCATGGTGGAGACTAGAAGCTGTATTTTGCTGTGAATATGCATAATTTTAAACCTCATTTGGCTACCTAGCTCAGTCTTCCTTGACAGCATTGCCCCACTTTCACGTGTTATACACTATATATGTTATGAAATGTTGTTTATGGACCGTAAATGAGTGAGTTACATAAAACCAAATGTATTATTATTAAGCACAGTGTGCATGAGTGTGTTTTATAGTAGGTGTGTTTGAAAAGCATACATAAGGGAAGCCCACTCTTTTTTGTCCCAAGATGAATAGCACACCCAGAAGAGCGAGTGTTCCTCCGTGTACTGCCACCCACTCCCTTTAACTGCCTGCATGACGACTGAAATTACAATTGGCAAGGATTAGGAAGCACTGCACATTTTAGCACCAAGGAAAACAGTAGTTAGGAGAAAGGAGTGAAGAAACCCACACACTCTGCTCAGGGCTTCAAATGAACTAATCCCTTTTAGACGAAGACCAGGCGTAAAAAGAAGGACGACGGCAAAATTAAAGCTTTTCAAATTACACACAGAAGAACCAAACTTGTAATCAAACCAACACACAACTTTGAAAAACTGGTTAGGCTTCAGTTACCGAAGATTAATCCCTCAGAAAAATCCTGCACTGAAAAAGAATGGAGTGCTGAGTATTGGAAAAAGCAGTATTTCTACATTATTCTTTGGCTGTTGAGCATCTATGTCCAACTCACAGCTATAGTAGAAACTAGTTGTCCCTTAAGCAGGATGTTGGTAATAAAAAGTACTTTTTCTGATTGATTGTTACTTTAAACAAATCAGTGCAGAAGAATAGAAACAAAAGTGAGCCAGCAAATTTGTTTCAAGAGAAATTCTAAACTCCTGCTTATCTGCTATAGCTAGCTATACATTTTTACAACAAAATGGCCGTGCTTTAATTCCAGGCAAACAATACTACACTAATCTTATTGTACTAAACACAGTAATATGACACTATCAGTGATACTGATACATCATAAGTCAGTCAAAAGTCTTTTCGTATAAAAAAATGATAGAAAAATGTTTAATTCCATAATAAGTCCACAAACATATTCAAATATTTAGCTTCTAATGTTATATTGTCACAGCTCCATACATATTATAGCTCCATAGCTCCGTACATATTCAGAATTATTTAAATTTTCACTATGGAAGGTGAAAGGAAAGAAAAGCACATAATATAAATTTCAAATGTTGATTTAATTTTTGCTAATTTACACAGAGCACTATTTTTGTTTTGATATTTAAAACAAGTTTACATTTTTCATGAAGTTACCTAAAACATGCTGCAACTACAAATGTGATTTTCAAGTAATCCTCACAAAAATGAATTTTTAAAGACCTTTCAGACGATAGTCAGGTCAACTGCTCACAGAAGATGGGAGGTGGCAGGAGGAGTGGAATGGAATTTGTTTAACAGTGTACAGACAAGGGTCATCTTGGGTTGGACAGTTACCACACCTGAACTTATCACAGTGTTCCACCACTTCTGCTAAGATGAACCCTTACAGTTACTTATTTTAAGCCCAAAAAAAGAAGGTAGTATCTCCGGTGAGGAAGAGAAACAGCTTTCAGACACTACAGCAATGCGAAAGAAAGGAATGGAATCAGGGAAGGAATGATCAAGAAAGAAAAATGATCTGTATGCTTTTCTACATTAAGACATGCCACAAACATGAATATAAAACAGGCACAGGTTGAGACTCAGCCAGTCAACTCCTTTCAGACACTTCATACACTTCCCCCAATGACCTGATTATCAATAGAAGAAAAGTAGGCCAGGTGCCATCCTGTACATCTTTAAAAGGTATCACTGATTTAACACTCTGCTTGAATTTTTTTTATTCATTCATCTATATGCTGTACCTTATGGAAAAGCTACTTGACCTGTGTTAAAATCTTTTAGAAGTTTTCTATCCATCATTATGGAGGATTTGATATATCTCTCATTATGTACTTACAATGCTATCTTTTCACATCAGTTCATACATCCAGAGTTTGATCGCTATCACCTGAGCTCATTTTTGTGACATTATGTACAGAGATTTAATATCAGACAAATATCCAACTATTTAGCAAAATGGATGCTTACTCATGGATGAACAGAGAAATCTTTTCAAGGTTACAATACAAGTCCAGTCAGGCAGGCTTTATAGGTTAGGCTAAATACTATCAGTCAAAGTGAACAAACAATCTGCTGAGTTGAGAGACAGTGTCAGTTGTTGACATCTCTCTAGCTACAAACTCTGTCTTGTCTATCTCCTGGGACTCACACTCAAAAACAACAGTTTTGAGGAAACAAGAGAGAGAATCTTATTAGAATCTAGTATATAACCCAGAAATATTTGGCTGTCAAACTTCAGCCTAAGGTTTTTATTTTACTGTAGATGCCACTCTGAGAAGCTAGTATTACAGATATGACTATACTTTTACTGCTAGGAAATTTTAGCTTTGAAAACGTAAACCTCAAGCCAATAGAGACAGCTCATTCTGTCCATCAACTGTCAGAGTCAGCCTCCTGGTCAAACCAGACCAGTTATGGGTTGATCATCAGAACTGATGATCTTCTGGTCAATGTTGCCTGGTATAACCAATGACCTACCATGGCTTAACAAAACTAAGCATATATAGATGACAAAACAAGTTCTTTTCAAAGGAAAGAAGCAAAAACACAAGGATGAAGTATGAGCCTCAGGTTTGTCCAATAGTAGAAATGAGTGTAACTGTCATGGAAGTGTGTAGATAACAATACTCTTTGACAGCAGTCTAAGACAATTGGCTGAATAGAAAGAACTGGAAAGAAGCACTGAAAGTTTTCCAGAGATTCGTTATCTAAAGAGCACTATGAGAACAACAAAGCCTGTGGATGTACTCTTTTAGTGCACACTCATCCTTTTTTCACCCATGTGTAAGTGATTTTTTTCTGCATTACACTAAATGCCCTTCTTTTAAAACAAAATCGATCTGCAATTACTTTTAAAGAGGGAAGCTTTAATGGAATTGTGCTGTGGATTACTACAGCATCTTGCTGATGATATTTTCTGGAGGATCACTTTTGATGCTTTTTATCCATCCATCTCTCTCTCTCTCTCTCTCTCTCTCTCTCTCTTATCTATCTCTCCCAAGAAAAGCAAAAACATCAGAGTATATTCATCTAAAACTGGACATGAAATGGTACATCAGGGTTAGAATGACTTAAAATTCACTTATAAAAGGTCCAAGATCAAACATCCTTCCATAAGAACCACTCGTTTACTTGAGTAAGGATTATATCCAGCAGTAACTGACAATGACTTCAGAAGAAATGTTTTTTTTAATATAACACCATTGGCTTTTGTGTCTGTATATTAATCTTAAAACCCCTACATTTTATTTAATTAATTTTGTTTCATATAAATTCCAACAAGCTACATTGTACCCAGAACCTGACAGGCATTTTAATTAGGTCTATCTACATATGGTACAGGGTGGTAAATTAATGGTAGATTAAAACAGACAATGCCATCACCTCGGACCTCCATCTGGCCCTCACCCATCTGCAAGAATAGTACACACATTTTCAGATGCTGTTCATAGACTTCAGTTCAGCATTCAAACCAATAATTCCTCAACAACTGATTGAAAACTGAGACTGCTTGGATTAAACACCCCCCCTCAGACCTGGATTTCATGACTGGGAAACCACAGTCAGTATGAATCAGGATCAGAATCTCCAACACCAACACAGTGAACACTGGGGCTGCCAGGGCTGTGCACTCGGCCCACTGCTGTTCACTCTGCAAGTTCCCCAATGACACGATTGTGGTGGCTCTCATCAGCTAAGAACGATGAGTCTGCATACAGAACGGAGGTGCAGTGGCTAACATCCTAGTGTAGAGCCAACAAAGTGTCTCTGAACGAGAACAAAACAAAAGAGACAGTTGCTGACTTCAAGACACAGCTCCACCGTGGAGATCATCAAGAGCATCAGATTCCTTGGTGTTCACCTGGTGGAGAACTTCACTTGGTCCCTCAACACCAGCTCTATAACCAAGAAAGCCTAGAAGTATCTCTACATTTTGTAGAGGCTAAGAAAAGCCCATCTCTCACCCCCATCCATCAACACATTCTACAGAGGGACCATAGAGAGCATACTGAGCAGATGCATTACTGCCTGAATTGGAAATTGCACCGTTTCAGATTAAGACCCTGCAGTGGATAGCGTGGACTGCTGAGATCATCATCGGGGTCTCTCTTCTCTCCATCACAGACATTTGCACCGCATGGTGCATCTGCAAAGTCACCTACATTGTGGATGACCCCAAGCACACTTCACACAAACTCTTCACCCTCCTGCTGTCTTGTGAAAGCTACTGAAGCACTCATGCTCTCTAGGTTTCTAAGATCTATATTCCTCTTGTCATCTTGATTAAAAATCAAGGTTAATTGGACCTGCTCATCATTTTTATACATGTCACTAAGCACAGTAGGATGTTAATTTTTAATTGTATATTGCAGAACACCTGTCTGAGAGACACAATCATTATTTTTCTTCAATAACAAACTGGCCACATATGTGAGTTTTTCTATTAGGGTGCTGTAAATGTCTGACTGCAAGTGCTTTATCATAGAAGAGATATTTTATTATAGATGCAGCTCTGAGCAACCAACACCCTAAACTGAGAATGTGTTTGGACAGTTATGGCTATTATTACTAATTTTAACCTCACCAGTCTGCATTGTTAGTTGCTTTTTTCGATTTGGATTCTTCATGAAATCTACATTCTACAATCTTAGTTTACAAAGTATGAGCTGGACACTATTGAATTTGCAAAATACAATAAAAGATGATTGTTCTACAATTACCAAGTCAGTTGAAGTGTGAGTGCTAATTAGCTAACTAAAGTAATGCCACACAATGCCATTTCTGGGAGAATTATTAAGTTGCATTCCAAATGTAAGCCAATTTCACTGATAATGCTAAACACATCACTGCTTTGCAAATTTTCATGGCTTAGACTATTAGCCAGTTAGCTACCCTAAAATAGACTTTCTGAGAGGATGTTTATTTCATATTTGTAAAAGATCACTGTTAATGCTAACTGTCTTAGCATAAGCTAACAAGATGTCTGGTGAAACCTTTTTTTTAAAGTGTATTCATAAATCTACTTCTGAGGGCCAGATGTCTACATTTGAAATTTTAATCAAAACCAGCGTACCCAGAGAAAGTCCCCAAAAGACTGGAAGAACTTGCATGCTCAGGGAGGTGGTGGTATTGAATCCCCAATCTTAAAGGTGTGAGACAAATGTGCTAACATGTAAGCCACAGTGACACCAAGAAATAAGATCTCACTTTAACAAATATTCCTTCAAAAAACTGTTCCTATCAGTTCAGTACCTTATCTAGTGAATAAATAATCACTTAGCAAACCCCAGTAACTGCACCCTTGTGTTTGAAATAGGCTGCTACTTTCAACAGACTTTCATTTGAGCACTTTCTTCTATACAGTCATTCTAACTGGCAGAGATTCCTGCTGGCTGCAAACCCCACCTGCTCTAGTTAAACTGTTGGGGTTTTCTTAGCACATGTAATTGATGAAGCTTAAATAACCTTTCTTTTTCCTGTACCAAATCTTTGAACAGCATGAAGATTCTGCAGTAGGTATTAATTACAGCTATGTCAGAAGTCAGCACTAAGAACCGACAGGTGAAACTCAGCACTAATTAGAGTGTGCTGTGCTTTCTTAATGACCACAGACCATAATTAGTTTCCAGTCTGAATTCAAAATGTACATGCCTAATGACTTCACCTCTCTCTTCCTAGGATTAAACTGTAACATATTCATTAGTGTGGCATGAAAATACTGCTTCCTGTAAAGTTTGTCTATAGAGTGCTTGTTTTAGACCAATATTACAAGCTTTGCTAGCCATCTGTACTCACTAGCCTGCTGATGTCTGACCTGTAAAGCACAAATAAAAGTATCAGTTTCCTCCATTTAACAGCCTGACTTCTTAGGCTCCAGATCAGCAGGATTTGAAGTGATCAGGGTCAGACAATCCCTTGCAACCCTCCAGAAACAGAGCAAGAAAGCCAAGCTCAGCCTTTCAATAAACGGATTCCACACGGATATGTCTTAAAACAGCAGGGCAAATTTGGCCCATGTGAAACCTCAAGACTTTTAGAAAACACAAAATTGCTGGGATTCTGTTCTGTTGGAAGTGCTGAAGTAGAACCTGTAAGCCTCTTGTGCTTATAAACCCTGGAAACACTCCCAAAAATCCACTCTCACTGCAGTGGATCATCACTGCAGGAAAGGATCTTAAAGCAATATTAAGAGTAAATTAAATAAAATACTTAAGATTAAATGCAGAACCGGACCATTAGTCTGTACATTTAAACCAACAAACTGAAAACTAACGGCAGCCCTTTACTGTATCACTAACTTGCTTATTCAATAGTCATCTAACCCAAGCTAGCTATGTTTAGTTTAATGGCTTTAATGATCAAAATATTTTCCCAATTCATTCCAATTTGGCATATAAGTGCAGGCTTTAACAACTGTGTGATACAAACATTTCTGATTTTTGTCAGAATGTTTTTTTTGGGAGATTTTGTACAACAGGTTAATATTTCATTTTACTGTATATGTGCAAGTCAATTTTTTTTTTCACTGCATAGTGATAATAAATATATTATAATATATAGTAAATTAACAGCAGTTACAGCACTGGAATGTGGTTTTATGTATATGAATGTATATTTCCAAAACCAGCATTCTAATCCAGGAACCATATAATAGTAAATTCATATCATAGACATTCTACTTAAAGCTGTTCATCTCCTCTGACTTGCAAATTAGCCATTTTGTTTGGAAACATAGATAACATCTGGACAGAAAGCTACACTACATATCATGTGGTTAATGCTAGACAATGATGTGGAATATTGTTTACAGAAACATACAGAATAAAATCCTGACTTTATACTCCTAGAACTGCTGACTATAATATTTTGAAACAAAAACTAAATATCTAGCTGGTTAAAATCTCATTTCTCTCTCAGCTGATTGGTTGCTGTTCTTATTCATCACTAGGCAGTCTAACTTCTGTAATGCCTAAAGTTGAGGTATGATGTTTGGTGTGTGTGTTCAGGTTTTTTGTTTCCTATCTTAGTAATCTTTTTTTTTCTCCATTTAACAAATGAAAAATCTAATGCCCTAAAACTTCAAGCATTGTTCGCATTTTTTCAGTCATGGTTATTATAATGTGATGCCATTTACTGTGAAGTCAGAGCTTTCAGAAATGTCTGGCTTCCTGACTGAATATTAAAAGTATGTTGAAGATGTAAAAGCATTTTTCATTGTCTTAAGTAACATAATTCTGGGACAAAAGCAGAAGTGTTTGGCTTGATAAATAGGCCTACAAATATACTGCTATCTTATTAGTGTTCTATCAGGGAAACAACTAAAGAAAAAGATTACACTTCTGTTTTAGAGCACTGAAAACTAAATTTTAAAGAAATTACACAATTCTCTTGGTGTTTACCTGTATTGTACTGCTGCTGTGCCATAGGTTCAGGCTTGTCTTCAAGGACTGTCAATTAAATCCCAATTACCTCCAACCTGCGCTGTAGGATGGATCACTAACCTTGACAAACGAGAAGAGAGAAATGTCATATCAATGTTTTATCTGAATAAACATTCTTCACAAAATCCCCCAGTACTGTCAGTCCATGTTCAGCTGATTTATTGCACTAACATCCAAGATCACTGAGCTGACAGAAACTATGAAACAGAAGAGAAAAAAAAGGATAGAGGAAAGGCATTTATGCAGCACTGTAATTCTCTGTCATAAAGAAGGTAAACAGCAGAAGAAAATGACACGCTCATGTCTCTAAAATCACTGTGAAGCAGAAGAAATCTTTCATCGATGACAATCCAGAATTACTCTTCTATGTATGAATCAGTGACCCTTCATTCATCTGAAGAACTCGATGGGATTTTGAGGCATCAAACCTTAAAATGCACTCAAAACAATGATTCATGTGAAATTAAGCTGTGAAGGATATTAATAGAGTCAACCTGTATTGGTGGAAAATATTTTATTTAAGAATTTTGAATTGAAAACAGAGACAGTCCATTGTGTGAGAAATCTCTCCTCAAAAAAAAAAAAAGCTCTCCACAGTTCTGTCCATCTCAAGCTTCTTTCCCAAACTCATCCTAGCTTCTAATCTCTATCTACTCCAAAAGATCTATATCTTCTAGGTTATATAGAAATAGGTTAGGTGACAATGTTTTTGTTTTTGCTTTGAGAACTTAAAATCTATTGAGGCAATGTGCCATGCATTAGATATTGACTCTAAATTCCCTTTTATATATGAACATTCAGTTATAAGCACTTCAATACTTTTAGTCAATCATAACACACTGTTTTGGAATTACAGCCTGGTTGTGGTTTAAAGGTCTTGGGCAGATTTAAAGTTTGTCATGTCCTAGGCCTTCCTGATCTGCAGTTTGGGTAGGATTTCTGTCAGACTCTAGTCTGCTTGGAACACATTTATATCGGGATCATGTCACACTTTAACTATACATGCGTAAACTCCATGCAACTAACTATGTGACTTGACTTGCCACTTTTTTTTTATTTAAGGTTTTTCACAGCATTGAGTGTGAATGCTTATGTAATCACATCTTTTATACATTTGATTTGCAAATAGTTTTGCAAACTACACAGACTTTTTTCAATACTTAAATATTATAAATGTATTTTGTGTAGATTCATCACATATAATCCCAGTTAAGATCACTTTTGAGTTTCAGATTGTAATACTACAAATGTGGAAAAGTTCCACACTAAAGACTAAAGCTAGACTAAAGTTTCGTTCTGATGATATGTATTAGATCTCAAAAGATTACTTTTACATTTTATATTGTTTTAAATTGGGTGATTCAGTGTTACTTTGATAATTAAAGTAATTTGCTTCTCTTTTGTTTATGCTATATTATCTTGTACATATATACTGGCAAATCACTTTTAAACATTTTTCAGATGCTTCCAAATGAAGTAAAATTCAATCCAAGCACAGACTTGTTCAATGGCCAATAAATGGCTTTTTGGCAGTGCTGGGATTGGACACACAACCTCTTGGTACCCAATAAACAAACTTAACCACTGAGCTCTAAGTGCAAATCATGTAGCCTTAATCCAAAACCAATAGCCATATTTGGTTCCTGATGACAATTATTGTTTTTATTTATTTATGCATGCGTTATTGAGGCATTGGTGGCTCAGTGGTAGGTTTCTCGCCTAACATGCGGAAAGCCCGGGTTCGATTCCCAACCAATGCCTCAACCCCAGCCACTGGATGCAGTGCCGGTCCCAAGCCTGGAAAAATGGGAGGGTTGCGGCAGGAAGGTCATCCGGCGTAAAAACCTGTGCCAAGTTGTTGTGCGGACCAGTCGGTCCGCTGTGGTGACCCTGAACAGGGAGCAGCCGAAAGCAACTTCATTTATTTATGCATGCTTTGTGCAGGTTGTAAATAGTAAAAAAAAATATGTTGTTGCACTATAAAGGAGCAGAGAGAGAAAAAATCCACGACTACTGGGAAACCAGTGAGTCTGCAACAATAGACAGTGTCAGATACATGATTGATTGGTTGATTAACTGGTGTCTCAAGATCACCTCTGTATATAGGCATCGTTGTAACAGTGACTGAGTGAAATAAAACATCCCTCAGTTGGTTGTCACTGCATTCAGAATTTCATAACATTGAAGGATTTGCTTTCCCCTGCCCTCAAGTCAAATTATTGATTATGTGGCAATAATTGCCACCAGACATACAAAAAATTGGTACAATATCTGGAACAAAAATAAAATTACACACTGACCCAAAAGACCTTCAGACATCCAAAATATGATTAAATGAAAGGTTTTGATGTGATTAATGTTCAGCAAGGGGGATTCATTGTTTTCTAATGAATTTGATTACAGGGATTAAGAAGCTCAGAATTGATTTTGAGGCACCACGGGCATCCAGGTGGCAAAATGTGAGATTATTTAAAGCTGGTTCTTCCTTGAAAGCTTGGCAAATAATGGATTGTTGATAAGAGGGTGATTATGAATACCAGTGTCAGCTCATGTTGTTTACCAGATCATGAGATGAAAGCAAGAAAACATGGATTTTGGGTTTTTTTAATACCCTCAGACTTTTCCTATCAAGACGTGTAAAAAGAAAATCAGAATCTGTTGCATACAAACAATGAAGAGGCTTTGTGATCAAATAAAATTCTTGATATCTCTAAGAACAATGTGTAATTGATTGGCTAGTAAAGCTGTTTCCAGAATAAAGTCAGACAATATTTCTATGTCTGGATATATCACATTTGGTTAAGCAAAGGGTACATTATGTTCATTTGATTTGAGCCTAATGGTACAGACAAATCACATGAATCTGTGGTGAAGTGTGTTTAGATGGGTCATTTCCTGCCATTAACTCTGATCTGTAGTGGATACTTTCGCATCATCCACATCAGTTACAGAAAATACAGCTCAGATTCGCATGCTGGTAAGGAATCCATCTGTTCGCTCAACGTGATCACACCTTTCTCATTTATCAGTGTCATCTTCACACTTTTAAATCTGGACTACATTTTCATCAAAGGACCAGGAAAAGGAAGGGTTGATCTGACGCCTAAAATATTACTGCTAGATCCACCTGTGCCAGCTGAACAAATGCAGACGATTTCCTGCTAATAATAAATGGAAAGCAGTATACAGACCATGTTAGCTTGAGATCACAGTACATTATAACATGCTTTTTTGTTAAGCATTTCAAAGTGACATTTTATGAATGCTTATACTGCACTTCTTCGTCAATGATGTTTAAGATAGAGGTATTTGAGGTGTACTGATAGAGGTGTACTGACTGTATCAGACCTGCCATCACCGAATTAGTCAAAAAGTTTCTTCTAATAAAAATAAATAAACCAACCAACAAAGAAATCTGAAATAACTGACAGATATTCAAGTGTACTGAACTCTCTGCTATAAACTGACAAGCCTGGAAGCCCAGCCTCCTAGTAATAGTTAAATTTTAACTACATTAAATTCATTTGATAATCAAATAAGTTCTCAAAAAAACAAAAAAACAATACGAAGTTGGCTGCATGGATAAAAAAAATGGAATATTTCTGCTTTAAGGTGAAAGTACCTTACAACTGTCCTTTGGTGAAGATAACACCAGGATATTTTGTAGCCTTTTATAGACTATAGCACTTGATTATGCTATGTTCCAAATGTGTGTGCTCTACAGTAGTGTCTAATGTCTACAATTTTAAATGTTTCTGAAAATAGAAAAAGCTTGCCAGCTTGCTCGCTAATAACACAGATGAAATCAATCAAAACCTCAGTTAGCCAGCCAATTAAACACAACGATGAATAAAGATGTATCCTTCCTTTACCCTGTTCACATGATCACAACCACAGGAGAGGGCTAAAGTCAGATGGGCTTGTATGCTTGTGCAGAGTATCCTTAATAGACACACTGAACTTGTTCTTAATAAATTGCTAACATGGTGTATACTATAGCATGTCAAGAGGTCTCGCTAAGAATTAGAAAACATTTGAAGCATTACATATTAGTACTGGTTAATTAGGATCAAGCAGTTGCTGCCCACCTACATGCTGCATGCCATATACACCAGATGGTGTGTGTTCATTGTGAGCACTTTGCTTGCACAGATGATGAAAAATATCCAGACTAGATTTTAATGTACATATGCAATCGTCAGACATATAGGCTTGTCACTGAAGGACAGCATAGTGTAATGTGTTTCATCCTCAAAGCCAAAAGCAGCAAGCTGCTACAATTTTACTGTTTATTTCTGTGTGCTTGGAAGGGATAACAATTGTACTGTTTTCCTAGTGTTGGCCCTAGTGTTTTACTTTCACTCCAGCAGACCAACTACACTGCAGTGTCAGAACTTTAAAATGTCAATTTTGTGTGGTATATACATTTTGAATATTAAGTACATTTGTAAAATTGTTAACAAAGCTTATTTAAATTGCAAGGGACTTTGAACTTTTGCAAATTTATATAGCTAACTAATATCAGTAAATATTGTAAGATATTAGAATATTACAAGATTGTAAATAGTCACTTGGCTAATATTACACTCAAGGTTTGTCATAGCTTCTAAAATGCAAAATAACAGTCCATAATTAGCTTCTTCTGTACATCTAAATGCAGTACACCACTGCTTATCCTAATCTCTAGGGAAAGAAATCTCTGTTCCACCAACTGAGAATATGAGCAGCTCAATATGAACGGCATTTATTATTATCTGATCTTGGCGGTAAAAAAAGGCCCACCTAATCATTAATAGAAACAGTGATACCGCAATTCCAGCTTCTCCCAGATGAAACAAATAAAAAAAAAAACAATCAGTAAGTGAGCTGATGCTGAAATATTAAATGAAAATAAAAGGCAACCCCTGGAGATTTTTCTTCTCAGCAGTTGGATTACGCTTTCCTGGAAAGTGTTATTGCACAAGAACAAAGGTCAGGAGAGCTTCCTGCACTACAAGTAAAGTCTTCCAGCTTCTCACAACAGGAATTTTGTGCCCTGGACTTGCTCTTTGAAGGATGAAGCCAGACTTGGTGCAGTACTTCTAGGATTGACGGATGGACAACAAAACAAATATTTTATAACAAACGCAGAAATTCTCCATTAGCCATCAGTATGAATCAAAAAACCTAAAAAATGATTTTTTATTTGAAAAATGCTTTTAAATTATTCATACAAGTTTATGTATGCTATCTTGCCAAAATGTTTGAGACTGCATCTGAGTTATTTGATTGCAAATAAAAATTAGCTTTCCACTAAAAGTGAAGTTAGAAAAGAATGGTAATATCTTTGGACTATACACTATACAGAAGCACAATAGTCTCTGTTAACACACTCATGTCTGAGTCATCTTTTTCAGTTATATAAATATAAAAACTCTAATAAATTGCTAATGCAGTGTGTACTAAGGCATGTCAAGGACTCTGACAGAAATAGTGAAGATCTACAATTTAAGTAAAAAAAGAGTGGATTGAAACCTTATAGACTTAAATAATTATCAGTAATAATCAGTAGGCCAACAATGGCCTGAATTTTGTTTCCCTGCAATAACTACTATCATGCATGTTCATGACATTCTTGCCCTCACCATTAATTTTTTTTACATTTTTTAAAAATATTTACATTATTTGGTCCAGTAGTGGCAGCTTTTTGGTGCTGAGATTTGAACTCATGACCTCACAATCAGTAACCCAATAACCCAACACCTTATCCACTAAAATTCAAAGATTCTCTATGATATTTTAAGGCTCAATTTATCTTAGCTCACATACCTGTATCAACTCTGAAGTGGTAGGACATACTTTCATTTATATATAACAAGATCTTTTGGTTTCACTCAGCAAGAGTTTGAACTTATAACAGATTCAGCTATCTCATGGATGCTGCCAGATGCCCTGCTGAGTTTGAGAAGTCTTCAGAAGAACACAGGGCCTGAATGCTGCATAGTAATGAACTGTAGATGGTAGTGCAATAATGAAAAGTGATTGTTGGTAAAATCTCCTGCAGATCGAGAATAGTGCTTGATTGAGATTGTTCTTTATTAGATTAATTAACAGAGGGCAGGAGGGCTAGTCCAACTGAATGTTAACAGAAACTGACAGTCAGCATGAAATACTGTATTGCTGCAATTACTACACATGACACTGTATTACATTCTGCAATAAAGGGATGTTTGCAAGGTTAATTGTAGTGAACACAATACAGTTAAAATAATGTTTCCTTACAAGTGAAATAAAATGCTTCAGTAAGTTTCAGACTGAAAGTATTAAATTAATCAGAATCGAATCCAAAAATTAAGCACACTGTGATAGTTTCATATACAGGACTTAAACCATACTGCAGATGCTTTTGTGGATACACTTTTTCATTTTCCTATATGGACTAAAATCCAAGGGAAAAACCCATAAACCTTTCCCTGAAATAAAGCAGTAACCTTCATTTAAAATGTGATTGTTTACAGTAGCACTAAATTAGGCCTTGGGAGCAGGAACCAAAAGCAGTCTAATGTATAGATCAACACCAAGGACAGTGCCTTTCTCGAATACAGATAAGCACTATTTTCAATGTATTAATCCTTTATATAGAGCAGAACTACAGATGGTGTCTTTAAATTTTGCCTTGAAGGTTTAAGCCTTTACCCAGGATCAATTTTGGCCTAATTTGTGGAGGAGTATCAACACAGAATTATCCTCAAACGAACTGCACTTTTGATATAAAAATGGTACAACATAAATGATTTCAAAATGTTACATGAGTAGCACATTTAATAAGTGCAATATATCAGCTTACAGATTTACAGAGTTTTAATCTCATAAAATTCTGATTTCTGCATTGCAACTGTGTGTATTTCTTAAGACATTAACTCCATCCATTTTCTCCACAGTTCACAATATTCCTGACCAAAATGACAAATGACAAGTAACAAGTTCGTGGGAGTGGATCACTTTCTTCCATGGTTTGGTCACACCCAAGCTTACTTTAAGTGAACGCTAGAGCTCTCTTCTTACATGTACCAAAAATCGGCTTCCTGGACTACACACTGTGTAAACCAGCTTTCACACATGAACAGATTCAAAGCAAAGCCAGCCTCTGAAAGACACATATTTGAATATGGATAAGCACCATGGAGTCAGGGATATTTATAAATGGATCAGCTCCATGGACAGAGACATAGTAGTATCCAGCTCAGTATCATTCTATAGGGACATAAACATTCAAATAAGGTTCAGCACTGTGAACTGTGAGACACCTTGAGCTGCAGTACTGAGGTACCTACACATAAGAAATATCTGTTCTAGTGTCTATGACTATTATGCAACTTAGGAAGCAGACAGAAGAGCTTGATTTTAGACTGTAGCTGAAATGGACTCCATTCGTGTCAAACAGTCTCTGCTAAGCTGCCCATACCACTCACTAAAACACTGTTTTCATAGTCCAGAGACTTTGCTCTTACATCTAAAATTTTCTGTTTCCAATACAATAACAATTTTTAATGTCTCAGAGCTGTTAACATCTTTTACTAGAACAATACACCAGAGAACTGCCTGATGGGTTTTCTGTAGTATTTGACTTCCTAGTATTGATATTGGACTGTTAAATGCAGAACAGTTTCAGCCTGTTATTACCCACTTTCCTGACATGAGGCCAGCGGTTGGGGATGGAGAGCCACTTAATCTTTTTTTCAGTGGTTTGACACCAGAACCATTTTTACAGTATTACATTAAATTAACAATAACAATTATGATAAATTATGTCTTTTATATTAATATAATGTACAACTGTTCCTGACATTCTGACATGTTATATTATTCAAAGCCAAAATCTCAATTGATATCACCAAAACATACCTCTTGCCCATCACTGAGTGCTTTCTATGTATTTAATTGCTTCTTCTGAGCACATGAGGAAAGTATAGAAGGTGAGATATATTATTTAATGAGGCATTCATGTGCTCTTGATCACTTTTAAGTCATATCATTTGTCGATGAACTGCCCGACAGTTTAATTTCCTGTTACTGGCCACAGCGAGTCTGCAAATTGGTGTACATCACAGTGTGATTGCAAACGCAACAAACCTCAATGAAAACATTAGGTCATGTTCATCACATATAGCTAAATGATGGTTTTTCCCTAAGACCCAACTCAGCACTCGACTAGTAATATGAGCTTTTTTTCAGACACATTTAAAAAATTTTCATGATTTTTTTTGTATTCATTGCTTGTAGTTCTTATTTCTGCATCATTAACTGGACCCTTATTTAAACTGTAGGCTTCTGAGCCACTCTACAATAAAAATGACTTCTATGTAGGAGGTGCATTTTTGACCTTTCTCTCTCTTGATTCCTTGATTCCTCTAAGAATGAATTCAACGCATGAATACATCCATGAAGACAGCTTCAACAGATTTCCGGGTCAAAGACTGAAGGCTCAAGTCGGTAATGAGTCATTAGAATATAAGGAAGCATTGTTTATATACTATCCACCTTTTAAAACAGACATCTCACTGACTTTGGATTTTGTTAGGTTTCACTTCAAGTTCTTAGGATTCTTCTTCTTCTTCTTTCGGCTTTTCCCTTCAGGGGTCGCCACAGCGAATCATCTCTCTCCACCTATCCCTATCTTCTGCATCCTCAACCCTTGCACCCACTAGCTTCATATCCTCATTTATTACATCCATATACCTCCTCTTTGGCCTTCCTCTTTGCCTCCTGCCTGGCAGCCCCATGTCCAACATTCTCCTACCAATATACTCACTGTCCCTCCTCTGAACATGTCCAAACCATCTTAATCTGGCCTCCCTAACTTTGTCCCCCAAACGTCCAACATGAGCTGTCCCTCTGATGTACTCATTCCTAATCCTGTCCAATCTTGTCACTCCCAAAGAGAACCTCAACATCTTCAGCTCTGCTACCTCGAGCTCTGACTCCTGTCTCTTCCTCAGTGACACTGTCTCTAAACCATACAGCATGGCCGGTCTCACCACTGTCCTGTACACCTTCCCCTTGATTCTCGCTGATATTTTCTGATCACACAGAACTCCTGACACCTTTCTCCACCCATTCCAACCTGCCTGCACTCGCTTCTTTACCTCTTTCCCACACTCTCCATTACTCTGGACTGTTGACCCCAAGTACTTAAACTCCTGTACCTTCTTCACCTCTTCACCCTGTAACCTTACTGTTCCACTTCCCTCTCTTTCATTCACACACATGTACTCAGTCTTACTACGACTGACCTTCATTCCTCTTCTCTCCAGCGCAAACCTCCACCTCTCCAGGTTTTCCTCCACCTGCTCCCTGCTCTCACTACAGATCACAATGTCATCTGCAAACATCATTGTCCAAGGAGACTCCTGTCTGACCTCCTCTGACAACTGGTCCATCACTATAGCAAACAGGAAGGGGCTCAGAGCCGATCCCTGATGCAGTCCCACCTCCACATTGAACTCCTCTGTCTGACCTACAGCACACCTCACCACTGTCCTGCTTCTCTCATACATGTCCTGCACCACTCTGACATACTTCTCTGCTACTCCTGACTTCCTCATACAGTACCACAGCTCTTCTCTTGGCACCCTGTCATATGCTTTCTCCAAGTCTACAAACACACAGTGCAACTCCTTCTGACCATCCCTATACTTCTCCATCAAAATCCTCAGAGCAAAAATTGCATCCGTTGTGCTCTTTCTGGGCATGAAGCCATACTGCTGCTCACAAATTTCCACTACCTTCCTTAACCTAGCTTCCACTACTCTTTCCCATACCTTCATTGTATGGCTCATCAACTTTATCCCCCTATAGTTACTGCAACTCTGCACGTCACCCTTATTCTTAAAGATCGGCACTAACACACTTCTTCTCCATTCCTCAGGCATCCTCTCACTCTCTAAAACCCTGTTGAACAAATAAAAATTCTAATTCTAAAAATTCTAATTCTAAAAATTCTAAAATTCTAGCTAACTTGCTGCACATCCTTCCCATCTCGATCCCTCTGCCTAGCTAACCTGTACAAGTCCTTCTCTCCTTCTCTAGTGTCTAACCTAGTGTACAACTCGTCATATGCCTTCTGCTTGGCCTTAGACACCTCCCTCTTCACTCTGCGCTGTAACTCCTTGTATTCCTGTCTATTCTCTTCAGTCCTGTCCATGTCCCACTTCTTCTTGGCTAACCTCTTCCTCTGGATACTATCCTGAACTTCCTCATTCCACCACCAAGTCTCCTTATCTTCTTTCCTCCTTCCAGATGACACACCCAGCACCTTTCTCCCTGTCTCCCTGATCACTTCTGCTGTAGTTTCCCAGTCATCTGGCAGCACTACCTGACCACCCAGAGCCTGCCTCAACTTCTGTCTAAATTCCTCACAACATTCCTCCTTTTTCAGCTTCCACCACTTGGTTTTCTTCTCTGTCTTTGACCTCTTCGTCTTACAGACCATCAAAGTCATCCTACACACCACCATCCTATGCTGTCTGGCTACACTCTCTCCCACTACCACTTTACAGTCACTAATCTCTTTCAGATTGCCTCTTCTACATAGAATGTAGTCTACCTGTGTTCTCCTACCTCCACTCTTGTAAGTCACTCTATGCTCCTCCCTCTTCTGAAAATAAGTGTTAACCACACCCATGTCCATCCTCTTAGCAAAGTCCACTACCATCTGTCCTTCAAGGTTCCTTTCCTTAACTCCAAACTTGCCCATCACCTCCTCATCACCTGTGTTCCCCTCGCCAACATGTCCATTAAAATCCGCTCCTATCACCACTCTCTCACCCGTGGGAATACTCTCCATCACCTCATCTAATTCACTCCAGAATCTCTCTTTCTCCTCTAACTCACAACCTACCTGTGGGGCATAACCACTAACAACATTCAACATCACCCCTTCAAACTCTAACTTCAGACTCATCACCCTGTCTGACACTCTCTTCACCTCCAGGACATTCCTCACAAACTCCTCCTTCAGGACCACACCTACCCCATTTCTCTTACTATCCACACCATAATAAAACAGCTTGAATCCTGCTCCTATACTACGAGCCTTGCTACCCTTCCACCTAGTCTCCTGTACACACAGTATATCCACCTTCCTTCTCTCCATCACATCAGCCAGCTCTCTACCTTTCCCTGTCATAGAGAGTTCCTATTCTCAGTCCTACACTCTTACCTTTCCTCTTCTCTCTCTGTCTGTGCACTCTCCTCCCTCCTCTACTTCTTCGACCAACAGTAGCCCAATTTCCACCGGCGCCCTGTTGGTCAACGGCGCCGATGGCGGTCGTTGTTAACCCGGGCCTCGACCGATCCGGTATGAAATTCGTACTGACGATTCGCATGGTTAAATTTGGCAATGTTTTACGCCGGATGCCCTTCCTGACGCAACCCTCTCTATTTATCCGGGCTTGGGACCGGCACAGAAGTCACTGGACTGTGACCCCCATGGCTAGATTTCAAGTTCTTAGGATTACATTTTGGTATTTTGGGATTACACCTTTGTGCTACTCTTGTTCAGTTCTGCTTTACTGTAGATGCAAATTTGGTTGATTTCAGTTTTAGGATTTCGCATTCTGCTGATTTGTATTTTGCTTTGCTTCACTGTTAATCCTCTTAATAAACCCTTTTTATATGGATCCAACCCTATTGTGTCAGCATTGTAACTGCTGTCTATGCAGGTCATACTATTTCAAGCAAGCAGCAAAAAACAACAGACATTGTATGATTTATGTATTTTATTTGAAATAGTATCTGCTTAAAGATTTTTTATATATCCCATTAAATATTACTTTATGTTTTAGACCAGTGATTCACAGTTTTAATGGGAATTTTGCTCGTTTTCTCATATACAACATATGATGTTTAGAACCCTTCTCATGCACTCATCTCTATTTTGCTGTCATGTAGACAACTTGAGTTGTTGTCATGGTGATGAAATAACCTTCTGCCTATCCCAGCACCTGACGTCACTACTTCTTTGGTTCCAGTCCAGCAGGTTTCAAAACTGAATTTGCCGGCTGAGAACCAGTGAAAAAGCGCGGAACGGGTCAAGATTAGACACCTGCTCCAGCTCTGTCAAAGGGAGAGCAGTGTATGTGTGTGCTGATTAGATGTATGTGTGTGTGTGTGTGTGTGTGTGTGTGTGTGCGTGTGTGTGTGCGTGCGTGCGTGTGTGTATGTGTAAAATACTGCAGAGAATCAGGCGTGTCACTCACGGGGAAATAGATAGTAATAATTAGGTGTCCCTTTGGATCAGTCTTCTGTGTTTCTGAGACTTTGCTGCTGAATTCATGCAGCAGAAAACACATTCCTCCTACACAAACACAAATACACAGTCAATATTATGGATTTACAATTAGCCAGGTCCTGTAGCTTTTTCAGCTTTAGGCACTCTGTTGATATCTCCATGCAACACCAGGTTCATTCCAAAAATAGGAGAACAGTTGTGCTCCTGTGACAGCAAAAGTTGTTAGTCTTGGAATAAATAATATTTTTTATTTTAGCACCATTGTCAGAGCCAAGGTCACTACACAAGGTGAAAAAAAAATTGTTAGGAAAAAGGAGGAGATGATGCAAAGGAAAAAAATCTGTTGGATGTTTGACTTAGAAAAAAAAAAAGAACAGGCACAGAGATATTGTCGAATGACACTACACTCAAAATAAGGCAGACCCCAGATGGAATTTGAATGTTTTTTTTCTCTCTCAAAAAAATAAAAAATAAAAATAAATTGAAAGGAATACAGATAAAGTGATAATGTTAATTTTGCTTCATATAATTATGTAGTTGACCTTTATTTGCAAACATTGGAAGCCTGGGTTAATATAAAAAAGCAGGTAGGCTGTGGTTTGTATTTTTTTTAATAGTGGACCTGGTAATTATTAGGCAGTGCTCACACTGGACCTTGGCTGTTTCATAATGCTGCATGTTGCTTACAGTTGCAAAAATAACCTAGCTAGTGATCTAATTTACAACATTCTGTCAAAAACCTGATTTCACCAGAACCATCAACAACCACATGAACCCTGGAAAGCTCAGGAAAGGTTTCTAGTGGAAATGAGATGGTAACATCACCCTTTTTTTATCCCCATTTACAAACAGCAATCACTAAAACTATTTTGGAAGATTTCTGATTCCATTGTCTCTTCTAAACTTCAGACAAATGATTTAAACTAGATTTTTAAAATAGGATTTATTAACTGGAGCCCTAATCTCACATCTGACTCATTTCCCCTCTTCAATCTCACAGGAATTAGAAGGAATAAGTGTAGGACAAGCTGTAAGTGAAATATGGCATTATGCAGCCTTTATTCAGAAGCCAAAGCCATTATTTTACTCAACTGGCTAAAAAATATGTCTTAAATACTTTATTACATAGTTTATTTACTGGTTTAACACTGAAAATAATAGCATAGAAAACACTATTGGTCTGTCTGTCTGTCGTTCTGTCTGCCTGTCTTTTTTTAATTTGTTACAACAGTCAGGGAGTGTAAGCATGCAACCTAAAATGTACTCAAGTGAAAGGAAAATAAGGTTAAATGTATTAAATATTCAAATGTAAATGTAAACTGCCAAAAATTAAGTAATGTCATGTTTTCATATAAAAAGTCATTTTTATTACTTAACTAAATCTGCATAATCTCTGTAGGTTTGCTGGGTATATACAGAAATACATACTACATATGCTAAATAATGTATGCCAGACATTTCTCTGTCAAACCACCAGAGGGTGACCACCCCTGAATCCTAAACATTTTTTCTGTTGTCATACTCATTTCCTGTCAGGTAACTGCATGGACTCCGCATGGACCTTGAACCTGATGCAAACGCTTGCAGTGTCCTCTGAGTTCTGAGTTGTTTGTTCTGGACAGCTTTGACGTGTATGACCTTTATTGCCTTGCCTTGTCTTTGCTTTTGCCTGGCCATTTGGATTTAATAATATTTCTGATTTCTGGTATTCTGATCATGCCTTGTTCTGTGATTACACAGAATTACAATGTCTGATTATGTGTGGGATTGGAAATTCCCATAATGTATCTATGAATGTTTTGACCATGCCATTGGTATTGATAAACCTTTAGCAAATGGACATGTCCCATCTAGCATGTCCTTGAGCCCTTTGGGGCAAAAGGCGTTGCCTCGGATTGTGGATCTGGATGAGGTGTGTGGCCTCTCAAGGTCATTTGCTTGGAATTCATACCCACCCAGCATCTCCAGCAAATTTCCTCAACCACGGTAAAAATCATCCTAGTCTGTAAGAGCTATCCTTTAACATTCTAAAACTAAACCACACATTCGTCAGGTTTCAGAAGGAATTCCAAGAAGTCTTCGACTACCCAGAATCTGAGTAAAACCTGGGTCTTCAGATAAAGCATCCACTGCAGATAATCACTAACCTTTTGTACTCTGGCTACAGAAAGCAGATGGAATGATCTGCCATTAACAAACTTTTTCAGACAAGGCCCCAACAATGAACTCCAATCTGAGTTGGCATACAGGGATGACTCACTCTCTCTCAGTCTTCTCAGAACCTGTCAACCTTGTCAAAATTCCAGCTCCAGTCCCAGAAAACCAACCATCATGGAATATACAGAACCCATGGGCATTATAAGAGATGCAGTCTTTGTACTGCAGGAATACAGGGCATCCTCAGGCTACTTGCACTCTGAAGGCTTAAAACAATAGATGTAATCAGGTGAGCCAATCGAAAATAAACATATTACTCTGCCCATAAAGCTTTCATGGTGTTCTGAGTCCTATGTGTTTCCCTGCACTAGGTTACTCTGGGGCAGCTGGTAATTTCATGGATGAAACTGTGGCTCAATTACTTTATATCCCTCTTGTCCCTCTCATGGGCTACTTGACAGCATCCCTTCAGGTGGTGAAAGATTCAAAATGCATTGTGCCTCTTACAATGCACACAAGCATATCACATGTTGAAATGCTCTCATAAAAAAAATCTCTAAGCAGCCCCATTATTTTATATTCACCATAGATTTGCAGATAACCTGGAAACAAGATGAGCTAATCACTTGGGGGTAAATCATGTTATAATAACTGCCCTTTTCTATCATGTCTCTAGATCCATACTGAAACCCAAAGTTGAGTGGAGTTTTCCGAACCCTACTCAGATCTCGCCAAAGTCTACAGTCAAAACAATGCTGATCAGCTGCCACTACATAGCCCTTGAGATTGCACCATAGATCTCCTGGCTGGTACTTAGGGTGCATGCTTACTCATAGTCACTTCCAGAAAAGAAAGCTATAGAAGAGTATGTCTCTGAGGCATTAACACAAACCTACATTTTCCCCTCAAACTCACCAGCTGCAGCTAGCTTCTTATTTGTGGGGAAAAAGATGGCAGACTATGGCCCTGTAAAGACTAGCGAGGTTAAAATGCAGTCAAGTACAGATACCCCCTTCCACTAGTTCCTGACCATTGACTTGTGAGGTGCTTATATGCTCATAAGCATCAGAGAGATTGATATATCTACAGATCACTATAAGCATTTGGTAATGCCTTATGGTATTAACAGGTATACCCTTGCAAACAATAAAAAGAGAAACTGGGACCTACTAGCCATCAAGGGCTTCTGTGTAGTCAATGGTTACAAGGAGCTCTAGTTACTGTTTCTGATCCTCGTAGACTATAAAAACTTGAGACATATAATATGTCAAAGCTGCAAAACAACTGAACGCTTACCAAGCATGCTGGACCCACTTTTTATGATTAAGATTAAACTTCACCTTCACATATAGGCATGCTTCTAAGAATGGAGAAGCTGATGTCTTGTCACCAATATCTGAAAATTCTCATTACCATAAACATAACCCTTAGACAATCATTTCCTTATAGGAAATCATTATAGGAAAATTCTAGATGATGCCCTGCAAGCTCAACATGATGACCCACACCACCAGAATGTCTCAGAGTGCCTCCATGGAAGACACTGAGTCCATGGAAGATTGGATATTACAATGGACACACACACACCCCTCAGCTTGGGACACCCTATCATCTCTGGAACACAGAGGTTGGTGGAAAATAATTCTGGTGACAAAACTTAAGACAGAATATTGAGCTGTATGTCAGAGCCTGTTCAGTCTGTACACACTTCCTTAATTCCATCTACACATGGGGCTCTAAAGCACATCTGAATGACCCTGGTAACATAAACTTAATATTCTTACGGACTTCCACAATTCACAAGGTAATACCATCATACACACCCTCATAAACAGCTAAAGGAAATGTCTCATGACTTATCCATCCAGCTGCACAAGGATGGTTATAACATGGACAACATTTTGGAGCATGAGGTCACCGCAGATGATGAATTGATTGATGATTCTTGATAGCATTTCCTACATCAATAAATTTGATGATAAACTGATGATGAACTCATGCTAACTGAGCCTAGTTAGTCATTAACTGAATGACAGAAGAAGAAGACCTTTGAGATTTGCAACGAGTACACTGAGGGTCTAAATAAACATGTAAGCAGTGAAAAGTACATTCTTTTCTCCTTGTAATATTTAATTAAGTAAAGGTACTTTTTCCTTAAGGACAATTACTCAATATTTTCCACCTCAGCATATTAGCCAATATATCTAATGAATTAGGAGTGCTTTATTCTCATCTATCCAGAACACTAAAGTGCATGGAACTTCATTCTACAGTAATAAATCATCCTGATGTGATGAACTCTCCATACTCCCAGACTGATTACCACCCACACACAGTACAGTAACACAACCCACTCCATCAATTTTTGTCTGAATATTAAATCATGTTACTCCATTGTTTTTTTCCTTTGCTATTCTTGCTAATTGTATTTGTTGTGCAAATGTAGCAGACGTTTGATCTAGACAGCTTGTAAGTCATTTCTGAGTGATGCTTTCTTGCTTGTTGGTTTTAAATAGTTTAATTGAAGTAATCTTGTGGGAGAAATTGTTTCTAGCTTGTGTTAAGCAGAGTTACTTAATCTTGTATCAATGTTGCCAAATAATAGTTTTTTTTTTATTGTTCTTTTTATTTATTTATTTTTTTTTCAATTTTATCTACATTTTTTAATTAGGTTTTTACAGGGCTGTCTACCACCAAACAGCAGGTATTCAGTTTCACAACTCCCATTCCTAGACATGAATTTATAACCATATCATATCATAAATAGCACAAATGTCTAACCCCATCATCAGAAGCTAGTGAACATCTCAAAGCTGGTAAAAAATCTTCTAAATTGGACTCTTCAAAGTACATTTTCAGGTCAGTACTTACTCTCTGACCCTGCACAGGTGGCTCCCAAACAATTGTCAAGAGACCCCAACGTATCCATGAAGCATAGTCAGAGGATGTGTGAAAACCGCTCCTCGGCCCCCTAAACGCGCCGATACAGAGAGAGCAGAGGCGCTTTAGCACAACGGCCAGCGTCACTAACGCATGCCCACGGCCGATCAGCACCAAGGCCAGCTCCGCTAAAACAGAGTGCAAGGCAGAGCGGCAAAAAGCCCGCCAAAACTCCGCGGGCCAATCAAGAGCGCCGCTGAAACACTCACCCCCAGGCAGAACAGCATTTCTTTTTTTGTTGCTGAATAATTTTGAAGTTTATCATTAAA
Organism: Hemibagrus guttatus; assembly: GCA_033459395.1. Classification (NCBI taxonomy): domain Eukaryota; kingdom Metazoa; phylum Chordata; class Actinopteri; order Siluriformes; family Bagridae; genus Hemibagrus; species Hemibagrus guttatus. The sequence continues at coordinate 8,869,691 of JAUCMX010000019.1, forward strand.
ATGCTACATTTTTGACTCTCCTAATCTTCCAGCGTCTCTGTGCTGTGTCTTCCATGTTCCTCCTCATAGAGTGCCCTACACTGGTCTAGAACGCGGAAGCCATCTCCGAGGTCAGTATGGAGCAGATCCTCCAGCACTTACTGGAGACTAGCATCCATCAGCACGCGGTCACCCAGGAGCTGGTCCAGAGCGTCAAGAGAGCCACACAGGAGCTATTAAACCTCCACAAGGGCCCTCAGGCCACCTCAGTCCCTCTTCCTGACCATGGCCATGACACTCAACACCGGCTTGCTAAAATGACGGGTGACAATGACTTGGAGGCTTTTCTCAACACCGCAGAACTGCTCAGCGGAGACCCGATCAGTTAGCATATTTCGCAATGGATCCAGAAGAGGCCCAAGATTATGAGGTGCTTTTGAATTGTCCGGCACTTGCTCCAGCCTGATCAACTCGGCGCCTGGGAAATTGCTGAGAGAGTGGTCATGGACCGGTTTCTGCAGGCCCTACCTGCCAAGGAGCGGAAAGCTGTGGTGCTAAAACGGCCCACCAACCCCAAGGAGTTCCTTAATGCCCTGGAGTACGGCACGGGTACCCTAGAAATTGTCTGAAATGCTTGAAAGGATTTTTGGCCTAATCCTTGCCACCACTCAGCCCCAACGTCTACCCGACCCAGAGCCATCGTGATTCCTTTTCTTTCCAAGAGTTCTATTTCTTTTTTTGTTGCTGAACGGTTGGGAAGTTTATCATTAAAACCCTACATTTTTGGTTCTCCTAATCCTAATCCTCCCACATCTCTGTGCTGTGTCTTCTATGTTCCTACTCACAGAGTGTCCTACAATATATGTATATATATATATATATGTATATATATATATATATATATATATATATATATATATATATATATATATATATATATATATATATATATATATATATATATATAGGACATATTATAATAGTTGGATATCAGAAATAAATTTGTCTCAGGTAGTCTGTTCACATTTTATTTTAAAAGGGTACCTGGTTGCAAATGTTTCAGAAATATTTGTTTAAAATTCCTAATTGGTTTCATCTTTGTTGTTGGGAATTATGGTGAATAAATTGCATTATACAACAGTTAGTTCTGGCCCACAAATTTGATTGGTCAAGTAGCGTTCCAAGAGTGGTTATATTTAGTATAACAGCACTGAGACGTTTCACTCTTTTTGTCACTCCTCTTGTCCACTTCCCTGTTCAAAATGGTTACAATTACAATACAATTACAATAGTGTCGACATCATCAGACGTGGTAAACAATACTTTTTAAAAATATAATTTATCAGATAAAGAAGGGAAGAAGGGATGCCAGTTAGACACCAGCTAAACAATCAATTTCTTTATAGAACTATTGTATGTAAGCAATATTATATGATCAAGATTCTGGTTATACTTAATATGGCCATGGCTGTGATGAGCTGCGAGTACAATATTACTGTATTAAACACGTTCACCATGGGAAATGTTTGTAAAACACAGTGACTTGAAGGCAGTGATATATGAATATATGAAAAGGCTGTTATTGATGTAATAGATTCCTCTTGATGCAATAATTTCCTCTTAGCTGCAGGTAAACACTGATTTGTAGATGGTGAGGTTGCCATGGCTTGTGTGTGTGTGTGTGTGTGTATATGTGTGTGTGTGTGTGTGTGTGTGTATGTTCATGTGTGTGGGTGATCCTGGCATTATTGATGTGCTCTAGGTGGCCCCTTCTCCATGGTCTTCTTATTTTAACAAAACAGTAAGTGCCATAACTATAACTTTCTTCTCTGGAAAGACCATGAACAATCATACATAGAATCAAACTGACACTGCAGCTTGGTGGAAAATTTTGTTAAAGGACCAAAGCATGCATCAATTACACACTGAATAACCTGACCCATAGAAAAGTACACACACACCTGCAGCGTAACTGTAGCTAGTATGGTTATGTCTAAAACGCAACACAAAATAATGCAAGGAAAATTCTCTTAATAACTTAAATGTAGACATCATGTGGCTTGGTAATACTTTTTTCTCCATAAAATAGCAGAATAGGTTTGTTTTAAAAATTGAATCAAGTTATGAACCATGGTTTGAAGATTTGATTTCGAGAGTGTTGCTACAACAGTTCTTAGTTCTGTAGTAAAAACATCTATATTTTGTCCATTTACAATTGACAAAATATAGAGACTTTGAGATATTAACAACCTGACAACTAGAGCCAAGTATACATTGCTAAGGCTTCTTTTAGTTGGTAGCTACATCAGGCTTGTACTCCAGTGCAAAAATAAAGAGGAAAACATCAGCCACCAAGGCCATTTTGTCCAAGTGAATATATTTGGGGTAAAGGAATCATTTTGTACATTTCAGGTAACGTCACCATTGTGTACATTGTGCCCAAGAATGTATTTAACTTGAAGCTTGAGCCGAATCACTTTCAGGGACTAAATGTGTAAGGTAACTCACTCACACAAACACAGCCACACACACACACACACACACACAGAACAGCCTCACTGGTGCCTGGAATCTATCCTTCAAATGGATCCATCAATTTACTCACAATTCCCATCTGAACAAATGAAAATAAATGGTCCGTGGATGCAAATGCACCTGCTCAGCAAAATCTCCATCCTTCTCCATGTGTGTGTAAGAAGAATAGACAGAGATATAATAGGAAAAAATAAATATTTAGCATGTGAAATGTTAGGCCAACTCTTTGTGTGACTGGGCCGTGTCCTGAATATAGATGAAGTCTTAAGAGCCTGAGACGAGGCAGGGATTTACTATGGATATACTCTGGCCCATATATTTTTTAATTACATTTCTGGGCATGGACTATGCAAAGTTGATTGTATTATCAGAACAAAAAAAAATAAAAAAATTAAACATAGTTCTTAAACTGTGTAGCCAACTTGAAATGGCAGGACAGATTTAAAATAATGCTTTAGGCTCAGCCAGTATTTACACTTCTCTATGGCACTGCAATATATGGGCAACAATACAAAAATATACTACAGAGAGTTTCTGTTTTCTTTACATCAGTCAAATATGGTTTTAGTTATACATATATGAGTCAGTGGTGAATGCATTGCAGTTCTATTAAGCTGTGAATCCATACTTTTGCCTTTTCAATACTGGATCTGGAAATGCAATATCACTAGAAAGGAGATATGAAGCGCACACATAAATTTGTTAAAAGGCTTTGCAGTGGAGTTCAGCTGTCCCCTATCTCAGAAATGCACATGACCTGTATGCAGACATGCAGACTGCTGGAACAGAAGGGCTAAAGGATCTTTTCTACCTCTGAACTTCACATTTTGATTCCCATATGTATCTTTTGATTTTTACACCACTGAATTTTTACTACTGAATCATCTACCAGTCTGTGTTATATTTGTATTAGCCTTGTTTCATGGATGCAAATACAGTATGTTTTAATTGTTTAAAAGTCAAGGTTAGTTACAAGACTTGCATAGAGAATGGTGTGTTTTTATTTATTTATTAAGTATTTATTTACAGGAAGAGCTTGAACATCATTGTGAAGGCTGTCACACAATAATTGAGACTAATGTAAATAACAACAACCAATTTTAATATTAGTAAATAAAAAATGGGCTAGGCAATGATAACCAGGGTGCCACCAATTTATGTATAAGTTGCTGATTACTTAATGAACTAAATGTACAGAACAACAAATAGAAATGCACATAATGTGCACTTCAATTTTATTTATATAGCGCTTTTAACAATGGATACTGTATCGAAGCATCTTTACAAGAATGTAAAAACCCATAAGAAAAATGATAAAGTTTATCATTTTAATTTATATTTATTCCTAATGAGCAAGCCAGAGGCAACTGTGGCATGGATAAACTCCCTGAGACGATATGAGGAAGAAGCCTTGAGAAGGATCCAGACTCATCTTGGTGACACTGGAGAGTGTGATTGTAAATAATTTCCTTTCTGTAACTGTACACTACACAGTCAAGTGTAATTGTGTAATCAGTTTTAACATAAACTCCTTCTTGCTGAAGCCACCAAATGTTCAATGAGACCTGAGTGCAAAAGCAAACACAGCAACAGACGTTCAAAGTCACCGCCATGGTCTCCGAGTGGTACTATCCACAGCAATCCCATAATATGGGCCGTTATGTGAAATAGCAGTAAAACCTCCAGCACAGAGATCACAGCCAGAGCATTACTTTGATCTTCTTTATGCTTTTAGTTACAGTTTACTATTGCTAAATGCAGTGTACTTAAAATTGACCTACATTCATAGCTAAACAGATGTATTTTTTCATTCATTTTGGGAGCAAACTGTCCACTGGCTGTTCCTGGTGAAAATGACTGTTTTGAAGAGACAATAAATTGCTAGGTTGAGCTGAACAGATGGACCAAAATATTGTTGGATGGAGGAGATTTCACAGCATTCAGAATCTGGGCCAAAATGTCCTGAACACAACCAACCGTATCTAATATTTTGTGTGGGATTTCAATTATGGGCTCAAAGTGCTCCAACTGTAAGGTCATGCCTCATATACATTCATGAACGCTGAATTGTGATTATGATATGGCAGACCAGATCAGTTTGAGTTGCCAAGAAGAAAATGGTGTGGTGCGGCATGTTTGTGCTATGCTGGAAGCGAACGAGTACCATGATGTTTCTTTTCTAATTGCTAGCAGGCTATGATTAAAGAAAAGAAGAGTGGAAGAAGTGCACATAAGGCTCAAAATAAACAAATAGTGTTTCTATTAATAGAAGCAGCACAGAGTCTTGGATTAATATCAGATTAGATGCTATCCCAGGAGTGTATGTTGCCTGTGAGAAACAGCCGTGAGTGTTTGTGATGTTGCATTTGAAGGGGAAATTGGGCCTGTCAAATACAAGATCTAATTGGGCAAATGCTCAAACACATATGCACAACACACTCATATACACACACATATACATGCAGAAGCAGACGCCTCAATGTGTCTTTGATCCATAAAACATGAAGTTCATTAGGTTCACACACACACACACACAAACACACACACAGAGCACTGTGCACCAATTAATCATGTCAGAAAATGGGAAGGAAATGTCAGCAACAAAAGAGACAGTTGCAAACAACAACAGAATGTTTTGCTGTTTGTGAACATTATGAATCTTTGAATGAATCCTAATTTTTAGAAGTCAATGACTGGTGGGATTCTCAACATATATAAAGCTACTGTGTTGAGTTTAAGGGTCGTGTTGTTTTTTTGTTGGTTATAGAATCATGGCTCAGTTGATGTCATTCACCTTTAGCCTCAAATTGTAAAATGCTACTCAGAATACCTGAGACCTGAATACCATTCAATTTTTTTCCATTCCATTGTCTGTACTCTCGGGTCACAGGGATAGTAGATATCTCAGGCGTCATCAGGCATCAAGGCAGGATACACCCTGGACAGAGTGCCAACCCATTGCAGGGTGCACATACACACTACAGCCAATTGAGAGACTCCAATCAGCCTAGAAGCATGTCTTCGGACTGTGGGAGGAAACCCACCAAGCACAGGGAGAACATGCAAGCTCCACACAGTGAGTGGGGCGAGACTTGAACCCAGGACACTAGAGGTGTGAGGCGAACGTGCTAACCACTAAGCCATCATGCTACCCCTGCAAGATATGTGACTAGCCAATAAAAATGAACTGAATGAAATGAATAAAGACAAAACAATAGCACTTCTTTCAAGACCACAGCCCATGGACGTCTATGTCCACAAATGACAAGACAAACCATGTACAGGTGACCCCACATTAAGCAGTTTGTACAGGTACAAAGTGTAGAGCATGGTGTTTCCACAGTACTGTGATGAGATAATGAATACTCAGAGTCATCCTCTTAACCAGTCTCCTTGATAAATATTCTAGTACTTTCCCTCACTGAATAACTTAACCCTTGACCTACTCTGGAGTGGTACATAAAGTGTAAAGCCCTCATATTAAAATAGAACGCTTAAATGTTATACAGTGATGCACTGAAAACAGCTTTTACTGTTAAGCAACAAGCGGCATGACTTTTACACGGACCCATATAAATTAGTAAAATGGATTCAATACCGCTAGCAAAGACGGCAAAGACAGATTACAGGATTTTATACATAAAAAATTGTCTATGTTTACCAAAGGCTACATACACAGGCTGTAAACATAGACAATAACAGAGCTCATGATTGAGCTAAACATGTGGAAACTCATTGCACTAACCCTTTAGATCTACGATGTGGTATTTTTTACCAAAGATGTAATTCTCTCTCTACCAAGGTAGTGTCTGGAGAATCATCATAGATAATCAACATCCAAATCACAGCCTGGCCACATCCCCTGCTTCCTCCTGATCTCCAGGCCATCTATCTCACCTCTCAATCACTCGGGTTTGTTGTGGGGTTGAGCGCTGCTGATGTCTCAAAGTTGCCCTCATGTCTGTTCTAGCTCTCATTTGTTGAACCGTTGACAAGCTGGACCTGACGGATTCTCTACTTGCACTATGATTACCTACACCCTGACTTTTGAGTGCACACCAAAATACCTAACAATCTTTTATTTCCTTTCTGACGTTGCCCTGGTGTATGAAGCCCTGCTGTATTTCCTCCTGCTTCTTCACTTACTGTAGAATAACTTTGAAATAATTTGTAATGATTCTTCAAGTAAACCAAAACCAATGCCAAATTATTCCCATAGAAAAACAGAGCATCATAACAAAATATATAGTGAACTCTTATTTGGAAGCCCACTTAATACTAACTATTTGAAGAATCTTATGAAAAATTCAAACAAGCCCAGGCTTAAGCAAGGTATAATATGAATATATAATGAATTAACAATATGGCAGTGGATGAAGTGATGAGCAAGAAGTGGAGTGAGTGTAGAATTAGCCTTGAAAAATCCACTCCATCATCAGCTAACATAATCTTTTATATTAAATAATTATTCAATTTACAGGCAGCACTCTGGCCTTGATGTGATTTTTTAATCTTTCCACACATCTGGAGGTACGTGTACATGTAAAATAATATCTCATATGTTTTCATTAATGCCACCTTCTATTTGAGCAAACACACTCCCTACATCCCGCTTTCCACACTCATCTCTCCGTTAGCCCTCTCCCCTTCCTCTTCCATTAGCTACCTAATAAACATCACAGTCCATACAATGTGTTTACTGCAAAAATACTTATGAATGCAGCAAATGAGTGCTTTTTAAACACATGGCCTGTGGCTATGTTCTAAACCACATGCTACTGTGCTTAAAAGCTTAGCTGTTTCTTGCTGTAAGTGGTACAAGCAGTAGCTTAAGGCCTACTATTAAAAAAAAAAAAGATATACAAAAAAGGTTAGTGTGAAAAAAGGTTAATGTATAGAGTAGTCACAGGGAGTAATGAAAAAAACACTGCAATTTAGGCCACTAAATTAGGCCACTTATGTAACCAACATACAGAAGATCATGAAGTGTTTGTATTTATCTGTATCAAAAACTGCAAAAAAAAATTAATTAAAAAATAAGGATGCTGTAAAATTGTTTTCTTGCTTCCTTTAGTCGATGTAATCAAATGGTAAATGTTACTGGCTAGATAGTTAGGTAGCATCTAGAGTAAGTGGTAGGCTAACACACTTTAATTAAGGATAATCACCATCACAGTGACTGCAACCCAGTTCGTTTCAGCATTAGAACAACTCACATGATCACAGCCAGTGAAGAGCCAGTGTTTCTTTCAATATGTTCCAATACTCAATTCCTTACAATTGTTCAGGTATTTTGAATATACTCTTTTTCTCCAATAATAATAATCCCCAATCCAAGAAAATGAAGTATTAATTCTATGATGTAATGATAATGAATACAAAGACGTCCCATAAAACTGTGTTCTTCCAACCCTGTAGCAACAGTTTGGGGAAGAACCAAAATGTGGCCACATTCTTCTGGCCTTCAGCAGTTCTGAAACATTTGTAAATTCTGGGGAAATGCTTTAGTTTGGTTTGGCTTATGCAAACATTTACACACAACTTTAAAAAAAGCCTGATAAATGAGGCCCATTGTCAGTATGCTATTTGGCAAACATTGCATGCTCACTACCCCATGACAGTGGACCATTCTACAAGTCAATGGGTCATATTATACACTGCACGCTACCAATAATAAAACACATTGCTCAACAAAAACTCAAAATGTGTTTTCAATATGTAGTGCAGTCAAACAATCTAATCACTTTTCAACTGGTTAAAGGAGTAAGAATACTGTTGTTAGGTGATTGATACAAAATATAATAATATAATTCTTTGTTTCAGTTGCATTGGTTATACACTAATGAGACATGAAAAATTTATTCATTCATTCATTCATCTTCAGTAACTGCTGTATCCTGGTCAGAGACAGGGTAGATCTCTCACACTTTAACATAAATATGGGCAATTCAGATTAACCAGTACACCCACCTGCATGTTTTTGGGAGGTGTGAGGAAACTGGTGAATCATCATGCATCATGTCACCCTAGGAGATACTCATGTGTCTAAAATTAGCATCTAAAATTTTAACTTCACAATTTGTAAATACTAGAAGGGGTTTGATTTGTGATTTGGCAAGCCAGCATGGATAAACTAGAACACACTTGATATATAGTCATTTATTCTGAAAATCTGATTTCGAAAACCTTGATCATAACTTCTCTTTATCCATATGCCAAACTGATCTACCTGCCTCTCATATGAAATCTCTCAGCTAAGAATGTAGAAGCACCACTAATCTTGCTTTCTAATAATCAGAGCCAAATTCTCCTGGTGAAAAGCCTGGAGCACTAAAGCACAATGAATTTGAATTGATTGAGGGAAAGTGGGGAGAGAAAAAAGAGATTCATTCATGGAGAAGGTCGATCTTTAGCGTGAGCAGATCACTCAGGTTCAGCTGCTGGCAGAGAGCATTAATAATGCAGCACAAAAGCTGTGTCCCATAACTGATAGTTTCCTCATTTTTTCTGTTTAAAAGCTCTATCAGCGTGGACAGAAAATTCACCAGGAGGGTTTGAACTGCAGGTCAGTGCAACCTGACAACGTGTATCACTGCAGTGTGGAACTTAAAGGCAGCCAATGGGGATTATAATTGCAGCAGTAAGGGCTGGAGGATGTTTTTAAATTCCTCAGAAAAATCTGACTGATCACTTCAGCCCTGAGCATTAAGTGTTAATGAGCTTGAGCTTCTGAAATTGCAATGGACTGGTCCCTACCCACAGTGTAGTCCCACATGCCCACACGAAGCCAAAAACATGCTCCTCACAGGACTATTGCCCCGGTGTTGAAATGACAGTGGCACTTTATCACCCCTGTTGTGGAAAACAAGAGAGCACATGGCTGCAAGGTGGGGCAGCAGAAGTGCTTAAGGCCAACAACTAATCAGAGCTGATGCAAAAGCTCACCCTCAATGAGGAGCTGGGAAAGTATCATAATGTGCAGAGCACAGAAAGGTAAGAATGTTACTCACTTTTCTCACCATCCTTCCCTCCTCCGTGTCTGTGTTCAACCTGCCACAGTCGCTACACACAACGCGCCCAGTGTTCCCAGGATAGACTCCAGAACCAGTGCAACTCTGACCAGGATGAAGTGGTTACTGGAAATGAAGGAATCTTATTAGTAACAATAATCTTTCTTTTCTCACTCTATCACTTTCAGCTCTTTGTAAGAACAATACTTTATTATTATTCTGCCATAAATGTCTCGCCTTTGTCTGTTCATTTCAGGTCAAATAGACCCATTCACTTAAAGTGGAACAATACCAAACATGACTTTTATATAAGATGACATTTTAAGTACATGACCTGGCTTATATTAGATGCTGTATTTTGCAGAAAACTGCAATTACACCATTTTAGCTACATTCTCAAATAAGTGCTAGGAGGGCACATTATTACCATATAAATTAAATATATTAAATATATGTTAAATGTATATTAAAATATTAAGTATATATTAATAATGTTCAAACAATGATTTTTTTTTATACAGATACAGATAATCTCTCTCTGTGTTAAATAGCAGTTTATAAATGGAGCTGACTAATAAAGAAAAGCTGAGAAAAATATTGCATTAGTTGTCTGTAAATAAATAAAAAAAACGATTTAAATACAATTAACTGATCTGCTGCTCAGTATTTACATTATAACTGAAATGTGATCTTTATAAAACAACATGAGTCAGTCAAAGAAACACTGCTATCAGCATCATGTTGAAAAAAAAAATAAACCTAATCGGTAGTGGACAAATGTTTAACTAACTAATGTCAAGTCTGAGATCAGTCAGAGCTAGGCAAAACACCAGAACAATACAATGTGTAGCTGTTATAATGCTTAATACATAGAGGAAAGCTTATAAATGGAGTCTGTATGAGGTGTTAGTCATTAAGAGATGATAACAATTAACACCGTGTTATAGATGTGCACTGTCTTACCCTTTAAATAAAATATACAGCATCACATTTTGACAATTTATAGGAAAACCTATAACCTAGATAGATTTGATTTTATTGTGAATGTTTCTCACATCAACAAAGAATCTGTTTCAGTTTTAAATAAAAGATTCTCCAGTAATAAGGATCAGCTGAGTATGACAAAGCCTGAGGGGACCGTCAACACTGACAACAAATTTCAGTCCTCTCAGCCTTATTTTTCCTGGCCAGAAAAGGTAATTGAACTCAAGCAGGATGTGAGTCTGCTGATTAAAAACAAAGATGAGGCCAAGGCTTTGATCAACCCCTACAGCTTCCAGCCCTGCTAATGGATTCCTCCTTTAATAAGGTCGATATCAAGAAAAAAAACATTTGCTGCTAAGCTCCAAACTAATTCCCTTTTAGGCAAGTTTAACCCCTTGTAGGATTTTGATATTTTGGGGTTATAATATATTTATTGTCATATAATCTCATGTTTAACTAGTGTTAAAAAGTTCTTGGTCAGAGGAGGCAGCACAGTGGTGTAGGGAGTTTCAGATATTCTCCTTGTTACCACATGTTCCCAAATCCCAAAATATATATAGGTGGACTGGCTACTCTAAACTGTGTGTGCATGCATGGTGCCCCGTAATGGATTGGTGTCCCATTGAGAATGTATTTTCATGTTCTCACCTCACACCCAGTGTTTCCAAAATAAGCTTCAGATCCACCATGACCTTAATCAGGATAAATCGCTTATTGATAATAAACTAATGAAAAAGTACCTGTAGCAAAGATATATCTATTTACTTATTTCTATCAGTGAAATCAACTAAATTAATATGTTTCTAGAAATTCATTTAATATTGCATCTTCTCAAAATCTCTCTCTCTCTCTCTCTCTCTCTCTCTCTCTCTCTCTCTCTCTCTCTCTCTCTCTCTCTCTCTCTCATCTAGATAACATCAGGTTGCACTTTTATCAGCCAAGAACAGAAAGCCGAGCTGAGGTGGGCAGTCCAGTCTGGTGGAGGTGTTGTAATGCTGTGGGGAATGTTTTCTTGGCACACTTTGGGCCCATTAATACCAATCAATCAACGCTGAGATGCCACAGCCTATTTGGGTATTGTTGCTGACCATGTGCATCCCTTCATAGCCACAATTTACCCATCTTTAAATGACTACTTCCAGAATGATGCACCATGGGAGATGTGCTGCATGTCATTCCAGCTGTAAAGTCATAGAATAAGTGTAATTTGTTGATCTAAACTATATGGTAAAAGCTTTACACTTATATGTGGGTCTTTCTCAAACTGCTGCCACTGAGTTGGAAACACACAATTGTATATGATGCCCTTATGCTGTAGCATTAAAATTTCTCTTCAGTGAAGCTAAAAGGTCTAGCCTTATGTTACATGACTCAGTGTTTTGCAAAGGTTGGTGAGGAAGAACTCGAGTGGTCTGCACAGAGCCCTGACCTCAATCCCACTGAAATCATTCAGTATGAATTGGAACGGTGACTACATGCCAGGCCATGTGCTAACAAACACCTGTGTTTGGCTAATGTCATTCTGTTCCACAGGCAGAAAGAGAAGGTCATTCTTCCTATTCAGAGAACAGAACAATCAATATGTCCTGATTTTGCAGATTGACAGGTGTACTTGACTTAACAAAATCAAAGTTAAATTTTGTCCAACAAACCACAGTCATTATTATGACTTCACCACAAATCTTCAGCTTGACACAGAATCTTTCTGGCATTTCGAAAAGATGTAATATATTGCACTAGTTCTCCGACATCAAAATTAACATTTGTTGTAATGCTAAATAAGATTAGTTACAGCAAATAATTGTCAATTGTCAATAATTTTCATTGTCAAGCTAGCGAATGTTAAGTAGAATATCTAATAAGTTGTTGATGTGATATGTCAGGAATAAGATTTATTATCCCATATGACAGGCTAACGCTTATAAAGGCCATTTTCATGCTTGCTAGTTCCCCTAAAGCAAACTAATACCAATAACCTGTTTCATATTTAGATTTCTCAAAATAAGCCCTTTCATTTGCCCTCATTCCACCTTCACGACAGAAGCAATTACAAGGACTGGCATAAACATGAAAAAACATTCACAATTGTGATAATGAAGAAACAAATGATTGAGTTAACATTTATCTTCTTTTTTTTATCAACAAATCTCAGGTATACAATCCCTTCACCAGACTGCAGCCAACAATGTTATTAAGATTATGGTACCCTACCCCTGCCACCTCATTTCCCCAGCTGATATTCACAATATCGCATTACTGACAAAGTTCTTTGCAGATAATGTGTCCTGTTACACCCGATCCCACCAGCCCTGTCTTCTTGAACACTGTGCAGCAGAATGGTGCCAAATGCCTGATGTTTTATAAAAACTCAGTTTTACAGAAAAACATTTACATATAACTTATATATTATGAATATCAGTGCTCTCCTACAAGCACATTTTGCTTAGAAAAATATTAAACTTTTACAAGAACATGCTCTAGGTCACACTCTCCACTACGCTATTTGAATAAGACTGATATTTAATATACTTTATGCCGATTTTTAAACACACTGAACACAGCCCACTTTATCTGCACTTTAGTGCTTTAAAAGAATCATGAAATAATTTCTCAGCCTTATTCAGCATTTTATTTACAGTATTCACATATGTTTAGACATCAGTTCAGACAGAATGTGTTTGTCTATTATTATGGTTTGGAAAAAGATCGGAATGGCACAGTGGGTAGCACTGCTGCCTCACTTCCGCCTCTCCGCTGCTTCACAGCTGCCTCACAGCTCCAGGGTCCCCAGTTCGATACAGAGCTTTGATTATTGTCTTTACAAAGTTTGCGTGTTCAGGTTTTACCCCAACCTCCCAAAAACATGCTGTCTATAGTAACCTCAATTTTTTTTCTTTTCTAAAAAATGCATATGAATAATCAAACACAGGGCAGCAGAATTCAATATGCTGTAATGTTCTGCCTTGATGGCCCTGCACAAAAATATGGCAGCTGGAGGCGGCAGGTATTTTGCATTTCCACTTGATAAAATTAGGGCATGAAAGATTTGTCTTAACCAGGCAGATCGGTTAGAATGTCTCAGTTTGGCTCACGGGTGTGAAATGAGGCGAGCTTACTCACACACATCTCACAGACTGCTTTAAAACTCCATTACAGATGTGTGATGTCATTGCGAGCAAAATGTTTTGCAAGTTGGAGAGAGAAGAGGAGTGTGTGTGTGTGTGTGTGTGTGTGTATGTGTGAGAGAGAGAATAAGAGAGAAAGAGAGAGAAGAGAGAGAGAGAGAGAGAGAGAGAGAGAGAGAGAGAGAGAGAGAGAGAGAGACAGACAGACAGACAGAGAGAAAGAAAGAGAGAGGGGGCAATAAAGTATGAGTGATTAAAAGAGACTGGAGAGAGTAGAAAAGAGAGAAGGGTATGACAGTCAGGCTAAAGGAGGCAGAGAAAGGGGTTAAATTATGAAAAGAATAGATGGAGTAGATGGAGGGAGACAGATAAGTGAAGGATGAAATGGAAAAAACAAGTAAAGCTCAATGCCAGGGGTGTCAACAGGGAAGTCAAGTCTACTCTTGTATGCCAGAAATACCCTAAAATATTAAAGGAAAGCTATTGAAGAGTAGAATAATTTATATTAATTTAAGTAGAATTGTAACCTCTTACAACAACTGTGCATCCACAAAGCCACCAGTATTGAAAGACAAAACATCATACCTCTCTCACCGACTCATCACCCCACTACCATCTGACAAAAGGTATAAGAGCATCCGAGCCACCAGCAGCACACTCCACAACAGTTTCTTCCCTGAGGAAGTCAGATTACAACACCCTGCTGCCTCCCAGCGCTCAGCTGGGTTAGTCAAACACCTTTCCTACAATCACTCAACACCTCTGCACATTGCAATTTACTCAGCTGCATCAGACTCTTTTTTTATTATGAAACTCACATTTTTTGCTGCCAATATTGCTGCTATATTTCTTGCTTCTCTACTACCCAATAGTTTACAGCTTACAGCCTATGTTCTGAGTATTTATTATCCTGTGTACTTTTTGTCCTGTGTATCTATTGTTTTGTTCTGTGTATTTATTGTCTCGCACTTGTTAAAATTATGTTATTTTTTGTGTATTGTTATTTGTTGCACCGTGGTCTGGGAGACATGACATTTCGTTCCTAGATAAACGAATGACAAAAACCCATTTAACTTGACTTGAAGAAAAACTACTGCAGGCATTTGACCATGCTGTGACTTTCACACAAGTTCATCTGCTGGTTACATTAAAAAATTCCACATACGTTCTACAAACCTCATTTAACCATTCATTTTTGAGCTATAGCACTAACTAAAATTTCAGACAAATGTACGAATGGACAGACAGACAGCAGACCAACAGGCAACCTGAAATAATAATGCCTCCATCACTCAATGGCAGAGATATAAAGAAGAGATAGTGAGAGGAAAAGAGGCAAGCATTAGGATGACAGATCCTGCATGATAAATAAATCAATCAATCAAATCAATAATAAATGTGATCTGCTCATCCCAGGAATCTTCGTCACAATATGATCATACTGAACATCCTTTTAACAACTTGTAGTCTTTCCTCTTTTACTCCTGTACATTGTAATTGTTTATAATTATACTGTCTGGTGTTAGTCAGAAGAGGATTCCCAAATAAGTCTGGTTCCTTTTAATGTGTCTGGCTTTCCTCTTAGTAGATTCTTTGTGTTCTCAGGGAGTTTTTCCTTGCCACTGTCACTGCTGGTTCGCTCATTAAGAATATTTAAATTGGTATTTCTACACAGCTGCTTTATAACCATGTCTATTGAAAGTGCTTTACAATAAAACAAACAACTAGAGAGAAAAACACAAGCTAGAAAATAATAGCAGAAACACAGAAAAGAATGACTATAAGAGAAATGTTGGGATTTTAAAAGGAGTTCAACCCTGCTGATTATATTGCATGACTCTCCAAATCTCAGAATCGGCATACTGTTCACATCATATAGCTGTAATTACTTCTGACCAGTGTGCACATTATACAAGCATTAGCAGACAAAGCTCACACGCTGCAAGATATTCCACCTGGAGAGATCAAAGTGTGTCTGATCCCCAAATCCTGCTTTCTCTTGAAAATGAACATGAGAGCTGTCTATAAGTTGACTTTGTCACATTTGAGAGTAATACGACGTGGTTGGTTTTTTCTAAGAAAACAAGATGAAAGAGAAAAATGTGGAGAAAAGACCAGTTGGGGAGATGCGGGCAAGATGCAGCAAGAACTTGAAGTAGAGTGTGAAGAAGAATAGCTATTTTTATACTGTTTGTCACAGGAGTCATGTTGTGTTTGTTTTTTATTTTTGCTCTTCATAACAACCATTTGGGGATGGCATGCCAGATTATTTCTTATTGAAGCAATATTATTTTACTGACAACAGTGGGACTCTGGCTATGGATCATAGATGTTCTTGCTACTTTTTCGTAGGGGTGCTCACACAACACGACTGAAAATATCAGAGCATCAGAAAATCACACTATGCAATGGTTCACTCGATTTGTCTGCAGCCTGGAATGTGTGTGTTGGGGGTGGGGGTTGTATAGAAAATGGAAATGGAAGTTAGCCACAGAAAGGAAGTGAGAAGAAGGGTGAGAAGAAGTAGAGAGGAAGCATGGAACAAAGAGGAAGTGTGAGAGAGGGAAGAGGTGCAGAGGCAGTGTGTGCGTATGTGTGTGTGTGCATGTGTGTGTGTGCGAGTGTGAGTGTGAGTGTGAGAGATAGAGAGAGAGAGAGAGAGAGAGAGAGTGTAATAATGAATTTCCGTTGGTGTGTCAGTGTGTTGCTAACTCTGCCTCCAGACACTGAATCATGACCAGTGAGGAATAACTTGTTAACATGTCATTAATTGATGCCTTTACACTGAGTATGTCCCTACATCTAAGGTGTATTATAGCCTTCTTCATTCACCACATGCAGGAAAACATATGATTAATATATGGTCTGCTGTATTATTAAAGGCTGCATTGCTGTATGATGACCTGAGTAGCAGACATGCAGACATCACAAGCAGAGAGGAGTGTGTGTGTGTACGAGAGAGAGGGAGAGAAAGAGAGAGAGAGAGAGAGAGCGCACATGATGCCTTTAATGCCTGGCTGTGAGTGAGAGTACGTGAGAGGGAAAGAACGCCCCAGCCTGCCTCTCTCTACTCCTCCACATTCATCTGACTTTGAGGATTGTGAAGACTGTTCAATCCTCATGTCACTGGTTTTCAAAGTTTCAGGTTAAATGTGATCAATCACAAACTTGATCATATCACCACAACTGGCCAGTAAATTTGCTTCCATATTAGCCCAGTGCAAAATAACTCCCTCTGTGTTTTTTTCCCCTAAACATAATCCTATTCTTGATAAAGCATAGGTGCATATTTATTTTTTTCATAAAAATTGCATTCTACAGTGATACCTGCTAACTAGTTGTCTAGCTCATTATTATATTATTATTACTATTATTGTAATGTAAATGGTAATAACATCCCGGTGTAGTGTTATCTAGAGAGATATGATAAATACTATAAATATAATATTTTTAAGCTAACATATGCCACTGACAGTCCTGCTTTGTTATGCTAGTTTACTTTTTTTTTTTTTTTTTTTTTTAAATATTATGCTAACCAAACCTGACTAGTAGTTTGTGTGTTTATAATGATAAATTTTTAACTCTCAAAAAATCTTCTCAAATAATTTCTGTAAAAAATTGAGTATGAGTTAAATATCATAAAAAAAAACCTTTGAGCAAATAAAATAAAAAATCCTCTGAGCTCACTACTGAATCAGAGGTATAACTAAGAACTAGGCAAATAGGCATTGTATGGGTTGTGATGAGATCAACAGATCTCTGTCAGCTGTCATTCACAAGCATCAACTGGATGACAAGCAGCAAAGGCCATGACACATGCTGCTTGTAGACTGAACTGTAGAGCATGCTGCTGATGTTTTTCGATCAGGCCACAAGAGACCTTTTCCTGGTGTTTCCTCTATGGATCAAAATATATTTCCATATTTCTGCTTTGTGTCTGTTACTAGTGAAGTGTTTTAGCATGTTCCTCTATCCATTTTACTTTTTTGTTTAAAGGTATTCCCCACAATTACACAAATATGTTTTGTGATGGTACTAATTTGTTGGTTGTTGTATTTACATTATTCCCGTGAGACTTTAACAACTGTCTGTTGATGTGTCATGTACATTTACATTCATGGCAGAAGCCCTTATCTCAAGCGGTTTAAAGAAGTGCTTTGAAGTCTCTTTCATTAAAAACATCCTGATACTGCTCATGGACCAAGAATACCATTAGTCAAAAAAATCACATTTAGGGAAGTAATACAGAAGAAAAGCAAACAGAAAACTGATTTGTTTTGTAAATCAAGTGCTAATTTAAGTACTTCATGAAGTGGTAGGTATTTTGTCATCATTTGGAGACAGCCAGGTGGTGAATTTCATTCCATCGCCTAGGTGACTTGCATGCCTTCTTTGTACATCGAGAGATGCTTAGACTGGTAGAGCAGTGTTAACAGATCAGAGTTAGCATGGTGCAGTGCAGGTTGTGATTATTGCTTTAAGTTAGGTGTGTCCTGGTCTGATTCTTGGCTTTATAGTCAAGTATCAGTGTTTTAAATCTGATGTGGGCAGCTACAGGTTGCCAGTGCAGGGAGCCTAGCAATGGTGGTGTGGGAGAACTTAAGAAGATTGAATCAAGTTGCACAGCTGCATTCTTAATCAGCTGTAGTGATTGAATGGAGCTTAGAGGTAGAGCTGCCAGGAGTCCAGCCTCGAAATGATATAAGATTGAACCTGAGTAGCCTGTGCGGATAGAAATATATAAATCATTCTGATATTGTAAATGAGAAATCCGCATAAGCTTGTCAGATTAGCAACATGTGAGAAAAGGGACAGTTTATTGTCCATGGATACTTCAAGGTTGCATGCAACAACTGAAGGTGAGATCTAAGAGCTATCCAATAAGATCATAAGACCCTGACAAAGGGATGAACCAGCTGGGATGCACAGCAGTTCAGTTTTGCAGGGAATACGTTTCAGCTGGTGAAATGCCATCCATGATGAGATGACTGCCAGACATCTAGGGGTTTGTGTTAAGTATTTGTAAAGCAATGTGAAAGTAATGAAAAGGGGAAAAGGTAAGGGATTCTTTTGTAGTGGATGTATACATTGAAATGTGCCCAATTATTAAGACTTCTTCTGCATATTTTATACTGCATTTTTAACATAAAAAGAGTAATCACCCTGGTATTTTAAATATTAGATATAAGGTTTAATTTCTGAGCTCAATCTGTACATGACAGCAGATGGCACTTTATTACTAACTATATAAAAATCTAATTTGATTCTTTATACAGATGTGGCTACATTGTCTTGCCTGTTTCTAATGAAAACTCCACTACATTTGATGTAGGCAGCTTCATGCTGTAATGGAAATGACCACAATTTTAGGCCAATAAAACACTAAAAAATGTACTGTATATGTGTGTCAGCCAAACTCTATTCTCTCATAGTCAGAATGAGTCACACTGGAGGCATTACTGACAAAAGTGCTGAAAAAGTGTGATTTGTTTGGGCATGACCCCAATCCCCTCTCAGATCATGAAGCTTTAAAGACGTGAGGTCCAGCTAAAGCTCACAGAGAATGCTGATTACAGCCACTTGACTCATTTTTAAACCGAAGCCCTCGTGTTTTTAATTCCATTACTCATCCATCCCACCATCTCTGAACTCCCTCCCTCTTGAAAGATGTCAGATTTTTCAGGATGACAGAAGTATTCCAACTTTACTTGGGGTCTCATTTCTTGGAGGATTTTGAGGACTTTGGGATTCTGACTCAGACTTCATCTCAAAACACAGAAAGCCTGCTCTGGGTGTCAAGTTGTTTTCTCACTTAGGAAGTGTTAAAGTGAGGAGGGGCAGTGGGCAGTGAGAGCTGTGTTAAGAACTAAAAGGTAATAAGTCCAAATGAGTGCCACAGTTAGCCTTGAGCTCTTTACCAATATTAAGACTCTTAATCATTATTGAGCCTGGTTTATGAGGCCTTCCAAACAGAATTAAAAAAGTCTTTCTGGGCAGGAGAGAGAGCTTTCAGACAGATACTGATGAGAGAGTTTAATACTGACTGTGCTGTCTGGCTGTCTCTACCCTTACAGCTAACTATCAGGGCTGAATTCAGAAATACAACTAAGAAAATACAAGTTAGATCTGTATACGGTATGTGGAAAAAAGTACACGTCAGGTAGATTAAAGTGATATCCAGCCCCTTAAATAGTAGGGCATATGGCAAGGTCAGTTTTATTTCTTATTACTTACTGTTTATTAGTCAGTTCCCCATTTTTGAGGGACAACCTGCAAGATCAGAAATAGTTAAGAATGTCGTCTTGAAAACTAATATTAAAGACTTTTGTGTGGCACTCAGAAGCAGTCGTCTATTTTCAGATGCGTTGTGCAATTGGTGATCATGACATTTCACTCCACCTAACTTTCAAGTTATAGTATGTGAGACATCAACTGCTTCCATAAGAACCAATATGGCTAGGATATTTAATAATGTAGTAATTAATTTATGTAATTGTGGCTAATTATACTAGTGTAAGTTAGGCACCTACTGTATTATTAACATGTCCATGATGTGGACATGATTATTCTATTTGCAGCCTTTCATGTATTTGACAGCAAAAGACAAGCAAAACACTTTCTGTCTGTCTGTCTGTCTGTCTGTCTTTTGGGAAAAAATATCACTCAGTTTGATAATGTTATTCTTCATTGAGCAGCAGAATTGATACTGTTTCCTGTTTAGATGTAGCCACTGTATGCTGTCTGTCTTAAAAAGACATTTTATCTCTGCATTGTCTGTTGCAAGGTTCACAAATTGCTTAGCAGACCTTCTGCACTATTTTGTGTAGAAAGAACTGCCTCACCATTTGTGAAGTTTACACCAGTTTGCGTGCTTCTGCTGGCAAACCGTCAACCGGTCTCCAGTGTGCACAGAATAGGCAGACCCAGAAAGACAGATTTATATCTGACTCTGCATAGAACATCATTCCCATTGCAGACTGTGCATATGTTTTACACGATAGTGAGAAATTTTGCACCTGGGGTGTTTCTAACAACTTGTGAACATGTCAAAATTCTGGAGCCATTCTTATGGGCCAGACTTCTGTGCCACATTGTCCTATTCATGTGGAATGTCAGGTTCAGTCTGATGGCAAACAAAACCATGGCCTGTTTGGCCAGAGTGGTGCTATTAATAAACCGGCTGCACAGTCTCTAGGACACACTGCAGTGTCATTCACAGCAGCAGCAGTAGTGGAAAAGCTTACTGCTGTAGATTTGGCCAGTCATGCACCAACACACCCTGGCCTAAAGCATTTGTCTCTCCTTTGCCTGCTGGGCCTCATTATACTGAACAGTCTGCATAGGAGTCAAGTGTCTCTCTTCATGACTAAATTTTAGTCCCAGTACTTCCGCATATGAGATCAGGAGCTTTGTCTGGCTCATCACCTGCTGTTGTCCTCACAGCAGCCCAACATTCTGATAAGGCAGTATGCACAGATCCTGGCACAGCAGGAGCTCTATAGTGATTTGCATAAACTTTATGAACACACACTGTTTGCCAGTGCTAACACTAGGTAACGGGTATGTCAGTTCTGAAAGTGCCTGTATTTTACAGCAATTAGAATGCTGAAATTAGTTTGTCAGGTCTATGGTCACAACCAGTCACGTTTGGTTACTGCTCGCTGTACTTCTGGTATGCAATGGATGAACAATTTATGAATGTTCATAAAGTTCTACACACTGCTAAACTCTAACTTAAACAGAAAGAACATGTGTTTGTTACTTTGTACATTCTGTACTGTTACTACATGTGACATTATTATACATCATTATTGTGCATCTCTTTTTCTACTTTTTTTCTTATTTTTATTCATTTTTATCTTAGTTCATAAATTGAATATATTTATATGCACAGTCTAAGAGGAGTGGCTGGATTTTCATGTTACTGCAAGTTGTATACTGTGTATAACTGTATATGTGACAAATTAATATTTTGAATCTTATATCTTGCATTACTGTCAACATGGTACATCTAATGGTGCAGATTTAACAATAGCAAAATTAGCAAGAAAAAATGAATAGAGCAGCATATGTAACAACTCTCAATCCACTTGACAAGACAAAAATGGGAAAGAAGACAAGTGTGATGCAGAAACCTTTTATAGTTCATTTATAGGCAATTAAGCAAGCACTGTTAGTCATCAACATAAGGAAGCTGAACTGGTATTCAGTGATTAAGAGACTACATTTATGTTTAAAACTGCTACGCCATCTACTTTTTCATTAAATGGCTAATTTTTTTTCAGTAAAATCAAAAAGACCCTACTATGATACTGTATATATTTAATGGGGCTTAAATTTATGGATGATAAGCTAAAAAAAAGACTGAAAAGGCTCAAAATAAACTTGTTTTTCTCATATTTTTCCTGAGGTGTATGTATAGTGGCCCTTTGGGACATAAATATACGTCTGACCTGTCTTCAGTGGATGGGTTTTTGTCAGAAGTGTCCTCACAGTTGCACAAGTAACCTGGCATATACTGCAGCTGCACTGACATTTCTGGCTTTCTGTGTCACATCTGATTTCACATCAGAGATTCTCCATCTCGTGCCCTTTTTAAAGAGAGAGCACACTAAAAAGCGACTATTACTTTCACAACCGAGAAATCACTCAAGGAATCATGTGCAGAGTTGCTTGCTGTTCATGGAAGTAGTTAACAAGCTGGAAACATTGTGTCCTGCAAGATATTTAGCATGACTGAGTATAGAGAAAGAGAGACAGAATACTTGATGAAACTGTAGTTAACATTATAATAATGTAGCATAAAATTATGTCATGTCGTGTTGTAGATGTTCTGTTTCACGCATCAAATTGGACTAAATGGACTAGTTCTTTATCTGCATATCTGTTTGTCTCTGTAATGTACAATAACCACCAAGTGTGCATTTGGTCCGTCTTCCACTTTGAACATGGCCTCTATTAAACTCGTTACTCTTCTTAACTGACACTCCTTTAGAATGATAAATGCAGAGATATTGAATATTAATCCCTGCACTAATGCACATTTATTCATGCTGACAGTCTAGACGGAAGCTCCATTACACTCAGGTCAGAAGTGTGAACTGGACATGGGGGAAAAAAGCCTCAGTGAAATGGAAATATGGAGAGCAAGCACTGAACACCGCTCCCTCAAGGTCTACACCATTATTTAGTAAAAAGCTCAGAGTGAGCTGAGGATTTTCTGACCCCTCACGTACCAAATTGGAAAGGTGAAACAGAGATGATGAACAAGCGTCCCAATTTACACAGCGTCAGGTCTGTCAGCAGAGTAAAAATTAGATGTACTTTCTCAGAGAAGCTGGTGAAATTAGACCTGATGCGGATGGGTTGCCATCTAATGCAAATTGCACTGACAGTAAATTGGTCTGAGACCTTTCTGAGCAGAGGCAGTTATAACACCCCAAACAAGCCTTGTTAGAACAGTTCTAAAGAAAATTGTCTCAACCTGTATGAAAAAGCAATGTATTTCAATATCTACTTTTAGAATTAATTAAAATGTTTGAAACAACTTATATGTAAGAATATACAGCATCATAAATAATGTACTTGGTTATGATTGTGAATACATTTTCTTAAAATATATGCCAATATATTTGATATGCAAGGCAATATATTTATACTCATAGCCAAATGCATTATTTATATTGCAAATATTCTTCTAAAATTGACTAATGTCAAATATTTGATATAATAAATCACATACACCCCCGCACACACACACTATATACAGCATTTGTTTAGCTGTATGAAAATGAGAATGAGAATAAAGCTCCTATGTTGTTTTTTTGTTTGTTTTGCTTTTATTTGTTTTCATTATTTTTTCCCCCTGCACTGGTCACTGCAGATGCATTTAAATGCGACCCAGAGAATTTGCATGTGCCACTGCCAGCAAGCAGTTCCCGACTAGATAGCTCATGATATCATATCCTCTCCAACTACCTTTAAACTAGAAATAGTGAAAATGCACATTTCCCCATTTTTAATTTTCCTAACAGGTGTATCCTAACAAGACTTTAAATGCATGATTGCACTCTTACAGGCAAATGTTATCCAGAAATCCAATAGCTAAACTGTGTGTTAATATGCAAATGAGCCAATTACATTCAAACACCTTCCAGTGATGTTTAAGTTGCATAAAATGACTAAGTATAAATGGGATGTTAGTGGAATGCTACTTAGTCACAGCAACAGACAAAAATCTTAAGATCTCATCAGGATTAAGGATGTATAAATGTGGCAGGTGTAAATGGAATCCAATACTCACAGATTTAATCCTGTTAAGGAATTCAGGCTTATAATAACAAATGTGGAAAGAGCAAAGAGTAAAAAAGGAAAGACTGCTGTCTATCGATTTAAAAAGATAAAGTGTAATAAATATATTTTATTAAACTAGATGATAAAACTGTGATAAAAGTTGGCACTGTCATTTTAGTCATCATCCCTCATTCTTGGTATTGCAAACATTTGACCTGTACCCTCTATCTACACTGCACATAGATCTGTGAAGGTACTTAACATCAGAGCAATAGACTTACATTGCAGTTAAAGACGCATGAGATTGTAGTAAAGCACCATGCCTCATTCAATGTCCATTACTGACCAGCTCACAAGACACCATAATGATCCTGCTATATGAGTAGGCACGGGCCAATATTAAACTTTTATATTACAGTGATTATCACATTTTATACTATCATAAATACTTTTAAATTACTTTGTGTTTACCAGTAGTTGTTCTCAGAGGGCATCAGCATTTAAGCTTCTTATCTGTGTGGTGGTGTAATGCAGCCCCTTTATTATTTTCCTATAACAGCAAGTCCATAATTATAAAATTCCTGTTATATGCAAAGGATTTTTTTTTTTATAATTAACCAATGACTAGTTAAACATTTTAACTGTTTATTCCGTTATCTCTTGCTTTAAATGCAGATATTTATAGATGATGTATTACCAGCTTGTTTCTCTCTCTCTCTCTCTCTCTCTCTCTCTCTCTCTCTCTCTCTCTCTATGGATACAAAAAGAAAGTGCAGCTTGTCAAGGTTCTGAGAAACTGAAATTGAAATTGTTCTAAACACAAAGTCCTCTATACTGTTTTCTGTGGTGGAAAACCTAAAGGCACAGCAGGAACTCTGACTGTTTCAAAGCACTGACACTGCAGACTCCTACCATAAATGGTAAATGAGCACCAACTATGGAAAAAGTGTCTTTTATAATGTTCTAGAAGTGCATCATCCTACATGATCCAATGTTCTTCACTGGAGTTACATCATCAGCATCTCATTCACTGATTCATCACATCTCTAAAATGCTACTTCACTACACTTAAAACAAACTTAGTTTATGGTTCTGTTAGCAAAAAGCAAGACAGTTGACATGGCTAGTTAATATTAAAATAATAATCATCATCATCATCATCATCATCATCATCATAATAATAAGCCTTGGGTAAAGATTTACATGTTGGTGTATGAATGGCGCAACTAAGTAGGTTAAGTATTGCATCTAGGTTAAGTACAGGTTAAATCCCAGAAACACACACACACACTTGAATTAATTTAAGGGAGGTTCCAGACTGTCTGTCTCAGTCTAACATTCATTTCTTTGTCTTCCATGTCCAGAAGGAGAAGACTGTTGATGCTTATATTCTATTCGTGTGTGTTTTTTTTCCTCTACCAAACTGGGTTTCTATCATGACATTCAGCGTCTCCGATCCCCTTAGGCTTTCATCACACATCACACACTCCTTCTCACTAAAAGCTGGCAACAACATGAGCTGTAAAAACCCATCTCCCTGCTTGAAGAACAGGAACTGCTGTTTGTGATGAAGACAAGGCCATGTGCTTCCAGAAAATAAATATGAGTAAGAAACAGCTTTGCCTTTGCTTAATCAGTTTTAGTCCAGATCTGCACAAAGTAACCATACATTTACCCCTTGTCCCGTAATTATTAAAATTCTCTCAGTAATTGTTAAAGATGAGTTGTAAGGACATGTCAAGCAAAAAAGTCGCACATTACACAAAATTTGAATAAATAAATGGTATCAACAGTTACGGTTCTATACTTTTGACTGAAAGGTTACAAACTCAAATCCCAGAAATGCCACAGTGCCACTATCAGGTCCTTGTTCAGGATTCAAAATTAGCCATATACATACAGCCTCTTTCATACAGCTGCTTAATTTGAAACAGAAACAAGTGAACTTATATCCACATTAATGTGCATACTTTCATAAAAACAATAAATTTGACCTTTTAAGGTTTTTTAATGCACATTGACAGCAACAGGGAAACCTCTCTACTGAGCACACAGGAAGCTTATTACAGGATGATTCAATATTTCTTGCAATCACCATCCATACTGAGGCTTGAAAATAGTTTTATTGTGGCTAGATGACCAAAACAAGTATATGTGAGTTTAAAAAACGTAATATATAGCAGGTTTCATTTACTACCTGCACTAAGGTTAATTGAGGTTTTCTCACTGTAATTGAAGTTCGGATTTGATCGCTGTTTGTCCCAAGAAACCTCACCATGGGGCTAAATACATAGTTTCAAACAAAGCATATGTTATAGCTAGTTGTTCTCACTTCAACTTTCTTTTGGGTATGGAAGTTATTGCTGAAGAACACTGCTGCCATACATCACCTGTCTACTGTGGGCCTTGTCCCAATCTGTTCACACTGTGTTGCCATAGAGATACAGAATTTGTTTTCTAGTGTTGTTTTGACACAGGATGTTTAAGAGCCAGGATGTTATCTGACTACTGCACCCAAACAGTTGTTGATTGCTACAATTCACCCTTTACTAAAGGCATTTTCCAACTGTCTGAGAGGAATCAAAATCTAACATTGAATCTCTCAGGCTGTATGCTTCATCCCAAAATGCTTGATAGTGCACTGAAAATAACCATTGAACCAGTTGGCAGAGACCGAGCAGTGGTGAACATGTGCTTATTGTATCTGTGTCTCTCCGACAGCAGACACAGTTCAGCAAATAAACCATATCTTCCATAAAGCAAGATACTGCAGCACTTTATCTGTTATATTATGTAACTTGAATGTTAAGTTCATTCACTAGATTTGATTTGCATTGCTGGCAGGGTAGGGTTTGTGTCTGTGGATGTCAAATTGGCAATCTGAAATTCCTATGCTATTTCCTCTTGATTTTCTTATTCTTTTTATTCATTTACTCTGTTCTTACTGTATCTATAGCTGTGTGAATGAAGCCTCATGGTGTATTATGTATTCCTTCCTGGGGACTCAGTATACAAGTATATGGAACGGATGATGATGAAAACAGGCTGCACTCTTCTTCTAACCGATGAATTTCTGTATCTATCCTATCGTGTTTGCTCTATGAGAGACAGCATGACTGCTATAAAATCTACAGTTTTGATCAAACACCCACTGGCTTCAAATGACCCAAGAAACACCTTCACTTTCATAGTGATACAGTCAGTGATAACGTCTATAGACTGAACAAAGAAGAAATACAGCTTGAGACAGGAGTCAAGGACTCTGTCTATTTCAAAGTGGAACAAAGTGTTCCTGAAAACAGGGGGAGGTCTTAACATTCTTCCACCTCCACATTCTAATCTCATGTAAAACAAACACACTGCATTCATTCAATAATCCAATCAGCCAACCATGTGGCAGCATCACAATGTACAAAATCGTGCAGAAACGGGCAAGAAGATACAGATAATGTTCAAGTGTCAGATAAAAGTAAAAATAAATTATATGCATGTTTGTGTATCAAAACACCAGGAGATCAGGATTTTGTGAAATGCTCAAACCAACCCATCTGCCACCAACAACTATGGCCTAGTCCAAGTCACTGAGATCACATCCTCTCACTGAGTTCACATCTCACTGAGATCACATTTTCTCATAGAGATCATGCTTTCTTACTGAGATCACATTTTCTCACTGAGATCACATTTTCTGATGTTTGAAGCAAACATGTTGTCATCTAATAGCTGATTATAAAAAAAATATCTAAATTAACTAGAATTTCCTGCTGTGTGTAACCATTTCTGGAGTGTCTACTTTGTGATAAAAGAGCTTGTTTTTTCCTTCACTGTGATAGAGGATAAAAGGCTTTTACATGAATGCATCCTCATATGTGGTCAAGCGGAAAAACATGTTAGAACTGAGAGCAGTTAAAAGCTATATGATTGTTTCAAGGATAACAATTATCATTGTTTCAGGGATAAAAAAAAACACTATTATTTAATTAAAAGAGAAAGACAAAAGATAAATTGTTTGAGGTATAAATTTGAAGCATTGTATAATGCTTATTTTAGAATAATCTGCTCAATTTCTTGAAGGGTGCCAATAATTCTGAAGATGATGGTACAAAATAGGCAGATAGACAGAAATCCTTCACATGCTGCTTCTGTTCAACTCCTAGTTTTGCAAATGGACAAAATGACATTTAAAGTGGTCTGGGAGCAGATTTATATATACAGATTTTTTTCTCATATCTGATATGAAGTCAACCATCCAAGACAGGTGTGCTGTTTGAGATTTACTTATTTAATTTTGCACTGGAGCTGAAAGGCTAGTGTAGCTAGCATTAATGCAAATTACTGTCAGCGATTTATAACCCATACAGCAAGCCTACAATTACACGTTTCACAGAGAGAGAGCCAAATATCTTTTTTTGACAGCTTTAAAATGTTCAAATTAGTACCTACATATAATTGGACTGGAAAATATATATATTATATAATAATTTTACATATATATATATATATATATATATATATATATATATATATATATATGTGTGTGTGTGTGTGTGTGTATAAATTAAGTTTTATATAATTATATACACCTATCAGACATAACATTATGGCCTAGTATTGTGTTGGTCCCCCTTTTGCTGCCAAAACAGCCCGGACCCATCATGCACCCTGTATTCTGACACCTTTCTATCAGAACCGGTGTTAACTTCTTCAGCAATCTGAGCAACAGTAGCTCATCTGTTGGACATGGGCCAGTCTTTGTTTCCCACTTGCATCAGTGAGCCTTGGCCGCTCATGACTCTGTTGCTGGTTCACCACTGTTCCTTCCTTGGACCACTTTTGATAGATACTGACCACTGCAGACCAGGAACACCCCACAAGAGCTGCAGTTTTGGAGATGCTCTGATCCAGTCGTCTAGCAATCACAATTCCTTGTCAAACTCGCTGAAATCCTTACGCTTGCCCATTTTTCCTGCTTCTAACGCATCAACTTTGAGGACAAAATGTTCACTTGCTGCCTAATATATCCCACCCACTAACAGGTGCCATGATGAGGAGATAATCAGTGTTATTCATTTCACCTGTCAGTGGTGTCATAATATTATGCTTTATCGATGTGTGTGTGTGTGTGGGTGTGTGTGTATATATATATATATATATATATATATATATATATATATATATATATATATATATATATATATATATATGCAATTATCATAAAATAAAATAAAGATATCATGAGATTTTTCACAAACATATTTTCTTACAATTTTGATGTTTGTTATCAAACCTATTTACATGATACACATTGCATTCTGTAGAAATGTCCCAGAATATTGTCATATATTTATCACCCACTCATAATCCACACTTGACTGATTTCCATCATAAGAGCTCAAACAACTAATTCAGTTTTGAATCAAAATGCAGAGAACAGCTTTAGAAACGTTGTTTGGAAGTGTTTCAGCTCAGCATTTTGAGCCAATCTGAGTCAAACACTACAGAATACACTACAGCAGATTTTATTTGAGCAATTAACATTTAGAACAGTTTTATGTGACACTAAATACTTCAGAAATGGAAGACAGATAAGATGCCTGAGCAGACTGATATATATGATAAGGAGAGTTGGTATATCAGCTCATCCTGCAAAACCCATCACCTTTCCTCTACAAACTCGCTGCATCATCATTTATTCAGTATACTCTGTTTCCATCCCCCTTTATCCAGATCTATAGTCGTACTTTTATAGTTCATCCTTTTACACACATATACTGATGAGCTGTGCCAAAAATCATATACCATTAGTACAACAGTTTACATTTGACCTTCTATTTACTGCAGTAGTATTAAATTTTATTTCAGTATCATTTGCTGCAATAACTGTTTATCTCCCACCTTCTCTTTCACATCTCACACCTCAACATTTACACCTCTCTCTCACACACACACATAAAAAAAACACCACACAGACACAGTCATGGGCTGCATCTCAAACCACCTACTACTCTACTCAACAGTAGGCCTCGTCAAAATAGTTCACCATCTGTGGTACCTTTAATTTAACAAGCAATGTTAGAAAACTGAGCAGTTATCAGCCCGGATAAAACTCTCAGTTACTGCAAACATTCACTCTTGGTTGTGTATGACAGTGTGTGACAGTATATCACAATACTACACCACTACATTGCACTATATTGTAGACAAAGAAATTGCCCAGGTTGCTATGTTACAATTTAGTAAACCTCACTCCGGTTTACAGTGAAAGAGCTGAAAATTAGCAGTTGCTTGTCCTTATTTACACCAAGCACCCTCTTTCTATGCTCATTTATCACACCTTCACTTTATCTAAACGTTTACAATATGTCATTAATAATATTTTCTTTTTTTTTTTATTTCTGTTTCAGTTTATGCTGAAATTTAAATTTAGCATTGAAACCCTGACGGAATCCATAGCTGTGTTTTTCTTTCTCGCAAGAATGAACTGAAACGGTTCTTTCCTACATGATAAAGCATGGCAATTGTTTGCTGAAGGGAAACTGGCCACACTCCACAATGCAACTGAGAATAACAGTAATGTGTTACTTGAAAGAAATTCTCTATGAAAGGATCCTGAGAGAAAAGCAGGAGAGTAATCTCTAATTATTTTACAATTTAGGCCTACAGGATATCTGAATCGATAATCATGCTGATTTTACTTAATACTGGAATTGTGATTATTTACCAATCAATTCTTTGAACGTTCATTTCATTGCATAAGACATGGAACAAAAGAGCTGTATAGCACTTTATTATTTCACTGTAAAGCTAAGTAAACAAACAAAACAACAACAAATTCAAACAAATATATATATACAAGGAGAATGTAATCAAGCTGACCAACATATCAACATATGAAATATGAAGCATATAAATATAAAGATCATAATGGAAGGATGGATACCACAGTTCATCTGCATCCTTTACATCCTTTAGTTTAAGCTATGATATAAAAGCACACTTGCTTTTACATGCCTTACTGATTTAATGAAATTTTCAGCCTGCTGCTGTTAGTTAATTTGTTTAATCACTAAACATAATGCCTCTATAAAAATACATATATGAGAGACTGAACAATTTAAATTGTCCATCATCAGATAAACATCATCAAAAATCCAGGGCTTTAACAATATACAGTGGGGCAAAAAAGTATTTAGTCAGCCACCAATTGTGCAAGTTCTCCCACTTAAAAAGATGAGAGAGGCCTGTAATTTTCATCATAGGTACACTTCAACTATGAGAGACAGAATGAGAAAAAAAAAATCCAGAAAATCACATTGTCTGATTTTTAAAGAATTTATTTGCAAATTATGGTGGAAAATAAGTATTTGGTCACCTACAAAAAAGCAAGATTTCTGGCTCTCACAGACCTGTAACTTCTTCTTTAAGAGGCTCCTCTGTCCTCCACTTGTTACCTGTATTAATGGCACCTGTTTGAACTCGTTATCAGTATAAAAGACACCTGTCCACAACCTCAAACAGTCAGACTCCTAACTCCACTATGGCCAAGACCAAAGAGCTGTCAAAGGACACCAGAAACAAAATTGTAGACCTGCACCAGGCTGGGAAGACTGAATCTGCAATAGGTAAGCAGCTTGGTGTGAAGAAATCAACTGTGGGAGCAATTATTAGAAAATGGAAGACATACAAGACCACTGATGATCTCCCTCGATCTGGGGCTCCACGCAAGATCTCACCCCGTGGGGTCAAAATGATCACAAGAACGGTGAGCAAAAATCCCAGAACCACACGGGGGGACCTAGTGAATGACCTGCAGAGAGCTGGGACCAAAGTAACAAAGGCTACCATCAGTAACACACTACACCACCAGGGACTCAAATCCTGCAGTGCCAGACGTGTCCCCCTGCTTAAGCCAGTACATGTCCGGGCCCGTCTGAAGTCTGCTAGAGAGCATTTGGATGATCCAGAAGAGGATTGGGAGAATGTCATATGGTCAGATGAAACCAAAATAGAACTTTTTGGTAAAAACTCAACTTGTCGTGTTTGGAGGAGAAAGAATGCTGAGTTGCATCCAAAGAACACCATACCTACTGTGAAGCATGGGGGTGGAAACATCATGCTTTGGGGCTGTTTTTCTGCAAAGGGACCAGGACAACTGATCCGTATAAAGGAAAGAATGAATGGGGCCATGTATCGTGAGATTTTGAGTAAAAACCTCCTTCCATCAGCAAGGGCATTGAAGATGAAACGTGGCTGGGTCTTTCAGCATGACAATGATCCCAAACACACCGCCCGGGCAACGAAGGAGTGGCTTCGTAAGAAGCATTTCAAGGTCCTGGAGTGGCCTAGCCAGTCTCCAGATCTCAACTTCATAGAAAATCTTTGGAGGGAGTTGAAAATCCGTGTTGCTCAGCGACAGCCCCAAAACATCACTGCTCTAGAGGAGATCTGCATGGAGGAATGGGCCAAACTACCAGCAACAGTGTGTAAAAACCTTGTGGCGACTTACAGAAAACATTTGACCTCTGTCATTGCCAACAAAGGGTATATAACCAAGTATTGAGATGAACTTTTGTTATTGACCAAATACTTATTTTCCACCATAACTTGCAAATAAATTCTTTAAAAATCAGAATGTGATTTTCTGGATTTTTTTTTTCTCATTCTGTCTCTCATAGTTGAAGTGTACCTATGATGAAAATTACAGGCCTCTCTCATCTTTTTAAGTGAGCGAACTTGCGCAATTGGTGGCTTTACTTTTTTGCTTTACTTTTTTGCCCCACTGTAACATTCCAGGGACGTGTGTGTAAATTGTCCTGTTCCATAGCTAACCATAAGTGGTGCTTCTTTCAAAGACAGCTTAGAAATCTCCGGGCCTACTGATAATGAGAGCAGGAAACGTTAGCATCTGGATGATACACAAGGTTACACACACACACACAGTTTGATAAACAAAAATAAACCAAGACCTTCCTTTAGTTACCATGGGATTCAAAAACATCTCAATTGGGTAACAGCAAAAAATTCCATAATTAGGATTAACTGGCTTCTGTCACTCACTAGTTTCCAACCAAATTAGAGAAGAAATAAATGCCCTTCTCATTCTCTCTCTGTACTGATTGATTGCTGGCTCTTTTCTATCTGATTTCTTTCATGTCTAAAGTTGTACAGTGATGATTTTTCATGGATCTGAGCTGGTACATGAATCTGATTCAAAATACTCTGACACAGAACTGACTGTAAATTACTACAGGATTATCAGGGCAAGTGACAGCTCACCAGCATCATATTACAGTGTATTTTGTCTGTCGTCACTCAATAACTATGAAAAATTTTAATGAAAAAAAAACCCCCACACTATACCTTTAAAAACTGAAAAGAAATAATAATTTGATTGAGAAATAAATTATTAATCTTACTGTCTTTTTGCATACCTACTTTAAGATAAACCCCTGCCACTTATTATTTTCAATCCTTCTTTTCTTTTTGCCTACTGGTGCTTTTCTTGTCTTGACTCTATGATGAAATATAGCACTTGGTGTAAGTTGGGATTATTTTAATGATATGTGCCCTTCCTGGGCAGATGTAGTCTGACCCTCGCTGCCAAGCTTGATTGGACATGTGCATATTTTGCACTGTGTGTGTGCGTATCTGTGTGTGTGTGTGTGTGTCTGTGTGTGTGCTCTGAGTTTCTAACAGCTCAGATCAAATACAGGGCTGACAACACAGTGAGAAAGAAAAGAAATGAAGTATACCCTGCAATGCTGCTGTTAACATTAACATACACAGCACAGGTTTTCATCCAAGATGATTTATGCTTTAAAGTGTTCGGTAATGTAGGCCACAGAATCAGCAATTAGCAGTAATATTTTAAAAATATATATATAGACAAATGTAAAAATACAGGTCATTTGTCAGTGTGCAATTTTGTAAATCTATAGTAGAAAAGTTTTTGACAGGATAAAACACTGAACTATCCTCATTATAAACCTCTTCTACAACAAACCAGCAGAGAATCACAGCTGGACTGTGGAGAGTCAAGAACCTTTCTGAATTCAATTATAGATGATACTTTGAGGTATATCATTAGTTGGAAACTACAACACATTAAGGGCAGTTTCTTGTGATAAGAAACACAGTGTGCAATTTTCAATATATATAATAATTACAGCAATTTACTGCAGTATGTGTTTCCATTTTTACATAAAGCAGTTTTTGTGCAAAAAACAATTTAATGGAAATGAACCAGCAATAAATACGTTTTTAATGTTAATTTAATCGCTTGCGTTATGCACATTAAAGCCAGTGGAAGCAAAGCCACTCTTCCTGTCAGTCCTAGGAAAGGAACTTTGAACCCTATGAAGGTCTATGTGCAACCAGTCCCTGTGATGGAAACTCATTCCAGTGTAGTTTACTATTTTCACAATCCTGTATTACATTGTATTTGTCGTACATCTCTAAATTAGATCACATTGCATCATGAATAAACAAATGGATGAAATTCTGTGATGACCCTACATCAGATGGAAAACAGTTCCTGTAATATTGAGACTAATCAATGCCACCATGTCCAGTAAACTCAAGGAGGTCAATAAAGAACTGTGATCTAATGCCGGATAATCACATTTCATAAGACTGAACCATTCCTGATTCAGAAATGGAGCTTTAAGCATGAACTTAAGCTGATTAAATACATGAGGCTGAATCACAGCTCAATGTGTCCTGCTGCCATTTATTATCTTAAACTCATACAATCCAAACTATTTATTTACAATTTCAGAACACCAGGCACACATACAGTTATGAGCACAAGGTATATATAAATATACTAAATATGACAAAATGTTAGGGTGAATTCTTGTTCAGATCAGATTTGTCTCCACTTTATTGCTATTAATAAAACAAAATACTTTATCACACGGTACGGTAAACATAGTACGTTTCTGATCTCCTGAAAGTGTTGACTAGCTGACTGAAAACCATTTTTAATGATGTTTGTTAATTTGAGCCTTTACTTTCATCCACAATGAAACGTTTAAAGAAATTATTTTTTTGCAACACTTATTACAACATCAATGAATCATTTCAATGTCATTATAAGTCATTTCAATGACAAGACTTGGAAGAAATCTGTAATCCTCAGCAGATCCTTATTCATATTCTCACATTGGACACAGTAGCAACATGACTACATATAAAGATCTTGGCCTTGTAGCATTGTACACTTTATTTAGTATAGCTAATCTTTAATATTTTCAAAATTCATAAGTAATAATTTTCAAATGAAGCGCAAATCACAGTAGCAAAACATCCTTAAAGGACAAGTAATGTTTTATAATTTATTTCTTGGAGTAGCATAACACAAAACACTGTCAGCCTTGAAAATATTCATTAATAGGCCTAAGAAACTTTCCATATTTTCCATCTACCTTGTTATTCTGCTTATTAAGATGCTTCATAAAAATTATATTTAATGGACATAAAATCTATCAGTGCATCATTTCACCACAGTTGCATCCATTATATCTGTTCCTCTCTCCACTTATTCTGTTTCATAGTCTAAGTAACCTGAAGCATGGGAAATGATTAAAATGAGCTAAAATGATAAAATAATTAAAATATGTACATGATTTAACAAATACTAATTTCATTAGAATTACTATATTTATTCGTATATTGTTACAATATATTAGTCAATACAAATGTGTACAAATCAAAGTACATGTCATTGTATCTATTTGTTAAATCATTCAATTGTTTCTATTACACAAGTTCCACACCATGCGGCTTAACAAATAATAATAAAATAAATTTTGACTTTCACTCATTAGGCCAGAAAATAAATCCTGCTAAGTTAAACTGTCCTAATTTACCTGATGTCGCAATATACTGTACATGAATTTCTCCTCTATCACAATAAGCCAGTAATGTTAGATAGCTAGCTCAGCATAGTCACATCTGGCAAGTCTTTCCAGTTACCTTGATAAATGACTATTCATCCAAAAGCACATGCTACACTGAATATAGCAAAATAGTACCATGACTATGACTACTAATAGTCAGTATTATAGTGGTTTAAGATGCTGCCATGGATCTGTCATGGAGTGACACACACACATTCGCTACTGACTATTCCAAAAATGTGTTTCTATCACCATTATCAAATCTTTACCACCACTATCCAAATCACATTATTCTCTTCCACTTATTCACCATGTGCTGCTTAACAGACCAACAGTGAAAGTGTGTACTATCATTTGTGTGTGTGTGTGTTTTCATGGCCAAGAGTCTAAAGGGAATCCCGTTGGCATGCTTCCCGATGAACGAGGGGTCACTTGGAGGAGTTCACTGGAGAAAGCAGTCGGGTTTCCACACAATCATGCAGTAATTGGAGAGATTCTTTCTCTCCTATGAGTCTGTCGAGGCCCATAATGCATTGCGGCTACTGGCAGCAGACATCAACCAAAATGTGTCTGGTGTGAGTGTGTTGCCTTTGCAGCTTTACAATATGAGAAGAAAAAATGAGGATATAAAGGATTATAAAGAATTTCTGTGATGATTTAAGTCATATTAATGAACGTTCATTATGTTTCCTTTTAGCTGGCTGTATAACAAAAAAATTAACCTGAGAAGATATCTGAGAAAATGTTATCTTTTTGAATGCAGTGATAATTCTGCATTTGAGATCTGGGTGTATACTCTGTCACACTTAAATGTGCTACTTTAATGTTACTTTTTTTTAACCACATCTATTGTATTAGCTTTCTGTTTGCCAATAGCCTTAGGAGGTAAAAAGCAATATCATAGGACTGATGCTATGGTGTTTATGAAAAATAGCTGATATTTCTTTAATAAAATGTAAAACTAGAAGAAAATGATGCACAGTGTGTATTGCACACCAGGGAAGGCTTGTTGATGAGCTCTTCAGCTCTCTGGTTAGCGTTATATTATAACTTAAAACATATACCTATCCTTAATAGCATCTTCTGCTAGAACAAAACTTCTCACTTCTGTTAAAAGTGCAAGGCTACCGCATGCAGAGTAACAGCATTTGAGTTAGCTAGAATTGAGCTTTATTTTCTTTATATTTTTGAAAGAAGATAAGCAAAGTTCATCATTACTGGACCCTGTAGAAATACACTGTAATGTCACATGTAAACAGGAGGGATCATTGGGTTAACTTCAAATGACTTGATATTTATATCAACCAGCATAGTGAGCTCTTTCCACAGCTAGCACAAAACGCCATAGAGCACACTGGCGTTTATTCATCAACACTTGGAAGAAACAAGCTTTAGTTTGTCTCTTGGAAGAATCAGCTTTAGCTCCCACCCACTATTTACTCCCTTTATTTACATATCATACACATATACATATAATTTATACGACACACACCCCAATTTAAGCAAGTGCTATGATGGCTGGATTGGTGAATGATTATAAACTGAAAAACAGGTTAAGAAAAGGAATGACAACACATCTTGTTCATATGAGATTATATTAATTACCTCAAAAATGTTATATCCCGTCTTTGAACAGCTCCATTACCTATACTTTTATACAAGGTTCACATGTGCAATTCTGATTAACTTGCTAAAATGATTAATGACCCTGAGATTATTTTGATTACTTAATTGCAAATTTTTTGTCACTTAAATTGACACTTCAACCACACATGAGTTTTATTATGCAACCTATATGATTTGGTATTTCAGCATCAGATTTCTGCATATACAGCTTTGGTGAATAAGGGCCATTAAGATTATTGGCAAGGTATGCCACAATGTATTTTCAATAAATGTTAACAATGTTATTGTATCAGATTTTCCAGCATTTCAAAACAGAACTTTGGAGCCTGTACTAAGAACACTGTATGAGAGGCAGGAGGTCACTGAATGAAGTAAGACACTGAGGAAGATAGGAGCTGTTTCTTCCCATGTAGTATTTCCTGTTTATTTCCAACTGCTTTACTGTTTGACTGTGAGCCAAAGTTCTGATCTCCAATCACTTCATGAATAACTTCTTACGATGCCTTGTCAGTCTCTGGTACAAATAAAATGCTACCCATTCTATGCTACTTTCAGCTATATGCTCATATGTTAAGCAGGTGCAACTGGCAATGTTGGTTATGATATTAAACCCCAGGACTGCCAGAGAGCCACTGCCACACTTGCAATGCTTAGATTGGATTTTGCCTCACCTGCAAGTCACTTTAGATTGAAGTGTCTGCCAAATAAATAAGCACAAATGTCACACCATGTTTGACTCATTCCACAAATTGTATTCCATAATGAAGCTCTTTCGGTCTCAGTAGCCTTAAGCTTCACTTCTACAAGAGGCCACAATCCGCTCACAGAACTAAAAACATGCTCTGGCAAGGGACAAAGGACTGCGTAGAAATATAAGTTTGATTTACATGCTGCTATAGTTCAGTCAAATAAATAAGGTAAATATGCATAATTTTATTACTGAGTAAAGACTATAATGATTATTATTGTGCAAAATCTGCTGAGGTATGTTAGGACCTACAGCACAAAAAGTAGAATGGATTCATTAATTCCGCTATGCTGAAATGATCTCAGTGAACACCTGATACTGACTTTGTTACTGCACTCCATTCCACTGTGTTGTGTTATTTTCCCTCCTGCTTTCAGTCAGTAAGAACACACAATAAAGTGTTTTTGTAATTGGTGTTTAGGAAAATCTTTGTGAAATTGCTGGCTGTCCTTACTGACACTGTTATTTAGTCCAAGACTTAAACTATGTCTAGAAACTTACTATAGAGTAGTATATCTTGCTATAAAAGTATATAAAATGTCACATCATCTGTTATAATCAGTAATTTTACACTTGCACCCTGGTTTTAGCCGCTGTTCGGTTCGTTCGTATGCCGAAAATTCATCGTTTGCCAATGCAAATTTCCTCACAAAATTTCAAATCTTAAGGCGAAAATTCATAAGTGAGGGCAATTGTATGCCAAGGTTCCACTGTATTTTACTTCACAAGACATAATCAATGTCCAATTTATTAAGGAAAACCTGTACATCTGTACATTCATGCAGTTATCAAATCTGCCTATCAAGTGGCAGCAGTGCAATGCATAAAATCATGCAGATACAGGTGAAGAGATTCAGGTAATGTTCACCTCAAACAACAGAATGAAGAAAAAGTGTGATATTTGTGACTTTGGCATGGTTGTTTGTATTAGATGGACTGGTTTGAGTATTCCAGGAACTACTAGTCTCCTGGGATTTTTACACAAAACATTGAATGAGTGAGATTTCTGTGAGTGGAAATGCCTTGTTGATAAGACAGGTCAGAAGAAAATGAGCCAGATTGGCTCAATGTACCAGGAAGAATTTAGTAACTTATAATCACTCTTTACAACTGTAGTGAGCAGAAAAGCACCTCAGAATGTACAAAGTTACAACAGCAGAAGACCTTATCAGATTATACTTCCATCAGCCAAGTCTGAGGCCATTGTGGACACACGCTTTCTCAAACTGGATAATTGAAGATCCGGAAAAAATCACCTGTATTTTTTTTTCAGGTAATTGACTGTCCTGTCTCAGTGAGTCTGTGCCCTTGATAACCTCAGATTCTCGTTCTTGGCTGGCAGAAGTGTAACTGGATATGGTCTTCTGCTGTTGTAGCTCATACACCTTAAAGTCTGAAGTGTTGAGAGTTCTGAGATGCTTTTCTGCTCACCACAGTTACAAAGTGCTTATTAGAGTGACTATATCCTGTCAGCTTAAACCAGTCTGGGCATTCTCCTCTGATCTTTCTCATCATCGTGCTGTTTCAGTCTGCAGCTTCTCCACTC
Source organism: Hemibagrus guttatus (assembly GCA_033459395.1). Lineage (NCBI taxonomy): Eukaryota > Metazoa > Chordata > Actinopteri > Siluriformes > Bagridae > Hemibagrus > Hemibagrus guttatus. The sequence goes on from JAUCMX010000019.1 coordinate 8,909,437, forward strand.
TGCTTTTTTTTGTTTTTTGTACCATTTTGTATAAACGCCTGAGACGGTTGTGTATAAAAATCCCCAGAGATCAGCTGTTTATGAAATACTCAAACCAGCCTATCTGCCATAGAAATCACATTTCCCCTAGCTTTCTTATATTTGAAATGAACATTACCTGAAGCTGTTGACCTGTCTCTGTATGATTTTCTGCATTGTGCTAATGCCACATGATGACTGATTGGATAACTGCATAAATGAGCAGGCGTGCAGGTGTTGATATTAAAATGACCAGTCAGTCTATAAAGGAAAGAGAGCCATGCCTTATATATCATATCAGTATTAAGCACAACCTAAATAGGATGGCATGAAGCATGAAGTGTTGAAAATCCTGGTTATTTTTCACAGAAGCAGAGGTGATTTGTATTCCCTGGTTGCTGCCGGTAGCCTTGGCATTTTTGTGAACTGCAGATTAAATTCTTGGAAGCTGGCTTTAATTCTGAATCCAATAGGTCTTATAAATATTTCATCGCCCTATACGCACTAACACGATGGCGAGTGCTCAGTTGCTGTTTTCTCAAGGCTCATGAGGGTGTAGAGGTTTGGCATCGGTTTGCCAGCCTTCCCTATCAACCAATAAGCCGTGATCTGACTTAGTAATGAACAGCGAACTACATTGGCAAATGGGTAGCGGAATCAAAACAGTCATTTCTAAATAGAGGGTGTGAATGATGCTATAAATTCCTGGTGTGATATCCGTGTAACCCAATGTCACAGCTTCTACAGTCTCATATTCCCAAAAGGGGTAACATTAAATACCTTTTAACTCTTTGACGCTGGTCACATGCAGTACTGCAAGACATAAAATTATAACAATATCAGACTGTCTCACACTTTACAAACTTTGTTATGGTGACTAGAAAACAAAATGAATTTCAATTCACAAGGGCATCAAATCTTAGTAGTTACTAGCTTAGTAGTTTAAAACTTAGTTTAATTTAGATTTAATTTATAGTTATAGTTTAGTTCTATGTCTGTCTGCATCGCCCTGTGTTTTGTTTTGTTCTGTGTAGCACCTCTTGTCCAGGAGGGACAATGTTTCATTTCACCATATCCTGCATCAGCTATATATGGTTGAAATAACAATAAAGCTTCTTTGACTTTGAGGTATAGTGACTGTCATGTTAAGAGGAGAGTTTAATAAACTGATGAACTGATATAAACTGATGTGAAATCCCACAACACAATAATGATGGATCTGGATCTACTGTATGGTGTCTGAGCTTTATAAACAGCAGCCATAATCTTCTTCCTGCAAGTCTAGCTGTGGTCATTTCCATATGACATCTTATATCTGCTTACATAAACCATTATTTGGGCACTCATGCATGTTCCAATTTGCTATAGACTATCTTTGATTTTCTCCTAAACATACAAAGTTCTTCTTTTTCTTCTCATTCTTCTTCTTATTATTATTATATTTCTTGAACATATTTCCTATTTTCTCTCCATCTTTGTCAGGAATGAATAATTATAGTTTCATCAGCAAATTTGAAAAAAAAAACTTGGGAGTGTCTGTTAGTTAACAGAAATGAAGTTAGGTTAAAACACAACCTTAAGGACTTCCAGTACTGACTGACAAGACCCAAGAGCTCATTTTTCACCTTGACTCTTACTTAGCAAATACAATATCCAGTAACTAAGTGCCACATTCCCCTTGGAGTCTGAAAAACAGCTAGTGGAGATCTGTGGAGATCTCAATGTTGAAGAATATGATACAATGTCAGACTGACTGTATGATCAGAAGATCTGTTGGTTCAGTAAGCATGTGATGTACATAGTTATAGCCAGAAAGAAAAGGTGCTCAAATGATTTTATGCCAAAAGATGTGAGGGTAATGGGTCTGAAGTCACTGAGGCATGATGCTTTTAGCCATTTGAACCTATAGTGATGACAAGTGTTTCTCAGTTTATCTAACTTCATGGAATTTGGGTTACTGAGAACAGCTAACCACATAACTGGCTGTGTGTCCTGTTCAAAACAGTTCATTTTGTAGAAAAGTGAAAAGACTATTCAGTGGACACAGCACTACAACTGAAATGTAGATGGCAATATTCATTCACTCATTGTCTACCACTTATCCGATCTACTCTCAGGTCACGGGGAGCCTGTGCCTATCTCAGGCGTCATCGGGTATCAAGGCAGGATACAACCTGGACGAAGTGCCAACCCATCGCAGGGCACACACACACACACACTACGGACAATTTAGAGATGCCAATCAACCTACAGTGCATGTCTTTGGACCGGGGGAGGAAACCGGAGTACCCGGAGGAAACCCCCGAGGCACAGGGAGAACAAGCAAACCCCCCCCCACGCACGGCGGAGGCAGGAATCGAACCCCCAACCCTGGAGGTATGAGGCAAACGTGCTAAACACCAAGCCACCGTGCCCCCCCAATGGCAATATTTATAGAATATAAAACAGTACAAGTCTTTAACTACAAAACTATATAGCAAAATTTGTTTGGTAAAATTAGTTCAAAACTATGTAGCTGTTCCTCTTTAAAGATTTCACTATAAGACAGATGCCAGAACAAAGTGTAGAAGGATAGAGGTGATCAGGACCAGCTGCCTTTCCTTTACTTGTCAAAAGAAGCTCTCGCCTCTGCTTCTGACATGATGAATTGTGGAGACAAGATTAGCAGATCAGGGTCAAGGATAGCAAAGGGTTTGTACTGCATATCACAAGACAATCTTAAGACTAAGAGTAGATGATTTATGGGGAAAATAAACCAAAAAATACAGCTCTTAAACCTGTGAGTACATAGAGTATTTTTAGTGACTCTTAAGTCACTACAGACAAATCATAAACATTACTGGACAGTTATTGTGGGATGATTAACAGGACAACAATTCTTCATGTCTTCAAGCTTATATTACAAACAAAACAATTTATGTAAAATGGAAAAAAAGTGATTTTTTAAGACACTGAAACAAATCTCAAAAGGCTGACTGTCAAATTTGTCTTCTTTTAATTGTCTAGCAACAACTACAAAGTCATGGATACACTACATCTGCTACATAAATTTAAAATAAATCATAATTAAAGGCTATTTGCCAGAAATAAATGCAGCATTTTACCTTATTCTTTTCTTTAACTTTTTCTTTGAAGTGACATCATGCATTAGTATTTCTTTTCTGAGTTTACTGTGCAGATTTCTACCACAGCAGCCCATCAGCGCTCTTTTTTTTTATTAGAAAAGCCTTAAAAGACTTTCTTAGTAAAATCTCTCACAAAAATGTAGTGCCTCGTAGGAGAATTTCTGGTCATAAAATAAGGTTCATTGTATACATGGCTCCAGTGTCTAAGGGAGGATGACCTAAAACCTGTTTTTCACTATTTTATTGTTTATCGACTATTTTATACTGAATATTTGTCACATACCGGTGGTACCAGGTGAGAGGGAGCAGACCCATATGTAGGGATAGACATAGAACAGGGGTTTATTCAAAATAGGAACACTCATACACAGGACCACGGGGGAAGAAAGCCGAACAAAGACTCACAATAACGACAATGACTAGCAAACACCACGAGCACAGAAACCACTATAAATAAGAGGGGTAATCAGTAGAACATGAGGGACAGGTGAACAAAGGCGGGAACACATTAAGGATCAGGCGGGGCTAAATGTCATAACAAACACACATGGCACAGATAAACAAAACCCCTGCCAAAAGCCCCCTAGTGGTCCAACAAGGTATGTCCACGCCATCCATCACAATATTCCTCTTTTCCAGTAGTGTTGTATAATTGGATACATCATTAGCAGTTTTAGATTGATCCTTATCAACAATTAAGTATACAGAATATTTATTTGCAATGTGAACTTCTTGTTACTGAACTACTGTTCATCAGTGCTGTGAATTTTCAGTTTTAATATGAATATATAATCATGCTGCATTTAAAGAATTACATGACACTTTGAAAGAGTCAAACAAACTCTTCACACACTGTAGACAATAACCATTTTTGACTGCAGGTTAAATTCTGAGGTGTTTGTTGGTATGTCAAGAGGATTAGAGTGCCACAGCAGAGCTCTCTTAAAAGCTGAAAGGACTGAAGTACAACAGAGGTCAAGAATAGTATCCTCTCTCACAGCAGGCAGTTTGGCAGCCAAAAAGAAATAATAGGCAGGTTAAATTCCCCTTGAGATAATCTTTGCTTAACAGTTGGTGCAGAATTAAGATAAGAATTCAGAACTGAGGAAATAATCTCTAGTCACTTGACATATAGCAGTGCTTGTGATTACTTGTGGATGTATTGTATATAAATAGTGATTAAAATGGCAGATTCAAAATGAAGTGGGTCGGTGAATTACACTGGAAAATTATAGCACAGTTAGAGAAAATGTGTCCAATGCACCACTGGGTGATTAATTATTTAACATATACTACTGCATTTGGACTGAGAGACTAGGCTAGACAACCTGTCCACTCAGTGGAGGGCAAAATCCAAAGGGGATTCACTAGAATCCATGATGAGATGTCTGTTCTGGAGATAGTAAGAAATTATTCTGGGGGACAATCTGCACTCCAGGGACACTAGAATTGGTCTGCTGATTGCTTATTCATGTCATTAGTAATTTGCACGAAGCTGAGGAAGTCTTAAATCAAGTATCATTATCGTTAGTCGTCAAAATTTTGGCCCAGTGTCAAGAACTAGTACAAGATATGGCTCTAATGAACACAGGTGTATGTCGTCTTCTGTATGTTCATAGCATAACAGCATGTCATGTGCCTGCCAGCTTTTTCCGTTTAGAACAGTTGGTTGTTCAGTTCTGCCTCTGGCTAAAAACTCCTTAGCTACTATCTGATGGTCTAGTTGAGTGAGGATTTTCCAGTGATAGAAGTGCTGCAAAACTATGCTTTCCTCAAATCAACCAGAAACAAGTAAAAGACAACCGTAGAAGAGACCATGCAATTCTATTCTATTCTCTTTATAACTACATGAATGTATTTTATACCAGTATTGTAACCCTGACTAAAATATGGATTTCCTGTTGCCTTCAATTTCCATTTTTTTTAATTCATTCATCAACAAATCTTACATTTTAAACATTCAGCACATCCATACCTCTATACACTCATCTTATCTTTCACCAGCCCATCCATCCATCCATCCATCCATCCATCCATCCATCCATCCATCCATCCATCCATCCATCCATCCATCCATCCAGCCATCCATCCAGCCATCCATCCACACATGCCTTTCTACTCAGTCACTGTACGTCATCATGTTTTAATATTTTAGATGTTTCCTTAATAACTTAAGTATTATTTATTGGTCTAAATTAGGACTAATATTTAATTATGGAGAGCTTAGAAATATATTAAGCCGCATGCACCTGTGTATTTTAAACCTACTTGTGTCTAATTGTAAACTTGAACATACAATTTGGGAGGCCTCACAGCTGAAATGGCTCCTGGTATCATGACCAAGCAACTGCCTATGAAGATGCTTATTAAAATGAAGCAAGATATAAGCAAATTGTTGCTATCCAAGTCAAAGCTCAGACTTAAATTCAACTCAAATTCTTTGAAATGACCCTAAAAAGTTGCTGTCCAACAACATTCTCCAACTAATTTGACAGAGTTGGAGAAAACGTACACGCATACTTGTGTGATTTCTGTGTGTAAACTTTCAGTCATTAGCTTAGTGTTTAAGATTCTCTTCAAGTTACTGGAAGGTTGGGAGTTCAAATCCTAGCAGTGCCGCCAAGTCGCTGTTGTGTCCATGAGCAAATGTTTGGATTTGATTCTGTCTCACTTATAAGTCACTTTGAATAAAAGCGTCTGCCAAGTGAATAAAAGCAGCCACTCTTCCATCTGACAAACACTTACGAATCAGCTTCCACTTCTGATTTTCACACCAGATGCCTCGTTTGTTGTTCTTGCCAAAGCTGATTCTGCTCGCAGGCTCCAAATGCTGAAAGAAACACACTAGTACACATTTTCATATCAAAGTCGTAAGTGTGTAGTCTCTCTGATCGCATATGTGTTTTAATGACAGTTTGGCAGAAGCTCCTCAGTCCCAGCACAGTATGAGCGCAAAAAGTTACAGATCAAAGGGCGATGAGAGGCGATTTACATATTAGACCACGTACATGTTTTACACTTTCTGGTTACAACTGCCATAAATGAGGTCTCGTATTTTTGGAATAAATAAAGTTCTGTTAAGGTAAGTGTGTTAAGCACATCTCACAGGAAGCAGAAAGTAGGTGTGTGTGTGTGTGTTTGCGTGTGTGTGTGTGTGTGTGTGTGTGTGTGTGTGTGTGTGTGTGTGTGTGCATTTAGGCCATATATTTAATATACGCACTTTTGTACGTCGCTCTGGATAAGAGCGTCTGCCAAATGCCAGAAATGTAAATGTAAATGTAATACATTGCGCTGCATTACTGTTTTTGGCTCTAATGGCACAAATGAAGAAGCATGGCACACAGTGGCTGTGTTTTACCCAGCATGTGCTGCTCATGCAAAATAATTGCTTTAAGTGTTGCTTCCGTCATCATTAATATTTGATACAAGCTCTGAGTGTGTAGATATTAATACTGCACCTCATACTGTAAGATTATTCTGATTTATTGTTTTAATGTGACACACTGGCAAATAAAGACATTTTCTTCTTTTTCTTCTTCTCATTATTATTATTTTCCTAGCAGATGTTTACAGTAGGCTTGTGCATACTTTCACCTCTTTATCAGTCTCACATGGTGCTTGTCAGCATTCTTTGAACATCAAATTAATTGGGTAAGGCTTTAATGAGAACAAAATTGTCAAAATGACATCAGAATGCACAGCATTGCTCTTTCTGTTTCTGAAGAAGTCGGTACATTCTCAATTTTAATTTGTAGCATTGCAGAAAAGTAGATAAATAGCCAATTTTGCCAGAAGAAAATGTTATTTGTGAACAGTGTCTACTTACTGTAAATGTAATCAGCTATCTGTGTCTGAGGTTTGCATTTTGCACTGGAGCTTCTATATGAAATATAGAAGTTTGTAAAAGAGCAAAGATAATCCATTTGTAAAGAGTTATATTTAAGTCTAAAGGGAAACCATCAACTGCATTTCATTTTTGTGCCGCAGGAAAAATCCAGCATCATTCTTTAAACTGCAAAAACATGATGTGTTGAAGCACTGCATTTGCACTTGCATGCTCATTTAAGCCCCTATTTAAAAGCTCTGGCCGTGTAAATTGCATCTCAGTTGCACTGTGTAAACACAGTCTACAACACCCATACCTTCTCTTGAAATTGCAGTAGTCTACTGGCTCGTCATCTCCTCTTGGTTAAATCCCCGTTATCATCTTAAGGGCAGCATGACTTTTTCAGCTCGACTGAAGTGTTCTACGAAGGTTCGAGTACACATGACAGTCGACTTCAAAGCCACTCACTCACTTTCTGCTGCTGTGGGTGGTCATAAAGGATGGCACATCCCCAAAACACTCTCACCCTGTCTTTAGAACATAATCTCACCTGGATACTATAGACTCCTGCATATTGACCTGAACAGCTACTGTAGCACTATATATCATAAAGACTATAATGCTTATACTGGATATCCATTCAACACTCTCATTACTGTTTAACTTCATAGTATACTGTTTTAGAAGTATAATGATTTTTAATCTGTTACTATCCTGTGTCACAGAGAAGAGGTTCGATTTTGAGTCTGGTTACTCTCAAGAATTCGTCCTCACATAGAGGAGTCGTTCCTTGACACCTCATCATTTCTAGCTTGCTCAATACGGATCTAAATCTATATCCAGATTTCTGTAAAGCTTTATGCTTTCATGTCTACTTTTAAAGGAGCAATAATAAATAAAACTTAATTGAATTACAAACAACGCATTACTGTACAAATTTCTTTCTAAAGCCAGAGGAACAAATTAACAAATTGGTGCAAACAGGACCATGTATAAATATTAAACTTCTAAATACTACCAATTATTTGAATAGAGACACTTTAATTGCTAGCTAGTTCGCATACTAAATAGTGAGCATTGTGGTTATAGGTTTTTTATGTGGTATGTAATCACCAGTAAGAAATATTATATTTAAAATAAGACTGAGAATTGTGATGCTACAATTGCTTGTGCTAGCTCTGCTAGCTCTTTCTACTGTGCAAAAGTGAAATAATTCTGAATATCCAGTTTGCTTCATTTAAAAGATTTCAGAAGTGTAAAGTATTGTATTCACATGGTAACATGTCACTACTGACACATCTCTTACAGCCTATTAACTACTGACCCAGTTAACAGTCTAGACTCCTCTACTCTCCTTCCTGTCAGCTTCCACAAAACACACTGTCTAGATTTTTATTAGTAAAGAATAATGTAATAAAATCCTGGTGGAGAACTATCAGTGCATTAATGATAACTGATTAAATAAAAACAGCTCTATTCAGAGGTTAAATTGGGATTTAGCAGTTAAAGCTCTACTTCTTTCATGGGTATCAAAAATATTAGAGCAGCGTATTCAATTTATGATTTAATATTGAGATCCCAAAAGTTAGATCATGAGAATGTGATTAAATGATTAATTATATAACATATACATTATCTTAATGTATCTAGATAAAAAACATTTTTTAAAGTTGAAATGTATATACATAGCTGTTGGAAAATTGCCTTGAAAGAAAGAACACAATAATAATAATAATAATAATAATAATAATTATTATTATTATTATTATTTTATTATCGTTGTTATTATTATTATTATTATTATTATTATTATTATTATTATTATTATTATTATTATACCCATCATCATTATGCCATGCTATGATCTACATTCAAATGATAGTGCTGGAGCTCCTCCACACTCCTCTACACCCCTCAACTTAACCCCTTGCTCTAGTGGATTAGACATTTGATCTACACTACATATAATGGTTTAAAAAAAGCCTATTTCTGAAGCATTTGGTTGCTTACTGCACACTCAGCCCTGCTTTTCTTATTTAAAGCAGCTGACTGGACAAGAGCAATGTGCCTGCTATGAATAGCAGAAGCATTATTTTAAGATATGAAAGCTGGTATGTAGGTTAATTCCCTCTGTGACATCTACTCCACTTCAAAGCTCTTTCCTTTATTTTCTTGGGCTTTATCATCTCTTTTCAGGTTGAACAATTCAATTTAAAGATGGGGGGGATCCATGATCAGAAATATGATTAGACAAGTGCTCAAGCAAAGATCCATCCCGACAGCACACTAAATTCCAGAATAAACATTAATTAACATGTTTGCATTTTTTTCCCTTTCTCTCTGCCACCTTCCTTAATTGTATTTTACAGCTTAAAGTTCTAAAACTCTTCCAGAAATCATTTCTAATTTTGTGACTGATTGCAGAAGCTATGTGCGTAGAAAGTGTACTTCAACAGGTTACAGTGACACTACAGCAAGAAGTGGCAGTCTACAAAGCTAGACAGATGACAAGCGATCATTTCAGAGCTGGAGACTGGAACAGCTAAAGCATGCTAGCTAAGTATGAAGAATTCACAGTAACATTAAGATTAACAGACACTGGCAAAAATGACAAAAGTACACTAAGTTGCATTCAGCTGCTCCCTGTTCAGGGTTACCACAGTGGACCAACTGGTCTGCACAACAACTTAGCATAGGTTTTACACCGGATGCCCTTCCTGACACAACCCTCCCATTTTTCCAGGCTTGGGACCGGCACTGATTCCACCCACCAACACTGGGATTTGGGCAGTGCCTGGGAATTGAACCCAGGCCTTCCGCATGGTAGGCAAGAAACCTACCACTGAACCACCCTATAGTGCAATATAAAGCCTTCCAAACTATAACTTCCATAACTTAACATAACTTCCATAACCAAACCATAACTTCATTTTAAATCACATGGTCAGAAGTCAGAAAATGATTCTAGCCTGATGCCAATGACATCTTTTATCAAACTGCAGCATACATGCAATGCTAACAGAGTTGACAAAACTAATAGCCAAAATATTAGTGTTTTGTCATGGGTAACTAAGAACAGGCTTGAGTATAACACATGTCTGATATGTCAGAGGTATAAAATAGATACACAGAAGATAAAAACAGATTTTAAAATATATCTGCTGCTGAAGCAGGTGTGTTTTCGTTGCCTGTCACAAATTCCATGAATTTCCCTTCTGAGTGAGAGTCGCTGTTCTCGGTGTGAAAGCTGCTCGCGTGTCATTTGTTATCAGTTCATGATTCTTATTATCAGTTCATGCATACATGATTTTGTTATTCTTTTGTTTTCTTCTTCCTTGTAAGTACATTGCTTTCCCCCCTTTAGTTCAGTCTATTAGTTTTTGTAACTTGAGCGTTTCTTCATGTTTTGTGCATATCACCTGTCTCATGTTGCCTTGTGTGTATTCTAAATGTTTATTTGTTAATGTTTCGTTAATGGGTCTCCAGTTTTCAGCATCTTCTTGTGTTTTAACTCGTCACATCGCCTAAACTACGAGCAAAGTGTCACAATTTTTCAGGTTGCAATCAGAACTGCCTGTAAATCACCAAATTTACCATAGAAATTGACATAGAAACTGCCTCTTTCTTCCATGAAGCATTATCACTAACATTTGAAAAGTATCGAAGCATGAGAAACAGTAAGCAAAAGATAAACACAAAAATATCCAGACAGGTTTGAAATACGTAGAGAAAACAGCAGGTGATTGCCAGCAATATTTCCCTCTGGTGTGTCATGATGTCACCAGTGAGCGTAAACTCAACAGCGCTCTGCTATTCTCAATGACAACACCAATCTGCAGGCAAATCTCTCAAGGAAAATTTTACACTTCATGAGTGGATCGGTTCACGTTGCTAACGGAAACAAAATGACAAATCTGACGTGATCTGTGAAGGATGAACTCATCTGAATGACATTTTAAATACAGGCTTATTTGATGAGTACTTCGCAATCCCACTTGACACACAATGGTTTAAAACCCGCATTCATTTTTTCCCCTATTTTTGGCTGAATTTAAATACAGCCAATGAACAACTTGATAATTTACTGTGATGATTTCATTTTGATGTGCTAGAGTCAAGAAAATATGACTTTCCACTAACAACAGAATTGCTGCACTATTTGTAGATGTGATACGACTTTAATTTTGCAACATATTTTAATGTGATTCAAAATCAGATATGTTTTACATTTTATCCAACCAACTTAAGGTCAGGTGTAGCGTACTGTGCAATTATGTCCATCTTGCAAGGAATTATTTCCAACAGCTTTAACTTTACAGACCTGTGAACAAAGCAGTTCATAAATAAAGGTTTTACTTTAGTTAATCATGACCGTGTTCATCGTGAGGCATTTAAATGAATAGTCTCTAGTTGTTGACATCTTGCAATTTGATGCAAGGTCTTTATTTATCTTTTATAGAAGTGTAAGACCTGGATTGTCACTTACATTTATTTCACTCTTAAATGTTCAAAAGTGAAAAACGAACAAACATCATGCATCATGTTATATTTTATGCATTGTGCAGGAACAGGAATATGCTGTGAATCTTTATAAAAAATCTAAAGGTCTCAGTGTGAAGTCTGTTTCGGATAACTAATGAACTGCAGCTCCATCATCTATTTCCATATAATAAATGGAACTAAAAGAACTTCCTGTTGTGTTTTTTCAAAAGTCATATTGTATCAAATAGTAATTAATTTAGATTTGAGTAGCTTCATCCAGGGATGGATATTAAATTATAGAATGGCCTCTGCTCTGAGGGGCACGGTGGCTAGCACGTTTGACTCACACTTCCAGATTTGGGGGTTCGATTCCCACCTCCGCTATGTGTGTGTGGAGTTTGCATGAAACCCCTGTGCCTTGGAAGTTTCCTCCGGGTACTCCGGTTTCCTCCCACAGTCCAAAGACATGCATTGTAGGTTGACTGGCATTTCTAAATTGTCCGTAGTGTTTGTGGTGTGTGTGATTGGGGCTTTGTGTCTCCATAGTCTCCTGGGATAGGCTTCAGGTTCCCTGTGACCCAGTAGTAGGATAAGCAGGTATAGAAAATGGATGGATGGATGGACTCTACTCTCATTGTTGCAGTTCAGTAACAGGTTTTCAGTGGTAACAGGGGTAAAATGTGTTGTAGTGTCTTAGTGCAATACCCTGTCCTACATCTAGTTTTATGAAATTCCTTTGGGAAAGACCTCTAAATATCACGTGACAATGTAGAGCTTTGTTTCTTCAGCATCACCTTGTTTATGGCAGATCTTACTCAGCGTATACTGTAAACGGCGTTCAATAGGGAATACAGCATCTAGGGATTTATGTCTATGGTTTTAAGAGCAAAGGAGGCTTCTACCCACTATTAATATGGTGTTTCTTTAGATATAAATATCTCTAACACCCAAATCCTCATATCGCCTACACTGTGTAGCAGGTGGGAGTGTGGTTTAGTAGGAGAGCAGCAGGAGGATGTGATTTAGGGGGTGATGATTGATGCCACACACCTATATAATACATCTGATGCTCTATTTATGTTCTCTCTCTGAGCATGGAGCTGTACATATAGATAAGCAGTGACTGAGGTGAATGGAATGGAGTAATCAAATTCATTCATTGTCTACCGCTTATCCAAACTATACTCGGGTCACGGGGGGCCTGTGCCTATCTCAGGCATCATTGAGCATCAAGGTAGGATACACCCTGGACAGAGTGCCAACCCATCGCAGGGCACACACACACTCTCATTCACTCACGCAATCACACACTACAGACAATTTAGAGATGCCAATCAACCTACCATGCAAGTCTTTGGACCGGGGGAGGAAACCAGAGCACCCGGAGGAAACCCCCGAGGTACGTGGAGCGCACACACCACACACACACACACACACACACACACACACACACACACACACACACACACAGCGGAGGCAGGAATCAAACCCCCCAACCCTGGAGGTGTGAGGCAAACGTGTTAACCACTAAGCCACCATGCCCCTGAGTAATCAAATTAATTAACTTAAAAAAATAACATGACACTTAATTAGAAAATATGTGATACTAAATTTAGAGCTTTGGAATACAACTAAATGACCATTATTAACATTTCTTACAGCTTTCATTTACAGTTCCAGCTTCAGAATTTTGGAGGAGGGGACTATAGATCAAAATACCATCAATTTTTGGAGATTGGAGTTTTGGAGATGCTCTGATCCAGCCGTCTAGCCATCACAATTTGGCCCTTATAAAATTTGCTCAAACTCTTACGCCTGCCCATTTTTCCTGCTTCTAACACATCAACTTTGCTGCCTAATATATCCCACCCACTAGCGGGTGCCATGATGACGAGATAATCAGTGTTATTCACTTCACCTGTCAGTGCTCATAATGTTATGCCTGATCGGTGTAAATAGTGTAAGTAGAAAATTCCAACTGAGAGAAATGCACTTCAAGGACCTATATGATGCACATGATGCACAGAATGTTGGACACTATATGCATTTGATGCTCACAACTTTGCTTACATAGTGAAATAGGGGCGGGGCTACGAGGAGCCTCTATGCAGGAGGAGAAAAAGAATTTAAGATGACTGGTGAGACTCTGTTAGGAATCTTATAAATGTGTTTTAAATTAGGACAAGTTGTGTGATTTATTTTTCAGCATTTTAAAAATTCGGCATTTTCTGCTAAATTCAAGTGGGAATTGGTTTATACTTCTGGTTACTAAAAAAAAAAACATTTGTGTTAGACTACTCGTCTAAAATTAATACATATGACAGTAGAGTACATAGTGCATAGTTCAAGTGCATGGAGTATATTATGTCATTTGGGACATAGCTATGAAGTTTTGTAGCCAAACACTTGGCCTCCTGGAAGTGCATGCTGAAGTGCAATACTATTGATACCACATTATCCCAAACCACATCAATGAGGAACATGGAAATTAATTTGATACGGATCAATGATTTTATGAAAAGTAATTTGGGTCAGTGGACTTTCATTAGTTCTTAGCAACATTAGCCTTGTAGCTCCAGTGCAAACCTAAAGAAGCAGATGTGTCTTGGTTGATGAGCTAATTTGCTGCATTCCAACTGGGAAACCAAATCAAATTGATTCACATAAGATGAAACCGTCACTCTGCACTACCCAGTATAATGAAACGTCCAATTTGCTAACTGTGTGACTAAACACAGCCTCTCCGCACCTGCAGTGATGAATAATTGATTAAACAGCGTCTGGTGATTGAAGCCCTCTAGTTAAGACACATTTTATTCAATCATTTTCTACATGAAAATTATAAAAGAAACCGTAGTGAACACACCACAAATAAAAAAAACAGACATGATGTAGAGTAGAATAATGAGAAAGTGTGATAAACAGTAACGGTCACAGATAGTTCAGAAAACAAAGACATAGTGAGTGTGTGTTAGTCACACTATCAGTATGTGATTGGATGACGCACTTTTTATTACGGACGATGAATAATAGATTAAATAGCGCCTGGTTTCTGGAGCCCTTCAGTTCATACTGGTTTTATTAGAACAGTTATGGGTGGAGTGGATCAGGTTGTCTTTGGAAAGAGCACACACAAGGAAAGCAGACTCAAGTCTGGCAAAATGAAATTTTCTATAAGCCCAGAGTGACAGTTCCACTTAAATCCCTGCAAACTGTGAAGGCAACAGGAGACTGAGGACCACAAACAAACAAGCATTAAATAGTACTGCATCGCTAAGTTGCAAATGATTCTTGATGAATCTTGAAGAATTTCATGAACACTCAAGATAAGTGTCTCAGTGACATGCTCTTTTTTTACTCAAGCACTTAAACAGCACTTAAACTTTTTTTTTCCCATCACAGCAACAGAATTTGTCTCATTACTGATGCCATGGTCAGTGTGGTAATATTATCTGTACTCCCCAAATTTCATCAGCATGTTTCCTGTGCTACTAGAGGGGACAACACACTGGACCATGTCTACACTAACATTGCTGAGGCATACAGGGCCATTTCCCTCCCCCACTTGGGTCAGTCTGATCACCTCTCTTTGTTTATGCTACCCAAATACACACCACTCATCAAACGTGTGAAACCATCAGTGAAGACAGTGAAGGTTTGGCCGGAAAGGGGCATTTCCTCACTACAGCAACAGCTACAAGACACTGACTGGAACATGTTTGCCTCACAGGCCACCTCAGGCACACAGACAGACATTAACACCTATACATCATCTGTACTGGATCATATCAACACGTGTACTGACAACGTCACCACTGTCAAACATGTGAAACACTTTCCTAATCAGAAATCATGGATGAACTCTGAGGTCCGCCTCTTGTTGAAAGCAAGAGATGCTGCTTTTAAATCCGGCAACACAGAGGACTACAGCAGAGCCAGGGCCAACCTGAAAAGAGGCATTAGGTAAGCCAAGCAGGCACATAAACTACGCATCGAGGAACACTTCCACAACAACTCCGACCCCAGACACATGTGGAAATGCATCCAGACCATCACTGACCACAAACCACCACTGAGCAGAGTAGATCCACGTAAGTCAGCTGGTCCTGATGGCATACCCGGACTTGTGCTCAGGGCTTGTGCTGACCAACTGGCGCAAGTCTTCACTGACATTTTCAACCTGTCACTGGCCTAGGCCACTGTTCCTACATGTCTGAAGACTACAACCATTATACCAGTGCCCAAGCATTCTTCTGAACGATTTCCGCCCTGTTACTCACCCCCATTGTTATGAAGTGCTTTGAGAAGCTGGTCCTAAGTCACCTCATAGTGTGTCTCCCACCTACACTGGACCCACACCAGTTTGCTTATCGTCCGAATAGATGAACAGAGGACGCCATTTCCACTGCGATTTATCTAGCTCTCACCCACCTGGACAATACCAATATATACATTCGGATGTTGTTCATTGACTTCAGCTCTGCTTTTAATACAGTTGTCCCAAGTAAACTGACCACTAAGCTCAGTGACCTAGGTATCTGCACATCCTTATGCAATTGGATTATGGATTTACTAACAAATAGACCTCAGTCTGTAAGGTTGGGTAATCACTTATCCTCAACCCTCATCCTGAACACTGTCGTCCAACAAGGCTGTGTGCTTAGCCCTCTGTTCTACTCCCTGTTCACCCATGACTGTGTTCCACGGCATAACTCCAACATCTTCATTAAATATGTGGATGATACCACAGTTGTTGGTCGAATCAGCAACAACGATGAATCGGCCTACAGGGAGGACATCCATCATGGTGTTCCATGAACAACCTCACCCTCAATTCCACGAAGACCAAAGAGCTCATTGTAGACTTCCGAAAATCCAACAGCAGCAGAGACTCCCCTGTCTATATCAACGGGTCTGAGGTAGAGCATGTCTCCAGCTTTAAGTTCCTGGGCATCAACATCTCTGAGGACCTGTCTTGGCATCTGAACACCTCAACTCTGGTTAGGAAGGCGCAACAGTGTCTTTACTTCCTGAGAAGATTAAAAAAAGTTCACCTATCCCCCAAGATCCTGTCCAACTTTTACCGCTGCATAATTGAGAGCATCTTGACGAGCTCCATCACTGTGGTATGGCAGCTCCACAGTGTGTGAAAGGAAATCATTGCAAAGGGTGGTGAAAACCGCCCAACGCATCATCGGCACCCAACTACCTGCCATTGAGTCTCTTCACCACAGTAGATGTCTGCTCAAAGCACACAAAATTATCAAGGACTCCTCCCACCCTAGTCACAAACTGTTCAACCTCCTTCCATCCAGGAGAAGATACAGGACCATCTGCACTAGAACCAGCAGGTTCAGGGCCAGTTTTTTCCCCACAACCATAAATCTCCTGAAATCTACACTACACCGCTAGGACACTCATGTCTAACTACACTCACCACCTTGCAGTTCTGCTCCACCCTGTACATTCTGCTACATCTTCTCTGTATAATATAATTATAATGTACATATTGTTAATTCATAGATCGAGACCTAGTTTATCTATCTATCTATCTATCTATCTATCTATCTATCTATGTATATATCTATATATCTATATATATATATATATATATATATATATCAGTGGCGGACCGTGCATTTCACACCTAGGCCTTCAGTAGTGCTCTGTCTGAATCAACCCGCCCCTCAAAAACCAATTTATGGTTATAAAAACCATCTTAATATGAGAAATACAGTATAAAGAGCCGTTGCATCGCAGATAGATAACTCCTGTAGCCACAATAAATGCCTTTATTGAATAGACAAACCAGGGGTGAACAAGTTTCCTCCTACTGCAGCTACAGCCGCGACACACATAAAAAAACATCAATAATAGCCTCATAAACTTGCAATATTATTTAGGAAAATCGCAACGTTTTACTCACCAAAAATTCGTATTATTTGTAAACAAAATCCATCCTCCTCTCTTTCCTCAAAAACAGTTCAATTACTCTGTTGTACAGATTATCCGTGCGCTTCAGTTCCATCACGATCCTATCCAATCAACGGGTCTGAATACGGTGACGTTGCCGTACGCCTGCTAGAGGGCCCTATTGACACCAACTCAAAATATGATTGGTTGAAGCGAAAGTTTCATCGACATTTATTTTGTGATAGAGGGCCTGCAGAACGGATTGTGAAGGCCTCCGGGCAGACTTCTTTGACTTTGACCCTGCCTGGCAACAAATGATGGCTGAAATGTGATTGGTTAAATGCTTTAATACGAAAATACATGTCTGGAAGCAGCACAACCATCGGAAAAGCTATGAAAGGAAGCGGACAGACCATTTGGAATTATTTAATAAGTATTCATGAGCAAAATATAATTAACATCAGTTTGTGATTCAGATATTTTTTTAGGCCAGCAGAGAAGGCCTTGCAGGCCCTGACGGTCTGCCACTGATATATATATGTATATATATATATTACATTATATATATACAGTGGTGTGAAAAAGTGTTTTCCCCCTAAGCCTAATAACTGGTTGGTCCACCCTTAGCAGCAACAACTGCAATCAAGCGTTTTCGATAACTTGCAATGAGTCTGTTACAGCACTGTGGAGGAATTTTGGCCCACTCATCTTTGCAGAATTGTTGTAATTCAGCCATATTGGAGGGTTTTCGAGCATGAACCACCTTTTTAAGGTCATGCCACAGCATCTCAATCGGATTGAGGTCAGGACTTTGACTAGGCCACTCCAAAGTCTTCATTTTGTTTTTCTTCAGCCATTCAGAGGTGGACTTGCTGGTGTGTTTTGGATCATTGTTCTGCTGCAGAACCAAAGTTCGCTTCAGCTTGAGGTCACAAACAGATGGCCGGACATTCTCCTTCAGGATTTTTTGGTAGACAGCAGAATTCATGGTTCCATTTATCACAGCAAATCTTCCAGGTCCTGAAGCAGAAAACAGCCCCAGACCATCACACTACCACCACCATATTTTACTGTTGGTATGATGTTCTTTTTCTGAAATGCGGTGTTACTTTTACGCCAGACGTAATGGGACACAGACCTTCTAAAAAGTTCAATTTTTGTCTCGTCAGTCCACAGAGAATTTTCCCAAAAGTCTTGGGGATCATCAAGATGTTTTCTGTCAAAACTGAGACGAGCCTTTATGTTCTTTTTGCTCAGCAGCGGTTTTCGTCTTGGAACTCTGCCATGCAAACCATTTTTGCCCAGTCTCTTTCTTATGGTGGAGTCATGAACACTCACCTTAACTGAGGCAAGTGAGGCCTGCAGTTCTTTGGATGTTGTTGTGGGGTCTTTTGTGACCTCCTGGATGAGTTGTCGCTGCGCTCTTGGGGTAATTTTGGTCGGCCGGCCACTCCTGGGAAGGTTCTCCACTGTTCCATGTTTTCACCATTTGTAGATAATGGCTCTCACTGTGGTTCGTGGCAGGCCCAAAGCTTTAGAAATGGCTTTATACCTTTTTCCAGACTGATAGATTACTTTCTTTCTCATTTGTTTTTGAATTTCTTTGGATCTCGGCATGATGTCTAGCTTTTGAGGATCTTTTGGTCTACTTCACTTTGTCAGGCAGGTCCTATTTAAGTGAGTTCTTGATTGTGAACAGGTGTGGCAGTAAGCAGGACTGGGTGTGGCTAGAGAAATTGAACTCAGGTGTGATAAACCACAGTTATGTTATGCTTTAACAAGCGGGGCAAACACTTTCACACAGGGCCATGTAGTTTTGGATTTTGTTTTCCCTTAATAATAAAAACCTTCATTTAAAAACTGCATGATGTGTTTACTTGTGTTATCTTTGACTAATATTTAAATGTGTTTGATTATCTGAAACATTAAAATGTGACAAACATGCAAAAAAAGAAGAAATCAGGAAGGGGGCCAACACTTTTTCACACCACTGTATATATATATATATATATATATATATATATATATATATATATATATATATATATATATATATATATATATATATATATATGTATATATATATATATATATATATATATATATATATATATATATATACAGATAGATAGATAGATAGATAGATAGATAGATCTGTATATACACTGTATACTTATCCCTGTTTCTGTTGTACATATAATGTACATAATGCACACATTCTTGCACAATTATATAATTACACAACACTTTATCTGCTCTAAATACAACTTGCACATACTTCCTCTATGCACATACTGACTGCCTTACTTATGATGTACATGTTTACATATGTGCAGATATCATTTACCTGCACTTGTTCATTTGACTATTTCTGCTATTTGCACTTCTGGTAGATGCTAAACCACATTTCGTTGCTATGTACCTGTCCTTGCAATGACAATAAAGTTGTATCTATCTATCTATCTATCTATTAGCAGTGAAACAATGCCATGTGATGGTTTATGAATATCTTGAAAAAAAAGGAGACAACAATATTGTAGAAAATGCATAACAGATTTTATATAATAACATCAAACTGAATGGAATGTAAGCGGTGTATCCTTAAAAAATAACAGATCATATAAGAAAATAATAGAACTCATATACATTCCAGCACAGTGAAAAACCTTCTTCGCATTTCCTTACTTTGGAAGTTGGGGTCAGAGCACTGGGTCGGCCATGATACAGTGACCCTGGAGCAGTGAGGGTTAAGAGCCTTGCTCAGGGGACCAACAGTGGCAGCTTGGCTATGAACCCCAATCTTCTGATCAATATCCCAGAGCCTTAACTGCTTGATCCACCATTGCATATTAAGCAATGAAATAGTGTACATGCAAATTCAGAATATGAACAGATTCAGATTTGTATGTTTTTTATTTTATTGAATAAGGGATTTATATTAAAGTTTATATCATATAGTTGATATTAGGGTGGGAAACTCAGCTATACTGGCTATACTGGATATAATTGGCACAGGTTTTTCTTCCCTGTTAATATTTGCTAGTAACATGCAATACTCAAGAAAATGTTAAACTGTGTTGTTAGCAGGTTGCTTGTGTACATCTGCTGTGCACATGACCAACAACTGGAACACAGCTGTTTAAAATACATTAACATGGATGCAACTACTGAACTGGTGCATGAACTGGTGCATAAACTTTATATATGCCAACAGCTATGGCTTGCTAGTCTGAATTTACTGAGCATATAATATATCCTGCTTTATCTTTAACTAATTCAACTTTAACACAGCACATTTTAAAATAAAAAAGGCAAAATGCAGCCAGTGGATAAATATGATGTGCATTCTGGTGGACAGTGGATATCTGATGATTAGTCTGAATGGTATTTTCCTGCCTATCATGCGGAAGGCCCAGGTTTGATTCCCAGCCAATGCCTTAACCCCAGCCACTGGATGCAGTGCCGATCCCAAGCCCAGAAAAATGGGAGGGTTGTGTCAGCAAGGGCATCCGGCATAAAACCTGTGCCAAGTTGTTATGCGGACCCATTGGTTCCCGAACAGGAAAGCAACTTCTATAACTGATCTGTGCTAGAGCCGTTAGTACACAGAGCCTCATGCAGAGCACATTCTTCATTTTATCAGAAGATGAAAAGATCAGTGTGGAAAAAGCTGACCATGACCACCCCTAAAAAAATCTTGAGATAAATCTTTGAAGTAATGCAGATCAGTCGTATGCCCAGGTAATGAATTTTAATGAAGCTTGTTCACTAACATGTAAAGTCACTACTAATAATTCTAATGCAAATAATAATATTATGTTAAATTTAACCGTAAATAAAGATGAAAAAAAACAACAACAACATTTTAATGGTATAGTCAGTCCCAAGATTCAGACAGGTGTGTGAGTGAGAGTTATACAGTATATAACATCTATAAAGCATACACCCTGTATTGGGGTGCAGTTTCCGGGGATGTATGAGGGGAGGTAACCTTACAACAACTGCCACTCCTAATAATTGTATTTTTAATTTATCTTTTTAATAGTTCTTATTATTATTACCAAGAACAAGGTTGTTCATACTGGAAGTCATCTCACACTGTCTTTTGTTGACAGATTCCAAGTTTAATTTTATGTTACTGTATGGAAGTATGGGTATCTGATCATTCTGAAGTGATGTGAAGCTTTGACAGATTCGACACATCCAGTGTGAACATCCTCAAATTGATGCTAGGGGACTCACCGCCTACACTTCCATTCTTTTTACATGCGTTCCACCTTTTTTCCACTGTTTGCCGTTTACTGTGCAGAGAAAAACTTTGTTTCACTTGCAAAAAAAAAGATTTTTGTTTGCCTGCAATACAATGGCATGTTAAAATCTCACAATAAATGATGTATGTAAGTTTTAATTAGTTGCAGTGTGCATTAATTTGAGAATGTTGTTATGGCCTGTGCAATTTGTTTTTAATAAAACAATTGTTTGATCATAAATGCTTTGTGGAAGACTGCTAGATAGAGTAGACAGATGGATGAGAAAGAATTTAAAAACTCAGCTATAACAAAGCTGTTTTTTCCCCCAATGTACTTATTTTTCAAGAAATCAGAAAGCATACCCAATCACATTCACCCCCCCACCTCCAATGTTCAGACCAAAACTATTCCCATGCCCCAGCCCATGCCTCCATCCTCTGCTCCCCCAAATCTGTGGGAAATATGGTAAGCCTAAATATATTTATAGAATTTCTGAATACTACAGACATCACACTGTATGCCACCAGATCATAGATTTGTATGATCTATTTTACATGATAATTTCACATGATTACATTTTGCAAATAAGGAAAATCTGATTTTTCATCTCTATCTGTTCCTGTGCTCTTGTGGGTCCATGCATTCAGTGCGGGCTATTAGTTTCTTGATTGGAGCCTAATATACTGACAGCAGTCATTACTTTGATGGTTGGCTGTTATTGCTATTTGAAGTATTTTTTTAATATAGTCAATAACCAATAAAACTGCCACACTTGCCAAGTTTTAGTGACACTTAGCACAATTCCTGCACCACTAAATATCAGTGTGTCCATGAAATATAAGAGCAGTTGGATTACATCTATGACCCAACTGACATTCAAACTCACCTTTGCCAAAGTGGGGGTGGCAAAATTCCCTTCCCATCCTGATAAAAAGCATCTTGCTGATCTAATACTAGAGAATTTCTCTCACCACAAAAGTTTTTTTTAAAGTATCATATTGTACACTTTTTTAATTCCACACACTATTTGTGTGGTTTTCTGCACAAAAACTTTTAGATTTTTCCAGTTTGCCTTTATCCCTCAGGCTGTTTTTATTTGTGCATTTTTACATGGTCTGTGTTCTGATTGGATGGTTTCACAAGTGAATAGAGGTGCACCACTTCTAACACCTGCAGCACTGTTAGGAGACTCTGTATGATAAATAACAGCTTAAAATGATGTTTCTTGGAGTTAAAATGATTTAAAACATAAACAAATGTTATTTGTGCTGTTATTAACCTAATGACTAGCTACAACATTTGTGGACAGATTGGCATATTAAAAATGATATAAATGTTATTCTATTTTTATAAATTGCCTCTCATTTGCGTTCATACTGAATTGTCCTGGGTATATAAAATATTAGAATGAAATAATGCTATTTACTGGTTGTTGGTCTGCTGTCCAGTCCAATATAACTGAAATAGCCCTGGCCTTCAACAGCTTCAACAGTAGCTTTTTGATATATCAAGCCCTGAATAATGCCTAATATAGCATGCAAAGGGAAACCTGCTGTAAAGTGAGTGGGTGGGGTTAACCTGCTGTGAAGTGAGTGGGCGGTGTCAACCTGCTGTAAAATGAGGTTTACCTGCTATAAATTGAGTGGGCAGTGTCAACCTGCTATAAAGTGAGTGGGTGGGGTTTACCTGCTGCAAAATGAGTGGCCAGGGTTAACCTGCTGTAAAGTGAGGTTATCATGCTGTAAAGTCAGTGGGTGGAGTTTTCCTGCTGTAAAGTGAGGGTGCGGGGTTAACCTGTTGTAAAGTTACTGATTAGGGCTTACGTTTCTGTGACATCAAAAAAAAAAAAAATCCCAACTGGGCTATAAAATTTTAGCTTCCATGAACTGACTTTACAGAAAGGGGAGTGGAAACATTATACAGAGTTAGAAAAAAATATATATCTTAAGCTTTTTTTACTGCAGAACATATGATCCCTACAATGTTTGTGATTATGTAATAACACAAGGCTGTTCAATCTTATCTGTAAAGGGTTGGTGTGGCTGCAGGCTTTCATTCCAGCCAAACAGGATAGTTGTTGGAAACCAAGACGGACTGATTAAACAAGTGGAATCTGGCAGGGCTCCTGCTTGGTTGGAATTAACACCTGCAGCCACACTGGCCCTTTGTGTATAAGATTAAAGACCCCTGCTATAACATCCAAACTATAAAGCAACAACATGCTCTATAGGTATACAGCAAGTATAGCAACTATCCTTAGTACCAGTCCTGAAAAACTGCAGAATCATACATTTTCTCTAATTTGGTACCATGATTTTTTTTTTCAGTACTGAAATTAAACAATAATAGTATGACAAATGACACAGTACATTTCCAATCCTTTGGTTTCAGTGCACTATGTCCATCTGCATACCAATGGCTGATTTATGCTGATAATTTGGTCATATTTATGATATATTAATTTTTATGGATTCTGCCCCATTATGTAATTAAATGTTTAATGACAGACCTGCTATAAAGGTACTGCTGCTTTATAATAATGTCGAATCATTTGTTAAGCTTTAAAACTGTCCAATTCTCTTGTCTTATTTATTTTCTTACCAGTACAGATTACCAAATTGAGGGAACAGACTAGGGAAATATGAATCTAAATGTTATGGTTGATTTTTTATGAGAATACACCTCCTGGGACAACTGGGCACAACATGGCTAAGTACAGAACTATTTGGAACAGCTAGGAAGCAAAACTCTCTTTTCAGATCTCAAAAAAAGACAGAGTGATGAAGTGAACAAATGGAGAGAGCCAAGAATTTGTAATTGGCACGGCATGGGCCATTTGTGGCATGTCGACATCAACTGATACACACTGCCTCTACAGCAGACCCGCTAATGAGAATCTTAGGAAACTTGAAATCACTTTCACACCCTCAGCTTTTTTTCATTTCTGAACACTCTTGTTTTCTCTCTTTCACACTTCATCCATCTTCTCACTCTTTCATCTGCATTCAGGTTACAAGGCACCATCTTGCTGATGTTTGTTTGGTTGCTTGTTTTTGTGTTCAGATTTTTGGGGTTTTGATAAAAAATGCACATTATGGCCAAAAGTTCAGGAACAACCTGACTACCACACTCATCCCAATTTAGATTTAGTGTCCCTTTGCTCTTATAGTAACCTTAACTCCTCTGAGAAAGGCTTAGATTTTGTGGCTGTGGGAATTGTACTCATTCAGCCATAGGAATATTTGTCCGGTGGCACAGTCAACGTTTCAATTCACTCCAAAGGTGTTCAAGAGGGTTGAGCTCAGGGCTCTGTGTAGGTTACGTGAGTTCTTCCACTCCAACCTTGGCTAACCAAGTTCAAAAATATATTGGCTTTAGATATATTTCTGTATCACATCAGAAATAATTACCATATAATTGAGAATATTAAGATGATTGCTATCATCATCCATCTTTTTTTGTTTGCTAGAGTAAACGTAGGGTTAGTTTATGTCAACTTTCTTTCATCCAGACCATGGCAAAATTCCAAGATAAATTTTGCCCCAAATCGCATGCTAATGTACTGCTTTATGCCATGTAGTAATATAAATAGTGCGAGAAGTGTGTTCACACTGAAAATTCCAATGATTAGTACACATAAAGTACTTAGAGGATGCACTTATTCACCCTGAAAAAAAGGTTGGAACTTTGGACATTTCATGAATTTAACAGTCACAGCTTCATTTATGTAGCTAAAGAGGGGCAGCACTATAAGGTGCTCATGCTGGATGAAAAAACACGGAAAAGATGGCTGATGACACTCTGGTAGACAAGACAGCTTAGAAAAGGGAGTTGAATTTTACAAATGTGAGTACTGACTTTGTAAATCCAACTACTACACTGCATACTGCACAACACATTTTTATATAGTCACACTGCACATTCTTACACACGCACTGTTGCTTTATTTATGGCTTTAATTATGACCACTGTACATTTTTTTATACACACACTACCACAACTGCTCACCATACTTTACAGCTCATGACTAACCTACAGTTTTAAACCTGCCAACCTGTAATATTTTTCATACAGTTAATCTGTAGAGGAATCTCAGTCACAGTCTGTAAATGTCTTCGAGAGTTGTGTGTATGTAAATTCATTCTTTCTTATTTGTGAGTTCATTGTACACTTTATGATTTGTGCTGCTCTTGTTAAGTCGTTGTCCTACCTGTTGCTCTTGTGACCCAAATTTCCCACTTGGTGATTAAAGTACTCTACACTACTCTGACTTCTTTTAAATAAGCCTACAATGTGTGATTTAGTTTTCAAAAATGAGTAGAAATTTATCCTATATATTTATTTTAATATTCTTGTTGACTTAAGAATATTATATTATTGCTGAAACGTTCCCTCAAAATAAAAGCGAATATTTATAAATGCATAAAATATGTTGGTATCGCAAAATTTTCAAAATAAGCTTCTTCTGAGTCATGGTTGATGAATAGATGGAATATATGTGTAATTAAATGATAAGCTAGGTTAAATTATTCATCTATATATAAATATAGATGAAGTGTATGTTTACACACACTGACTGCCACATTTATTAGGGAAAATCTAATTAATTTGTGTAATTACCTTGAATGAGTAATTAGCCAGATTATTCAGTAATTACTTGCTGTGTTGTTCATTTCCATTATTTACCATATAACTATTTTATTTAATAACCCATATGTTTATTCGTTCCGTCAGGATTTCTCATGAGCCTCACTGCTCAATTTCTGATTGGCTGTCTGTTGGCAAGTGTCCAGCAGCAACAAGCAAATACCGCTCCGTTTCACATTGAACAAACTTAGCGGTGCTAACCCTGCCCCAGAGCAGGGTTTCATAGCCCCACGTAAAAAGTGGTGCTAACACCGCTTTCAAATTACACGTGTGAAACGTTTCTTTACCCGGGGTTAAACGCGGTGTTTAGAACGACGATAACCCGGGGTTAAGCGCAGTGTGAAAAGCCCTACTGTTGTTCTTGTTGCACTAAATGTCCAATTTGGACTTAATAAAGTATTCTTCTCTCTACTAAACATTTTTTAAAAATTTAATAAAGTACTCTTCTCAATACTCTGGATTTTTCTAAATTGTGTGATTTATGTTTAAACATTTAAAAAAATAAATAGAAATGTATTTTATATATTTACTTACTAATATTTTAAAATAGTACTAAAGCAGATCCACCATTTAATCAAGCAAAAAAAAAAATAAAAAAATTAACAAATATCACAGACTTTTTTCATGCAAGACACAAACACTGCAAACTTTACACCAGAAAGCAAAAACACTCTATCAGAACAGACTTTAGATTGAGAAGACACAAAGATACTAAATGTAGTTTCTGTGGTAAAAAGGCGGTATTTTATTTATTATATTCATAAATTAATTACCCTAGGCCATCTAAGTTGAGATAAAAAGACATATGCTTGAAGTTACCACCACAGTGATAAGTGTTTATACCTTTTTTTTTTTGCCAAAGTTATTACATTTTTAAGTGTATTTTTTTTTTTTTATTATTATTATTAATAGATAGTAATTACTAGTAATTAATAGTTGGTTCCTAAATCATGGTACCTTGCATTTAAGCACAACTGAAATGCATTTAATTCAACACAGATCAAAACTCAATGCAACACGACATGAAAATTACATAAAAAACCTAATCCACTTACCTGAATCCTACCGCTGGTTATCCTATAGCTCATTTTTTGGCCCAAGGCAACCTTACCCTAAAAAAGAGTGGACAGAGTGAAAAATAGTGGCTTTAATAATAACCAGCTTAAACAAAAATGCAAAATCATCCAGAAGGAAAGAAATGGCTAAATAGGTACAGTGTTGTGCAGAGAGCTCACAGGATTTCATGGCTTGGTTTTTGGTCTGATGTGCAGTGTGAATTGTTGGAGCCACAAATGTGTGCTTTTCTAAATCATATCCAGTCAACTGAATTTGCCACAGGTGGACTCCAGTCAAGTTCTAGAGACAGTGTAAGATAATCGAAGCAAACAGGATGTACCTGAGCTCAATTTAGAGGACTTCAAGGTAGTTTTACACTGTTTGCCTCACAAAATTCTACAACAGATTATATGTTGTGCATGTCAGATTACACCATGATGACAGTTACTATGTTCTGCCACGCTGGATGCTGCACAGGTGTGTAGCTCTTCATCTGGAAGCATGCGATTGTGTCACTGTGTCACAATAGTAAATAAATTTGATGAACTGAATGTTTGCATGCTAATTAGCGTCAAACTAGGAGCTGCAGTTCATTCTTTATTTCTTTTCATGTCACGTTTCTTTTAGTCTTATTGTGATATAAGTGTGACGAGACATTGCCGAGATAGAGGTTCTTTTAAATCCTATATAATTTTTTACGTTTCACCATTGCCACAAGCGTATTTGTAGCTGTCCTTTGAGCTTTGTGTAATCATATGCTGTCCTATTGGTGGCTTTTAGACAGGCAGCATAGCAGCACTCACATGCTGAGATTTTAATCAAAATTTTCTGACCTTGCAAGAAGTTTGTCGTTGACTGTCTTTGGTCACAGTTACACTAAAACCAGCTGGAAAGCATATCGAATATTGTGTTCTAAGACCAGCAATCTCAAAGCCAAAGTAAAGATTAGCTTTATGATGTGTCATTGTGTACACAACAGCAATACTGGGATGGAAATCGTACAGATTTAAATCTGGCTTTAGCCAAGAATCTGAACACATATCTAAATAAGGGATGTCAGTGTTGATTTTTGAAAAATGGGCACAAAATTGTAAAAATATTTTTATTTTGTGAAAAATGTCATTTTAAATGAAATCTCTAAAACAATACATTGTGCGAAAATGGAACGCGTCTCAATACTGTATGAAGCCACTGTAGATCCTTTCTACAAAAACCTAGTCTTTGGGTATCATTTGAAGATAATAATCTAAATATTCTAAAATATTGTACAAACAAAATTAATAAATCACAGAAATTTATTTCAGTGAATTATTATTATATATACAGTGAATATTGAGGTGCTTGCTTTCTTCTGCTGTGTTTTTCATCAGAAATAATCTGTAATCTGTCTTATTTGCTATTGCTATTTGCTATTATTTGCTATTCATAGCCTCTGGTTTATCATCTTAAACTAAACCAGCTGATAGAAAAGTTTGCCACTGATACAGATACCCAATTTAAGACAAAGATTGCTAAAAACAGATTTCTGTGTAAAACATATTTATAGCCATAACACGTAGAAAACCGTCCAGTTTAGAAAAAGACCCTTAAGTTATGATCACATGATTTGGCAAAGTAACCAGTGATTTATAAATGTAGAATGTAAGACTGTAAATGCGACTGCTGCAAAGAAACACAGTACACAAAAATTTGCAAATATGACATGACTTTACGACTGACAACTAAACAAAAAAACTGTTCCACCATAATTTCAACTGAATCACAATAATATTTTAAGATTATGTTTAATATATTTTAAGAATTGGGGATCTGTGAATACAATAAACATTGGATGGCCTAAAACAAAGCTGTCCAATCTCATTAGCAGAGAGCTGATGTGGCTGCAGAACCTGAGTGAACATATTTAATCAATTAGTCTCGGTCTTCAAAAAGCTGATGAGCTGTACTGTAGCTTCTGCTTGACTGGAAATAAAAAAAATAAAAATAAAAAATATAAAAGATAGCCACATTGGATACATTTGGACAACTCCTGGCCAGAATTTTCTTTTAAAGCTGGAGGTGGCTTTACTTCCTTGGCTCTCTACACTGTTGTGAGTTTCCTGCTTCAGCACATTTGATTCAACTCAGCAGCTCAATTACACACCTGGGTGCTGTCAACTGTGTTAAAGGAGGGTTTGCAGACACGTTTAGGGTTGGAAGCCAAACTGGTAAAATTTCATGAGAAAGGAGCCACATAAATTCATTTGAACACTTGTCATTAAAACTATTTGTTTTATTCATTTTAGGTTTAATCATATAATTTTGCCAATATACACAATGCAAATAAATTGCTGTAACCTCTATGATCATTCAAATCATGATTATTACTGAAACCAGAGCTGCTTTACCTGTCCTCTCAGTTACTGCCCAATATACTTCACACATTTTGCTATGATTGAGTACGTAGCGTCTTTTAATATTGTGTTCTTTAAGCACAGCCACTTGCAAATTAAGCAAATCAAATTCTGTTTTATTTCCCAGAAAAAAACATACAGATGTCTTTTTCTCCTGAAACACTGTACACCTTCCATTCAGGTGACAGACATTTTTTTTTCATTTCTTGCGTAATAATGAAAAGAAAGAATGTCTAGCATGTCAAACTCATTAGCTGAATCTGGGTGTCAAATAAGGTAATTGGTTTTCCCAAATATTAAAGTTAAAGTTAATAATTAATTAGCTCTAATTATGGCTTAATTCTGGCATAATTGATCATCTTTAATAAAACAATGGTAAAATAAGCTTATGCAAATTTGATACGGGCCCTTCAATGATATTTATGTATGTACATAAGTGTTTCTCAAGAAGTGAATGTCATGCTTAAATTGATCTATTTGCTTTGCCTAGTACATCACATCTCTAGTTAGACATTCCCCAAAGTGCATACTAATTAAGACAAACAAACAAAACAAACAACACATGCTAATTTGGTCATGTGAGAGACACAGTCCTCTGTAGACCTCATTACTTAATCAGCTTTCTGGGTGTATGTCTTTTCACACATGCAAACCTGTGCTAAATCTGGGTCTGGCAGTGCATCTAGGCTTTCTTCAACACCTCCTTACTAAAGCCTACATCAATTCATTAGGATGGCCTGTGCATCACCGAATAATTATGCATTCATTCAGCACCCCCACCCCTCTGCAATTTTAGTCCTTTCTTATATGCATTAATAAAATGAATATTTTTTATGGAGTTCTTTTATTCTCTTACATAAGAGGATACCTGCTCGGTGGTCAAAAATCAGGTCTCTTTGCTAATATGCTGCTAAATTGAAGTAATTATATGCACAGCAAGAAAAAAGTATTGAGAGGGAATTGTGTTTAATTATGCAAACAGCATTAAAGGTGACAAGATTTGAGGTAGTGATTCTACTGTCTAAACCGGCACAGGATGATTTCTAGCACAATCAGTGACCGAACCCTAACATATGGCCTGGGAATTCAGTGAAATAAAACCCTGACCTTCATCACATCCCAGTGGTCATATCAAACGCCTTTGGGCCAATAGCCTGAAGCAGGGATGGAGTAAAGAAAGATGAGAGACATAAACAGAAGCCAGAAGTCAGGAAAAGCAAGAAGTCCACTGACTGTTGGAAAGCACTAAGTGAGCATAGTAAGGCTTATGGGACCAAAGCTGAGTGACATATGAGGCATTATTTATAGGCAACAGATCTAGCAGGGCTGAAATTATTATACCGGGATTATTTAGAAACCTGAATACTTGAGCATCCATTTACTTAGAAAACAAAACAATAAAAGCTATTTATGTCTTCAGTCTAGGAGTGTGTATATGTGGCGATCATACATGTCATTTCATTATTAAGATCAATGTCACCAAACGAAAATGGATTTGTCAGAATGCTGTCAGAAAACAGTAAGCAAAAAAGTGTGGATTGTTATAACTCATCAAGGTGATAGGTGATATACTAGCTAGAATGCTAGAATCAAAAGCAAAATGCAAAAGTGCATAAAATAGCACATGAAAATAATGATAATGGAGAATAATGAGCCTTTTCCTATGATGTCTAACAAGGCATTTGTAGACGGAATTTAATAGGCTCCAACAGAAAACACTGCTCAAGACCTAGTACTTTTCTTTCTCTTTTTTTCTTTTGTTTATTTTTTTTTTTTTGATATAGCACTTTTTTTTAATCCATCATTGCAACTGCAGGTCCAGTGACCTTGACTTATTCCTGTTAAAATGACCCTGAGCACTGAGCCCCTTCATATACAGCAGGGTAAATCATGCATCCCTGAGAAATACATCCATGTCATATCAGCCATTTTGATGTATCACAATATACAGATGGCTGACAAAGTAAATGAAAAAAGGTGTCTCTTGCAGGCATTTTGCTGAGTAAAAAGGGTCACTGCAGATCAATACCAAGTTACTCTGACGGATCACCTTTGTCCTGGGATGAAACGTTTTTAACCTGATGGGAAAACTCTTTTCCAGGATGTCAATGCCCCTATCCGCATGGCACTAAGGCTCACTGAGGCATTTGCTCAGTCTGAAAATGATAAATCACATTCTAAGGCCTTTGCAGTCACCATATCTACCCACCTGAGCACCTATATGAGCTCACCAACATCATCAACACAGATACTGATCCTCAGTTACATTCAGGATCGATTTATAGTGCGCAGTACTGATGACAAAGGGCACTTTAATATGGTAGTCTTATTTATCTACATGTGGATATGTTCAACACAGAGAGTTTAAATTCTCTACTCTGATTGGTCAGATGGTGTGCATTATTTATTTGATAACAGCATGGCTCAGACCATAGGCCTGAGTGTAACACGAAAAACAGGGTAATTATTGTGCTTGTTCTACTGCATCATGGTTTCTATAGTAACAGCTCATATAGAGTTGTATGGTGGGCGCGCTACCTAAGCTCACTTGAATGAAAGTGGTAACAGGAACTAACTTGTCTCGCAGATATTACACAACGTTAACTCTTAACTATAATCTGTTAAAAAGTGTGAATGTGTGATAATTAAACATGGTTGGCAAAGCACTGTATTATAAGTGGAATAACACACAGTACCATTCTAGGCACAAAGTGCTTGACCTTCTTTTTCACAAAAACATAATCTTAACCATCAAATTAGCATTTCCCTAAAATGAAACACATACACAAACAAAGTCCAATAGAAAATTACAATAAAGAGTATTTGCCCCAACAAGTGAATTTAGTGTTTTTAGCCCACCTAATTAACCATATGAACTAATTAATCGGACCCTCGTTCAACAGGAAAAAGATTAGCACATTGTTCCTGAAACAGCGTTATTGAGGCTCCAATCACACTGATTACACCAATTACACTATTATACACTCATCTGACAGTTTTGCTCCGGTTTTCATATGCCGCACTGGCTATCTCTAAACATGTTGTGCTGATACATTTTTTTACGCTCAATTTAACTGCAAACTTGCATTTACTCACTTTGCCAATTAAGTATGTTAATGCAGTTTAGCTAATTAACTCTGAACACAGTCTGGATGTATATAATCCATATATTTAAACATACTTATTATAAAAAATAATCATGCAGTCAGGTTTAGGAATGTGTGGGCTCATTATGTTAATGAACTTAAGCTGTAATGAGATGCAGCTTTGCTTTAGTATTTTCTGTACTTCTTGTGTTTGTACAAGCTTTTTCTGAAGCAGCAAACGTTTTGAAAGAGGCAGCTTTAGTGCAGTGTGGAACTTCACAAATTGAAAAGAATTTGTCTGCTGTGATCTGGTGGGATTTTGTAAAAGAGCTGGAAATTAAGTGTTATTTATACATTATGCAGAGTTGTTTCAGATAAGTGTGACTCTGGTATATATTTGCTTAATACTGAGTTGTGGGAGCAGTTTAAACAGTATTATTAGCAGTAGTATTATTCGCTTGCTTTTTCATCCAAAAGTGAGGCGAGCAAAGCTGTGTAGTGAATCCTAAGGGCACAAGCACCCAGCAGTGTCTCTCTAGCAGTTGTGGGATTTCTTACAATGTTCTAGTCATTAGCACAGAACTTTAATTATAAATACTTTATCATTAGTCTGTCTTCACTTTAGTTAAATATTCCCCGTTTCAAGTCTAGTATTTTCTTAGAACAGTTGCAGTTTGCATGTGTTTGTTACTACTATGTACCATTAAGATGCTAGTGTTAAGATAAACCTTGTATAGGGTGCCATATAGCCAAAGGTTGACCTTTAAGCTGGATTTCCTAAAGCAGGCAAGTAGTTATTCCAGACAGCAAAAGAGTGACATCCTAGTGCTTACCACTTTCATCTGCCACACTTACTGCTGTGGAATAACAGTGATAAACTCCTAATGAGATACAATCTCATGCCTGATGTAGCTCAGAGATCACCTGAAATGCTGCAGAATTGTGTTTCGGCCAGATTTCAAATGATGGGGAGACCTTAAATGAAGACATGAAGTCCAAAAATGTAACAATATCTAACAGCCAATAATCAGCAGGGTTAAAAGCTCTGCATGTGATAGTTTAGTCATAAACAATAAAATCTATGGTGCATGAATATGTTTTGTGGTAAACAGACAGCAGAACTGTGACCTGCAAGCTACTAAACGTACAAATAGGCACTGCTAATAAACAGCCTCGATAAGTCGTCTGTGAAAAAACATGATGGAAGCTGAAGCAGGGCTTCCACAGAAGCAATGTCAATCACAAGCCAACAATGTAACATTACTTCATCTGGATGGCACAACTACTTGACACTGATAGTAAAATTTAATTATTACATTTATTAATGAAACATTAAATGCATTAAATTAAGTTAATGCTAAAGAGAGGCTGTCCTAAAACATGGAAGAAAAGATATATATTGTCTTTATATATTTCGTCAGTGCATTACTGCTTAAAGGTATAATAAACCAATTTTCTAGTTAGATTAAGCTAGCTGTTTGAAAATCAAGTCAAATCTCCTCCCTTCAGTGTTCCCTGCCAAGTCACTTACATGCACAGCTTCAGCTTGAACACCTGATGTGCTTGTTGAACTAACAGAAAATATGATTGTCAGGCAAACACAGATGCCTACATGTCCTGGATGGTTCGTTGGATATTGGTGGTCCACATTTGTTTTATTTTTTTCCTACTGTTTACAGAGTTTGAGGCACCAGAGAGACACAGCCAGAACTTGATGTTTTATTGCTGAAAGCTGCCAAAAATGCATCCAGAATTTTGTGTTCCCACTTAAAAATAGCTGACCCCACCTTCAAATGGAATTGTGTACAGCCAAGAAGCTTTTGCTGCACATTCCACCATCCAGAGCAGAAAGTAGACGATTCTGGGTCAAATACTGCTGCATGGCAATGATGTGTTATGTATTAGAACTATTCCGATTTACTGAATGGAGCTGTTTACAGTCAGGTCACTTTTGGTCCACAATACACTGATGCCACGCCACCTTGCTGTATCTGACCCAGAATTATGTCTGTGCCTGAATAACAATATGAAGATACAGGTGGGAATGATATATACCTCCCACCTACACAACGTTGTCATAACCCAGATTTAGTGCAGAGAGGAAATATATCATACC
>JAUCMX010000019.1:8949348-9054348 GCA_033459395.1 Hemibagrus guttatus
AATATCACATCAAAGTGTATCGACATTATTATGCTTGTGAGTCAGATCCAGCTAGAGCCACTAAACCCTGGAGGTGTGAGATGACAACGCTACTCGCAGCACCACCACGCCAACCAGAAGAAATAGTATATTATTAAATTATCACGACTATCAGAGTCCGACCTGCAAAAGCCATTTATTTTTCTCAGATCTAAAAATGATACTGCTGCCTGCTGCTACATTCTTTTTTATACATAAATGGGCAACTAGAAACAGTCAGAGATCCATGTGACTGAGGAAAAGCTCGGTGATGACAATTACAATCATCTTCAAAAAGAGCAAAGGCTGTCAGTGTCTTACAAAAAGACTATTCTAAGTTGCTGATAATTAAATGTGATTCTCTGAATTTCTTTTAGTGTGTGTGTGTGTGTGTGTGTGTGTGTGTGTGTGTGTGTGTGTGTGTGTGTGTGTGCGTGCGTGCGTGCGTGCGTGCGTGTGCATGCAAATGGCAGATGTCTTTTGTGATGGAGCTCTCTGGGCCTTATTTAGTAACAATTAATCATAATCACAGTGTGTCAGCCACAGACAGATGCAGTCTAAACATTCTGTTAGTGTGTGTATGTGTGTGTGTGTGTGTGTGTGTGTGTGTGTGTGTGTGTGCGCGGTGTGTGTGTGTGTAAGAGAGAGAGAGAGAGAGAGAGAATCTGCAACTTTATCTTATACCTTAAGAATAATGTGTAGCTATGTTCTAGTTTCTCAGCATCATACACTGCAAATAATATCTAATTATAATTATAAATAATAATTACCATGAATATTATGACATTTTATAACGTTTCCTAATATGATATCCTTCCTGTTTTAAACGATTGACTTATTTCAGGTTTTATTTATTTAGTGGCAAATAAATATGCTACTGTGTAGAATTTATATATTAAATGCTTAAAATTAGAACACAGAATTATCTGCTAGCAAAACAAGACTATTTCATGATTGAAATTAATATAAAAATATGTAGAAATAGGTTTAATAATCATAAAGTTGGTTTGTTGTAATCATAGAATGTGAAATACTCGATATATATTTAATCATTAGTGTATTAGTGTTAGTTCCATAGAAGTATTACCTTTTGGTGTACACACACATCTCAAGTAATAATATGTCATTTTAAGGATGTTATATGGAAAAGGTTCTTAAACATAGCATTTGATTTGATAGTTTGATGTCAGCGGGGAAATTTTTAAACTGTTATTGAAAACTGTCAATCAAATAAGTCACCCCTGAGTTCTTCTTAAACCTGAAGCAGAGCACTGATCTTTTGATTTTCCTTTTTTATATGAAAAAATCCTGTTTCATTCATGACCACATGGTGTGCACATCTCAAATATGTATGGATATTGATAAGGATGATATGGCATAGAAACGTGTGAATATTCACTCCAACAAAAAAATATCCACAATGACGATAAAGAAGCATTAGGAAGTAGGAAGAGCCACAGCATGAGAATCTGGAGTGTGCACTGTTATCACGTCAGGAGCACACCTACAGCTCGATGGGCCAACAAAAACAGATTGATTTTATAGAAGCAACATTCAACCTTGAGGCTTTGGATAGTTCTAGACTCTTCAACAAGAATTGGAGAGGCAGAAGGCAACACAGGCTTTAGTTCACCCTGAGACTTAGCACCCCTCCACTCCAAGAAAACTTTTCTTGAGCAATGAAACAGCAATAACAACTTGAACGCTGCATAGCAATATTGCTGCAACATAAGTTTTATAATAATGTTGTTCAGCATTTGTTTCAATCTCTAGGGCCCTAGGGCCAGTATGGCCTAATGGACAGGCAAGCCCCGATTATTATAGTTTAAATGGGAGCCTCAGGAAATTTCTTTCAAAATTGAAAATGAAATGGGTCTGCACACTCCAAAAATGGCATTGAAGCAAATAAAATATAAGATACACTCAATGTCCACTTCATTAAGTACACCTTTACACCTGCAAATTCATGCAGTTATCAAATCAGCCAATCATGTCGCAGTATAACAACATCAAACACCAGAATGAAAAAAATCTGTAATCTCTGTGACATTTACTGTAGCATGGATGTTAGTATTAAATTTACTGCTTAGAATATTCCAGAAACTGATCATCAGAAACTGCTCAAGCTCAAACCCCAGCACTGCCAAGCTGCCCGTGCTGGGCCCCTGAGCAAGGATCCCAACGTTCCCTGCTCCAGGGGCACTGCATCGTGGCTGACCCTGTGTTCTGACCCCAACTTCCAAAGCTGGGGTAATATATATGTGACAAAGATAAAGGCTTCTTCTTCTTCTTCTTCTTCTTCTTTTTCTAATCTCCTGGAAATTTCACCTACAACAGGCTCTAGAGTATAAACAGAATGGTCAGAAAAACAAAAACATTTTCTGTGGGTGCAAATGCCTTGTTTACAGCAAAATGTGAGTGTAAGTGTATGGTGAGTGTGTATATTAAGCCTGTTAGATATTTGTACTCATTTTAAGTTTGACATTGTCCATGAAAATAGTTCTGTTAATTCTTGTTCTGTTGGCAGATAACATATTTGCTTATTTGCATTTATTTCTAAAAGTTAGCAAAAATATCTGCTGACTAGAACAATGACATTTTAAATTTGAAATCAGTAAATATGTCTAGAAATAGTGGTAATGTGTTTTATATTTATTATATAATAATCTCATTTATGTGTTACATAATAATCTCATAATGAGAAATATAAGCCTTTTCTTTTATTCAAGATATCGTCACTTACTGTGATGTGATTTTTTTTGCAGTGCAGGCTTCTGGTTGAAAGGCTGGATGTATTATTTTTCACAATGAATCTCTGCTATGTGCCATTAACATCAGCTCATAGCCATTTCCTGTTTAAATGCTTGGCTATATTCCTATGTGTATAATTTACAAGGTGGCAATAAATTTGTAGTCTTGCTTTCCTTGATGCAAATGCTAAATGCCTGCTTCCACTTGCATATGCAGATAATCAGTGATGTAGCTGATTAAAACAGTGGTGAACAGTAATTGATGACATATGCTCAGATATTTTGTCACAAGGCATTATTTTTCTTTGGACATTTTAAAGGGATTACTGCGATAAACTGCAAACATCATTAAACCCTGCCATCAATGCAGCCTGGGGAGATGAGGAAGCTGAATTTATTAATGAGAAATAACTTCACATTATCAGTCTTCATCTGCAGAATCAATGATTGCATCTTTGCCAGGTTAGTACACTGAGATATACTGGTATAATGCTCAAATATTTGAATAGTATTGGAGTATTTCATCATAACTTACAGACAGAAGGATTATAAGGCAGGGAAAAGTTTATTAACAGATAGCCATAGCAAACAAGACAGCTATGCAATACTTGTAAACTACAGAACATTCGAAAAGGTCAGGTGAGGGTGAGTTGGATGTGATGAGCGAGACTTGGTAATGAGTCAGAGGCCTGTGCTGGGTATATAACAATGAGTATGTGGACAGTTATTTGTGATCAGACATGTAGTGATTTCTATACAAAATCCTGTGACATGACCTACCATAACAAACTGAACAAGACCATATAAGACAAAATACATTCTTTCCCAAAACATCAGTCCAATTTGGCTTCCTGAACCTGTTTCTCTCAGAAAATGAGACTTTGAATTATCTTCTATCTCCATTTCATGAGTTTCTGTAAACTTGTGTTGGTGTTGAGAGAGATGCGGCTCATTAGGTTTAATATAGTGTGGGTGTTCAGGAAACCTTCCCAGAAGGCCTTACTTTGAGTTTTGTCTGGCTGAGCTCATGA
This sequence comes from Hemibagrus guttatus, assembly GCA_033459395.1. Taxonomy (NCBI): domain Eukaryota; kingdom Metazoa; phylum Chordata; class Actinopteri; order Siluriformes; family Bagridae; genus Hemibagrus; species Hemibagrus guttatus. The sequence goes on from JAUCMX010000019.1 coordinate 8,953,148, forward strand.
TGTCTGCATTATTTAAATTAGGTAGCTAATTGGATAGATCTTTTAATCCCCTGATATCTTAAGGGCAGTTTTATACTTGGTCTCAGACATTAGTATCACCTTTTGGTCAACCTGGAAACAGTAAATAATACCAGTAAGATCCTATAAGAAGCAATATATAAATACATATGTGGTCATCATCTTGAGCATAATAGCAATGGATTCTTATGATATCTCATAATACTGTTTTTAGGGAACATGGCAGCAGAACAATATCAAATTTGACATGAAACACCAAGCAAACAGAAGGTTTTATTGTGGACAGTGAGACTGATAGTTGTAGTTTTAAAGAAATTCCTTCCATTATAATGATGCCTTTGCTTGAAACCGAAGGATAAGCACCACAAAATGAGCCAGTTGTTCACGGCACAAATGTGACACACCTGATAATGAGCTACAAATTATGTGATCGAAAATACCATGGAGATATCAACATTTCACAGCTCATCATCCAACCTGCAGAAATATCCCCAGCACAGGTGATTGCTTTAAGACTACACAGGAAGTTCAGTGAATATAATTAATATAATATTAATATACACAGGAATTTCAGCGAATATAATATAATATAATAATGTGTTTTATTGTTTCCCAAACAAGCCGCACGATATGATACCTTATTCGTGGGTCTACGACAAAAGGTGTGAGACAAAATTTTGTACGGAAGAAGAAGAAGAAGAAGAAGAAAAAGAAGAAGAAGAAGAAGTATGTTGAATAGTAATAGTGATGCTTTTCAAGCACCACTAATAATATATTATAATCAATATTTTAGAGAATCAAATGAAAAAATAGTTAACTTAAATATGGCTCTGTTTAACTAAAAATCTTCCCTGTTAACAACCTGTGAGAAAATATTATTTGAATCCCACAGAGCTAATACACAGATAGTGAAGCAAGTGCAGCAGTTAGTGTCTGTTAGTGTTTATGTACTGGCTGTTTTAATAGGAAGACAGAGTAATGGTCACTGGACATCTGTATTTTAACTCTTTAATTTGAGCTCAGACACTCGGTTTCCCTTGGAGGAAGAGCACGCACTTCACAATGATTGATGGATATGTCAAAGGGGGGAACCTTGTAACCAACTGCTAATCAGAAACTCGGGAATGAACATGACTGACATCTCAAACTTGAACAAATCGGCGCTAATTAGAATCGCTCTGAGGCTAGGTGTAATTTGGTAATATTTAAAAAACTGTAAGTATGAAGTACTGTTGAATATCAATTAAGTAATTAATTCCATATCCAGGCAAATATGCAGCAATAATGTGTTAGAATGAGTACATTAATATTAACCCATCATGTTGCAGCACATGTAACACATGTAACATCTTTGCTATACCTATGTTAGAAACATGTATGAATGATCATGAACTAGCTAGCTAATTAACCTAACAAGCTTCTGAAACTCCAACAGCATTTGGCTGAAGTAGCTTTTCAGCTAACATTACTTATTTTATATCGTGTTGATAAATGAGGTGAAGATTGCTTTAGCACAGCTCCTTAGGTTAGTTAACATGACATTATTGTTAAGAAATGTATTCCTGAGATTTAAAACTCAACTGACAACTTACTTTTTGTCAAGTGAATTATTACTAGTGTGTTTTGTCCTTTTCCCACCACAGGGTGAAAAAAAAGTGCTGTAGCCTCTAGGTAGGTGTGCCAATATTAAAGGTAGGTGTGCCAATATTAAAGGTAGGTGTGCCAATATAATGCCTACAAAGTTTATTCAGTACCAGTAATAAGTGGAAGATTATTGCATTACATGTCTAATTTATTAGATATTTGTTTTATCTGTTCTACCTAGTGTTTAACATAATAGCTTTACACATGCTACCTAGCACACTACATGTAATCTGTGCCATTTCAGTTTGAGCCGTATTAAAAAAGCAGAGGAACAACAGCACAGAATGTAATTTGCTTAAAGGTTATCCCTGTTACAACTACATTTACAACTACAATTCATTTCTAAAGCCACAACTGCTCAGCACATGTTACTGATAATAAAATAATAATAATGTGTAAATAATATAATAAAATAATAATAATAATAATAATGTGTAAATAATAATAATAATAATAATAAGAAGAAGAAGAAGAAGAAGAAGAAGAGGAAGAAGAAGAAGAAGAAGAAGAAGAAGAAGAAGAAAATAATAATAATAATGTCTTCAAGAATTCACATTTTAGATGTGAATTTAGGGGGGCAAAGTGGCTTGGTGGCTTGCACGTTTGCCTCACACCTCCAGGGTTGGGGGTTTGATTCCTGCCTCCACGCTGTGTGTGTGGAATTTGCATGTGTGATTGGGCCATGTGATAGACTGGCATCCTGTCCAGGGTGTACCCTGCCTTGTGCCTGTGGGCTCCAGGTTCCCTGTGACCCTGTAGTAGGATGAGCAGGTATGGAAAATGGATGGATGGACATTTTTGGACATTAAAAGATGTGTTTGATTTTTGTATTAGCTGTTTTTACATATGAAAAATGAGTACTTTTTAATAAAATATTTAGACAGAATCTAAATTCATGCATGAAAGAATGTATGAATGTAAATATTTCTTATATGTATCAATACATTTCAGTAGGTCTTGATGTGGGAAAGTAACCTTTACCGTTTTTCTAGGATAGATAAATTTGGCGGATGAGTCAGGGTTGTTTATGATTATAAACAATGTTAACGTTAACAGCGTTAAAATGATACAGTAGCTCTACATCTAGAATTTCTTATAAGAAACTAAAAACAGCTCAACATTGCATGCCTAGACATGTAAAAGGTAACAGTCACTACACGCCTGCAAGAGGCAAACCTGAAGCACTAAAGAGACTTGTGTGAACAGAGAGTTAGGTCCAACTTCTATTACATCTCTTCAACCACTGTTTTGATAATGACTGGAACAGGTAGGCTGTTTTTTAATGCTATATGTTTTGAGATGCACAAGATGACAAAGAGAGCTGTGATGTTTAGTGGCCAGTGTTATACTGTACTAACCACTTTCCTCACTGATTTATCTTCAGCTGATTCTCACAATACAAACATTTCTCAATGTACTCATTTTCACTTGAGCTTTGAATACAGATGACACACTGATGTGCCATTCACATATTTTTTTCAGATCTTTTCAATGAACTTTGCTTGCGCACTGGCTGTGGATGACTCAGTCCCACGCATCTCCCACAATTCTTTGCAAGTATCGGAAGATGCGGGGGCCAAAGGCCTTTCCATTCCCTGTTTTTCTTTTGTATGTCACTTGTGTACTGTACATTTGAATAAGCAGTTCACAAGCAATACTGAAGGGTATAATCTTTTATCTTTATTCTTATGCTTGCTTTGTCTTTGCAACAATAGACAAAGAGCAGCACTGTAAATGATGCAAACTTCCATTTTATACTGAATAGATGCTGTGCATGAGTTTCATAGTTCTAAGAGATGTTTCATGGTTCCACCTCGCTTAAGGATTACTCATAAACCTACTGAACTAGACTTATAGCAAGAAGTAGTTTGAATTGTAAGGAAGAGGCCAACCTTCACAAAATTGTAATTGGCTCTTGTTTCTGGGATGTCCTCCACAGAAAAGAAACTCTCAGTGTGAATGTGTCTGTTTTATTATTATTATTATTATTATTATTATTATTCATTCATTGTCTACCGCTTATCCAAACTATTCTCGGGTCACGGGGAGCCTGTGCCTATCTCAGGCGTCATTGGGCATCAAGGCAGGATACACCCTGGACGGAGTGCTAACCCATCGCAGGGCACACACACACTCTCATTCACTCATGTAATCACACACTACGGACAATTTAGAGATGCCAATCAATCTACCGTGCATGTCTTTGGACCGGGGGAGGAAACTGGAGTACCTGGAGGAAACCCCCGAGGCACGGGGAGAACATGCAAACTCCACACACACACATGGCGGAGGTGGGAATCAAACCCCCAACCCTGGAGGTGTGAGGCAAACGTGCTAACCACTAAGCCACCGTGCCCCCCTATTATTATTATTATTATTATTATTATTATTATTATTATTATTATTATTATTATTATTATTATTATTATTATTATTATTATTATTATTATTATTATTATTATTATTATTATTATTATTATTATTATTATTATTATTATCTGAAAATGTGCAATTCGACCAGCAGTCTGTTCATTTGTCTAAAGTCTGTGAGTTGAGTACAATCTTGAATGGCATAATAATCATGACTTTTTTGTGTTGTTGCACTTAAGTCACTGTGGCATTTTATTACGCAATTGCATTCTGCATTATTTACTGACAATAAAGATGACTTGACTACACTTTTAATCCTAAATCTCAAGCTGTGCCAGGCTGCATAGGAACTGCTGACACATTTTACACCTCTCTCTATTAATAAAGCATTGTGAAAAGACAACCAGTGCTAAAAATAAGCATTGCTAATTAGACTGTCTCTCATATTGTTGCCCTACTTAATAACGAACTTGTTGTACAAAGAGTACACACTTCTTCATAAGCTGCATTTGTACTGAATTAGCTGCCTCTTTAAATTAGGCTATGGCCATATAATAATCTATTAAATGGTAAAATTGTGCAGTTACTGATGGGCTGATACACTTAAATAAATCTAATGTGAGTAACATGTCACCTTTTATCAATCCCATAAGTAGTCTAGGTATTTTTTTTATGTGACATGATCACTATGTCTTTCCTCATTGTTAGCAAGCTTACTAGCAAAACTGAACACTACATTAATTTACACATTACAATAGCTAGTTTATTGTTAGATATCTTTTTAATGAACATTGGCACTGGTCAGGTGGGTATTGGCCCGTAGCAGGGAGTAACATTGAGATGCTTGTTGTGTTTTGTGAGTTTCAGTGATCTATGGAGAGAAAGCAGGAGTCGCAATAACATATTCTATCTAAATAAGAACGATATGTTCTTTGAGATAAGATAAGATACATTTAAGATAAAATAAGGTTACATTAATCCCTGCTGGGGAATTTACTGCTTCAGTGCCATGATAGCAAGAACAGTTTCGTGAAAGGAAAAAAAAATATGATAGTGACAATATCTTACTGTGAAAAATATATAGATAGAAAAGTAGTAACAGCATGATCAGAGAATGAAAAACCAACCAACCAAACAAACAAACAAACCCAGAGGTTCACAGTAGTGTCTATGTGCAAAAATTCAGGTAAGTGAGAGTACATCTTGCTTTCTGCAATGGGAGCAGAGGAGAAATACTGCAGTCATCTTGTCTTATGGAATGTTATAGAATAAAATATTTGTATTTTCACACAACAGTTTGTTGTTATGGCTATACGTTTTCAAATTTATTTGACAAACACAATACCACAAATTGTGTTTGTTTAGTGCTTTAATTATTCAAATACTCTATCTGTACTGTACTGTACTGTATTCAGATTTAAAACAGATTATTATTATTATTATTATTATTATTATTATTATTATTATTATTATTATTATTATTATTATTATTATTATTATTATTATTATTATTATTATTATTATTGGGGCATTGGTGGCTCAGTGGTAGGCTTCTCGCCTAACATGTGAAAGGCCCGGGTTCGATCTCCAGTCACTGGATGCAGTGCCGTTCCAAAGCCCAGAAAAATGGGAGGGTTGCATCAGTAAGGGCATTTGCCAAGTGTGTTTTACGCTGGAACTGTGGCGACCCCAAACAGGGAGCAGCCGAAGGCAACACATACATATTATCATTATTATTATTATTATTATTATTATTATTATTATTATTGTCATTTGATTTAAATCAGGGCCCTACTGTAATGCTTTTAGAAACACTAGAAAGCACAGTCAGCATGGTCTGAGTATTCTGGCTCTAACAGTTTCTCTACTTCAAATCACCCAAGAGATGCAGGGCTGTATTTATTCAGCCTGTGGGGTTATTATATTATTATTGATTGTATCTGCCAGGGATGTATTCTAGCAAAGGTAGTTTGGTTTTATTTCACAAAATATATACATACTAGTATCCTCATTTAAATATCCACACACAAGACCAAGTAGTGTAATACATTCATGTTAATGATCGTGGCCTTTATCTGAGCTCCTCCAACACCTGTGAATTTTTTTTTGTTGTTGAATCTCAAATCTCAACTAGAAGCTGTGTAAAGCTTTCTGGAAAAAAAGGGTAGTTAGCTCCTATTCATATCTGTTTTTATATTTATATTTTTACACATCTCTTCAATATCTTCAGTCTGAATAATGTATAATGTTCATATTTGGCTACATCTTTATGTGATATTACACACCGAGGCCTGTGTCATACTGCTTGCTGGTGTACTTTCATTAATACGATTTTGGAACATGTAGGATGACACTCTTCATGGTACTGCTATAGAGACAATAAAATAGATTGCCTAATCTTACCTGGTTTGCTACCAGATAATAAGCTAACTACTCCTGAACAGGTTATGTTAATATGAGCTAATCTAACTTGTTTACTAGCTAATGTTAATTTTATGTTTATGAAGCTAGCTGGCTTATGTAATGTTAATAAATGTAATGTATTGTGTATATTTGTATATTAACGGGTTAAGCAATATTTTGTGCTAAACACTAAGTGAGGTTGAAGAACTAAAAAGACTGAAAGCTAGAGGTGACAGTCACTGGTGTTGAACCAGGGACAGCGCAGAGTCGGTCACCACACATTAATAGTGTATTTATTGTGACTTATTGTTACATCCTCATCCACTCTTTTCTCCTCAGAGAACTCCCAATGGATGTGAACTATAATGCAAGATTTTGGCAAAATTGTTTAAGAGTCTCTTTCAGTGGGGTCATTCTCATGAATTCTAGACAAAGAAGCCTTCCTAGACATCTGCCTTCCCATTCTTTAGACCTAGGCAATATAAGAGTGTGAAATTGAATCTGGAAAAGAGCAAAGTGCATCAGCCCTGTCATGGGATGAGTCTCTCAGTGGCCTGGATGTAATCAAGTTTGCCATGCTCTGACAGAACAATATATAAATACAGAGCCCCTTTCAGCCAGTGTTTCCTGCTCCAGTGGCAGTTTAATGGCCAGGGACTTCCCATTCCCCATGTCATAATTTCTCTCTAAGTACGCACAAAAACTAAAGGATCCAGATGCTTCAACAGAATGACAAAATTTATACTTCAATTTGGGCAAAACCCTGGAAGCAATAGGGTCTATGTTACATGCTAATAGTTGGCCCTCTGTTTAGTAGAGAGGTACTGTCTGAACTTTCTAATGAATCAATGATTTAAAAAAAGACAAAACCCAGAAATGCTTTAAACTTATTTTCCATTTGAGGCCCTAGACACTCAGCTATTGTTACAGCCTCCATCTGTACCCTCACAGCACTAAGCACATGTCCTAGGAGGTAAATGTTGGTGAAAAGAGGCATTTCTCAGGATTGAAAATAATGATGTTCAAGTAGTTACAAATATACTATTTGTAATAGACAGGTCGTGTTTACCAAGCACATACAAATACGGTAACAAATTGAATTAGATCCCATTTGACAAAAAAGTCTTGTGATTGGGAAGGTTTTGATGTTTGTGCTGGTGTGATTGAGCAGTCAGATGTCATGTTCATGGGACAAATTCCATATTCATTAATTTATCTGGGCATGGTGGCTTGGTGGCTAGCCCGTTTGCCTCACACCTCCAGGGTTGGGGGTTCGATTCCCGCCTCTGCCGTGTGTGTGGAGTTTGCATGTTCTCCCCGTGCCTCGGGGGTTTCCTCCGGGTACTTCGGTTTCCTCCCCCGGTCCAAAGACATGCCTAGTAGTTTGATTGGCATCTCTAAATTGTCTGTGGTGTGTGAGTGAATGAGAGAGTGTGTGTGTGCCCTGTGATGGGTTGGCACCCCTGTCCCGGGTGTATCCTGCCTTGATGCCCAATGACGCCTGAGATAGGCACAGGCTCCCCCTGACCTGAGAATAGATTGGATAAGTGGTAGACAATGAATGAATGAATTAATTTATCCATGGTAACTGTCTGGTCAGTCTTGTGATGGTTTCATTTTGGTTACTTGTTTGTTTACATTTTGGGAAACAAACCCAAAAATTAAATTTTTCACTAAAATATTTATATATTAAAAAAGAGTGCAAGTGGGATTTAAATAAACAGCCCTGCAAACATCAATTATAAACTTGTGTGATGTAAATGAGATTCTCACCACCAAGTGTTTTTCAGTGGTTCCAAGGGCCTACTGGTAGGGTTTGTATTTAAATCAACAAACATCACTTCAAATACAGATATAGATGTTTCGAGAACTAAACAAATAAAGACACAGACAGTGACAATCTTACAGTCATGCACTGTCAGGCAGGGTAATAGAGTGTATCAGGATGTCATCAAGGTACCCTATTACCTGCTTATTCGACACAATGCTAACAGCATTATTGACAAATGTCTGAAGCACAGAGGAGGTTTTGTCCACACCATAAAACATCACCATGTAATCATAATGTCTGCTAGTGCTGAAAAATTCAGTGTTCTATTTGTTGTACTTTCTTATACATATCCAGTTATGTCTGGTTGCTTAGGTCTAGACTATTGAAATAAAGAGTCTCTGAGCTATTCTAAGGTTGAGGGGAGCAATGGGAGAGTATACCCATGAGTGGAAAAAGAATGGGAGAATATATTTTGCTGTGATTACTTTCAAATGTACGTAGTTAATGCAAGGATGGAGATTTCCCTGTTTCTTCTTTACAGAGAAATGAAGAGCTTTCAGATTACTTATACAGGCAGACAAATATGGGACAGATTGTTACAGGATTAAACAAGTCTCTATGTGATGAAGTTCAGAAATGTGTTCTGTATTCTCTTATATTACTTTGTTTGTGGTATTTGGAACCTGTATGACTGATCCGTCCCCAATGGACTTGCCACCTAGTGCATGAACTGTGATGGGGATTACAACAGATTAATAGGAGCCTCTAGCTGAATTGCATAAAGTCTGCAGAGAGGAAAAGGTGACAGTACCCATTATCAACTAGAGACTATTGGCTTTGCTTGCCCTGACACATACTATGCCCTAGATTTGTGAGACCACTCACTAAATCTAGTCCTTTGTAGGACCAGGTAACTTGATTGATTATGATTATTGACTATGAAGGAAAAAATTATAATACATGCATAATACATGCGTGCAATTTTGACTCATACACAGTAGGGGAGAAATGCACTGCAGCTCCAATAGCAGGTGCAAGGATCAAGGAGTGCAAATGAAGTTTAAAGAGTGAAATTCGATCATATTGGTGAAAAAACTAAAAGACAAACATTGCAACCTTGACATAAATTAGTCAGTTTAGATGGCTAAACAGTTTATATGGTTGCTAACATAATTAACTTTTCCAGTATAGTGACCCATTATGCTTATGACACTAGGTTCTTTATATTGGCCATTGCAAATGAATGATCAAATTTACATATGGCCTAATCCTTAAGGAGCCTGATAAATTATTGGTGTTCAGAAATGATATTAGAAACTCTTAAAAACTTGCCACACATTGTAAGCTTGTAATAGTGTTAACAGTATGTGCACATTTCATGCAAACCACTCCCTCCATCTCATTCATTAAACTTCATTCATGTATATACTCTATTTCACAAGCCGTGCTTCTAATGCAAAGTCTTGCCAGTGTTACATTGTGCATTACCTAGCCATTCATTTCAGTACCATGTACATGGTTTTGATTATTGTATCTGTCATTGACTTTTTGCCTTACTCCCTCTACATTAACAAGTTTTTTAACTTTTGCCTAATGATTTGAAAATGTTTACTTGACACTTGACACTAGAACACTATTTTTTAGCTTTATACAATGTAAATAGGTATCATGCAGTATTGTGCTTCAACTATATATGATATATAATATTTTTGTGTATATTTTTGGTGAGATATCATACACCATTAAAACTATCTGCAGCTCATTTTGCAAATAATTTCATTTCTTGTCTGAAACCACATGTATACTGAACAACAAACAAACTTATTAAAATGCAGTGGCTACAGACAGGAGACAAATTATAGGACAAATCATTATTTTTCTGCTATGGTTTGATTGCACTTAGATGGAATGCTCACTGCAAACAAAGTTTCTATGCCTTATGCTAGTGTATATTTATATGAAAAGAATGCATCTCATATTCTATTACCTTCACAGCCACCAGACTGCATCACTTATTCACACAGAACATCAAGGTTTCCATGCAGTCACATTTTAAAAGACTTTGTCCTGCCACTTATTTACTCTTCCATAGACTTATAGATAAGTTGGAATATTCATGATCATATAGTTCACATGATCAGATGTTTTTCATGAATGATGGACTTGTTCACTAACCAGCTGAAGACTACCAGAGATGCATATTGCATGCCACAGAAACCATTGGTCCAGTATTAAGCACCGGACAGGTTTAAATGCCAGGGCCCTTCTTGACGGCCTCTCCCATTTTTTTTCCAGGTTTGGGGCCGGCAGCAATCCAACTGGTGGGAACAACCCTTGGCCTTTTTGCCGCATGCGCGCGTGAAACCCCTACCACTGATTTTTCCAGTTTTGGGCCGACATTTTAGACACCCAACCTATGTGCTTGATCAGAGAGATGTGTGCAATGTTTTGAGAATGTGAGCTCCATAGTGGTAGAGTACTGCCTAACAATTGCTAATAATCATCAATGTGATAAATAATAGAATGGAGGTGGAGCTTTGCTAACAGATTTTTCTTAAAGCCATAGTGTTAGACTAACATTTTAGCATTTATAACACCTCTGCTTTTTTTCTGGGCGTTGTGGGCTACATTTGTTTTGACATTCTTCCTGCTGCTCAAACAAAATGACCTAAACTCAGCTGATAAAAATGAAAACCATCTCCAGTTGACCATTAATCTCAGCTCCTGTCAAATTCAGGCTGAATATCAGTAACTTCAGACCCCTAAAGTAGGAATACAAATAAATCTTGGAGTTACAGAGCATAGAGATAAATTGCTCTGAGAGCTCCACAGTCATGACTCATAACTCACAACCCTTTTTCAATCTAACTGTACACTACAAAATTTTGAAACATGCAATATGCCACTAATGAAAGTATTACTATGAAGATTGTATTATTATATAATTTAAAATGGAAATTTTATTGCACATTATTCAGATAGTAAATTATTTCCATTTCATCTAATATGAAAACAAATTTTATATTATACAATTTTATTTTGAATATAAATTTTAAATGATGTTACATTTCTCAAACAAGACTACTCCAAAATAAGACTTTATTGTGTGTTTTTATTGGCTGTAAGCAGTGAAGCCTAACTCTAGAGTGTTTAAAAAACTGACAACAAAGCCCCCCATGGTCATTGTAAAATATTGTAGTGGTTGTTGTGGATTATTATTGCTTTGGGACTATATTCCAGCTCGTGATCCTGGGTTACTTGCAAAGACTGAAGGCAGTAACTCTGCTAAGCACTTTCATTTGACAAGATTTTTCTAGGATACTTTACCCCGAAGCCATGATATATAGTTGTTGTTTTTTTCTGGCCAGATCCAGCTTTACATCTGATTGACCTTTTATCAGTTGAAACCTTGTCGTTTACAGTAGCTAATAACTGAAATAGAAAACAAAACACGCTTTGGGAAATCCTTTTGAAATTTAAATTGTTGGTCTGTAAAAAAAAATATTGATTAATCAGTTCAATATGTTTATTTAATCAAAACAAAAGTTTGATTTATTTGTTTAATTTGTGCATTTTAACTCTAATTTGAGTAGCAATGTCTTAAAAAAGACAGTTAAATTTACTTACATATTGTGAGACTAGTCCTTTATGTGTAGAAATTGTTAGCATGCTTTTCTTAAGAAAATCTTACTCCAGTATTTTTTCTATGTATAGGTTATTTGAAGTTTTTGAAAGGCTGAGATACATAAATGTAAATAGCTGAACAGAATAATTACACTGAAGTTTACAGGAATGGCTGAAGAAGGGGTTTTACTTTGAGTGACTTCATGTTTGATCAAAGTCAGTGATAGAGGTTAAAGGCAGCAATGGCGTTTCTGGGGACTGGGGATAAAACATGAGTCTTTTTTGCATTCATTTTGAAATATTTTTAAAAATATTATTATTTTTTCAACTGTTTATGTGAAAATGTGTTGTTTATTGTATGCAAATGAATGCAGTGATACTGGAGTTTTTCATTTCTAATAAAAGGCAGCTCAGAATAAAGGAAAGCGATGACAGGGCAAGTAATAAGGTTTTTTTATTTTATTTAATGAATCTAAGAAACGTGTTTGAATTCTTTTGTATCAAGACTTTGATTTATAATACATTTCATTTAGCAGCTTTAATACCAAATTACCCAGAACCACCCCTGCCAGCATTAACTCTGAGATGCCCTACATTAAATATAGATGCTACATGAATACTACATAAACCTTAATTGATGGCTTGATTTTTTTTCTCCCCTTTGCTCACCCAAAGACATTTTTCTTTCTGTATTGTCATCATTAGTATTAGTGTATTAGTATTTCTTTTACATTAATGATTGTGCCTGATCCTTTATCTGAATGTTTTATGACCCTTATGTCAGACATACAAGATGTGATCCTTCTCATCATGTCCCAGAAGAATGAACTACTGGAGAAGTAGATGTAATTGTCTCCTTTTTAAAGCAATAGCTCTTCCGAACAGCATGTCCCCCATACTGCAAATGTGTCTGATCATGAGACATGGTTGGTGGTTAAGTTTGGCTTGACGGTAGTTAGTTGTACAATATAACTATTAAGCAAATGTAGCAAAACATTGATGGAGTTTAAAGGAACCCAATGAAAATTCAGTGAAATGTGTATTTTCATGTACCTCATTGGATGCACTTGACATGCTGAGCTGTATTATTGTAAGATTAAACATAGTATACGTATACTTAAAAGGTGATATGTATATTTATCATTTTATGGTTTTCAGTTTTCATCCAATTGAAATTCAGCAAACTGAAGACTGAAGCACAGTAAAAACAATTTGACAAGTGATTTTTAACACATTAAACACACCATCACCGCACTGCTAATTTCTGGGCAAGCAAGAATTTGACATTTGTGACTTCAGTACAATGGCAGCTTGTGGACATGATGTGGTTGTGGGTGGACACTGACAGACAGCAGCCAGGTACTTTCATTTACAGTGAAATAGTTATTAGGTGACTATTTAAAATTTCAGCACAGGGCTGCTGATTTACCCAACTGCAAGACTACAGATACAGACTTTTGTAACATGTACAGTGCATTATTTTTATTTTTATGCAGAAGACAGTGAGGGCTAGCCTTGACAAGCCACATTCATACATATATAATCAGCCTGAAACACGACCAGCTCACTGGGAGTTAGGTCCTCCCAGTTTCCACTGTGAAACTGCCTCACACTTTTTTAATGAATTTTATACATCACTTGCTCATAGCACTTTTTTTTTTGAAGCTGGGTCAAATAGAATCAAAACAAAACACTGTGGTGATGAAAACAACAGCACAGGCATAAACAGGAAATGGAGCAAAGAAAGGTGAAGCTTCTCTCACTTGTGTAATAACCTGTATCAGAGGTCATTATTGCTTGCAATGTACTGTATCTGTATTTATTCCATGATTTCAGGTTGCACAATAACACAAAAAGATTAAAATATCTGTGACCCAGCACAGGAAAGTAGGTCTATAAGCTGCTCTTCTGATGTGCGCAGGAAATTGCATTTGATTGGACAATACACATTTGATATTCTTTTTATAGCATTCAAGACAAAATAAAATGGATTAATATAATCATGACTTGTACTTGATAGAAGTTGTAATTGAAATATTTTTCCCTTTTCTTTTTTTTTGTTAGGTTTGTGGTAAAGTTTAAGGTGTGTTATTTATTTATTTACTCTTTTTTCCCCTTATACTGACACTGAGACAAGGAGAACCTCAAAATTGCACATAATGCATGCAAGCAGCAATGCCATCTGTTACTAACTTGTCATTTAAATAATTGGCACTGTCACTAGAGATGGCTTTAAAGACATCGTATTTTATTTTATTTTTTTATTTAAGTGCTGGGGCAGTTCATCAACAATTAATGAGCTTTGTGGCTGTATGCAAACATCAACGAATAATAATTTTGTGACTTAGCTAAATAGTAATGCTGACCTACTATAGCATAAGATGTCTGGGTCACTGCACTGCAAGTTATTCAATTCAGTCATCACTGAATATCGATTAAAGGCGATATTTTGGAGATGGAACTGTTTCTGTTGTCCAGGAACTTGCTCTGTTATGGTCAAATAACTAGTGCAACAGGCATCAGCTCTGGAAACTGCATAGTTTATAGTGTTTGATGCTGTCTATCAGCAGCACTGACATTATACTGCTAATTTCCCTAAATCAGTATTCAGACAAACATTTGTTTAGAATATCAATGAGGTCCTGCTGTGATAACAGCTTATGACTGCTAATATTATAATTATGTTTGCTTAGTTCCAACTTAAGAGACAACCCTTTCTGAGTAAGTGGTTAATTCAGGATAAGTTGTAGTTATTTTTGACACATGGCTTGCATATCCATATTTACATTACTTCAGAACAAACACACACACACACACACACACACACTTACACAGTTAGGTAAAACGGCTAAGATAACTATGGGCAAGTATAGATCCATTTCAAGCTGCTTGCCTTTTCTATGGCAGTTGTGTGAAATCAAGCACGGTTAAATACATAAAACCAGGCAGTGTGTAGGTGGCTCGGCATTACGTGGCACTCTGCCATTGACACAAGGCCTGATAGCCAATCCTGGAGGAGCTTTTGGTGTGAAGATACTGTGAGCACTTCCAAGCTGATGGCAAGAAGGCACTAAATCATATTTCTTCTGCTGTAAGAACACAAAAATGGCTATCATGAACATTCACAAAGGAGCATATATGAAGACTGGCTTAAATGCTAAGACCAGCCTGAGGGGAGGAATATTAAGAATGGCTCACACACTTTGACTTATAACAAGTCAAACTTACCAGCTCAGACATGGTAAGTCCTTAAAGGAGACAAAGAAGATCTGCTTCATCCTCTCCACCCAGCAAGCTGAGGTTTAAACATGGGCATTAATGTCAGATAATGAAGATCAGGATCCTCCTCTCTCAGATCATCTTCCACCATAACTATTCAGGTATTCAGATTAAATATGGATTCAGTGCCTCTGCTTATAAAAATGCTTCAGAAATGACTGCTCTTATTTCTGGTATCATTATTTTTCTAAATTTAAATCCATCACTGATAGTCTTTCACATATGTGCTGTATTTGAAAATAACTCAGAAAGAGCGGACATGAAACTAGCACTACTGGACCTAGTGCTATTTTACTACAGTTAACAGACTCTATAAGGCATCATAATGCGACAGCTTGCATTTTGCTGAGATCCATGTGTAATGTAACTAATCCACTAATCCTTATGCTTTCTCAACATAAGTATCTGTATGCATACCAAGAAATAACATGTAGGAATCTATTAAAATGAAGGAATTTTATATGGGCTAAAAATAGATATTGCAAATTCAAAATCTTTCTGAATTATACATTTTTGAAAAAAAAAAAAAAAGAAGTGAGAGCAAATCAGCAAATCCTTGTGTCATTTGCTTTATTTGTGTTTGGAAACTTTCTGATTATTCATCTTCATTCATCTATCAATCATTTTTCTATGCTACTTATCCTGCAAAGGGTCACTGGGAACCTTGAGCCTATCCCAGGGGACTGGGGCACAAGGCAGAGGACACCATACACACAATCACACATATACTTACACCCTTATCCAAACACTATGGACAATTTAGAGATGCCAAACAGCCTACAACACATGTCTTTGAACTGAAGCACAGAGAGAACATGCAAATTCGATCCACACAGTGCTGAGGCAGGAATCAACCCCCAACCAGAGGTGCAAGCAAACATACTAACCATTTAAAAATGTAATATAAAATGATGATAATATTTAATAATGTAATAAAGGGACTACAGGTTGTGTTGCACAAAAAAATTCTAACAGCCTATGATATGGCTTTACAAATTAGCTTTTAATGGCCTGCTGATATGTGAAAAAAAGAAAACAATATTTAAACCTTTGTATGTTCTTATCATACCTAGCAAGCTGTTCACTCTGCCATAAGCTTCTGCACTTATGACTCACCTCCTGCTGCTGTGGATAATCGTACAAGGATACCCTAGAGACTTGCACCACCAAAAGACTAACAATACGATCACACAGAGTGTTCCATATGCTTTCAACACATTTAATACTGATTGCCTTTCATATATTTAAGCATATACTGTAATGATTTATAATCCCACTATCTGGTGTCAACCAGAAGAGGATGAGATCCCTTTTAAATCTGACTCCTCTTAAGGTTTCTTCCTTATATCATCTCATAGCGGTTTCTTTGCCACTGTCAAAGCCTCTGGCTTGCTCCAGGTTTGAATCTGGATTGAAATCTTCTGCAAAGCTGCTTTGTGACAATCTCTATAGTTGAAAAAGGTTATAGAAATAAAAATTGATGGAACCTAATACGCAAAAATTCACAAAAAATCAATAGAAAAAAGTAACTTCACTTCACTTAAGTTGCGTTCCTTTATGTTTCCCACAGAATTCACAGCATAGCCATGGACAAGTGATTGAGAAGGCTGGCAAGAGCATCAATTCAGTTTTCAACACAGAGACTGGAAGTCAGCCTTATAATAAAAGTTGCAATATCTGTCTCACAGGGCCAGCTCTGATCTCTCAATTGTCTGGAGATGCCAATATATAGAAATTTTATGTAAATAGTTTTTTTTTTTTTAATCTAAAACTATTAAATAATAAAGGCTTAAATAGTCATTACATCAAAAAATGTTTTTTTTAATAAAAAGGGAAATTAATAGCATCAATCTTTTTAAAATGTATAATGCATTCTCCAAACTCTTAAAACAATGTAGCCTATCTGCTAAAGGTGTAGATAATGTGCCATGGCACCCAAGTACAGAGACACATTATGCAAATCAGTCAAGTCAAGCAATGTTATCACCATCTCACTCCCCCCGCACTAGCTCCCACCTTCACCACCCGCACCACCACTCCCCCTGCTATTCATACCACACCATAAGCTATCTGACAGTGTGTAGCAGCCAAGATTTTTGGTGGACATGATATGATTTAATGCAATACATGTGCCATATAGTATGTATGCAATGATAATTTCATGACTAGAATAGATAGGGAAGAAATAGCATCTATCGATTTTCATACCATAGAACCTTGCTGACAGATGAATAACATTACCCACTATCTATAGATAAAAAGTCGGTCTAAACCTGCAATTGACATTTTCCCAACAACAAACACAAACCAACCTGTGGTCTAAGTGCAGTATGAACATTTTGATATTAAAGTGCATTTTCAACATCGGCCTCATATCGTCTCTGGATCTACCGCTACCCCATATTCTCATTAGATATCAGATAGATGATTCTAAATATATCATTTCATTACCACATACGTGAAAAAAATTAATTGGAGCTTAGAGCTCTATGGCAGTGCCTCATGACATTTGTAGAGCTTCACAAGCCTGCACTGGCACTAGCTGAAAAGCAGCTCCCATATTTGTCTATCCTTGAAATGCAGCCATCTATTTTTTCCCATTTGGTATAAACACAATGTCCAATTATCCACATTCCACTAATACAAGAGAGATGCTAATGTGGACTACTCTGCATTTTAATTTTTAATACCTCTATTTAGCAGATAAACCCAAAATTTAGCTGTTTTGTTTTTTTTAACCAGAAAAAAATATCTTAAAAAGGAAAATTCAGTTAAGTATGAAAAAGATCGTAGATTTCTAGATACTTCTTAACTACTGGTTTCAGGGAGAGCTATTTTCATTTAAAGTATGCTAGTCAACTTGACAGTCTATATGTTTGTGCCCAGACCACTCACAGGACATGCACCTGTGCCTCATCTTCTTTTCAGCTCTCACCGTGTTTTGTTGTTGTAGCTGGTGTTAAAACATTATCTGAGCCACCCAAACTTACAGTCTTGCTGCGTGATATGAATAGAGTGTATACACCATGTACACCATGACACGATGCTGGCTGGCCAAGAACCAGCTCAGTGCTGCAGTGACGAAACTTGGCCAGGGTTGTGTCGCCCCCTTGTGAAGAACATGGAGATTACTTCAGTTGTAAATCTTGTATCCCAAAACAATCCATATCACAGCAAATACAAGCAAACGAAGCAAAACACAAACGTGTTCTAACAGGCTGAAGAAAATTTACAAAAAGATATGTTTTCAAAATGGAGATGTGCCTTGGGGGATGATATAGTACAGGTAAAATGACCTTAACACAGTATGAGTAACAACACTGAATCAACAAGTGGAAGCACAGCAGGAGTAAGGCTGTACATTTTAGTAGCCTATCAACAACACAGCTCTTACCATAGAGTTTAGTGAAAATAATGACAACACTCACCAAAGCACAACTTGAAAATGATGTGCTGTTATTCACCAAAGATTAAACATTTGATGGAATGTATGCTGATGGGGTTATGCTTTAGCCAACAGATGATATCTGCAGTGGTGCATATCAAAGATCCAAATAAAAGTGACCTTAGGTTCTTGAAAAAGCTTTTACTTTAAACTAGTTGGCTTAATTTGTGTAGAATGCCGATGATGGAATGATTTCATGTCAAACCGTGCATCTGAAAGAATGGACATTATTTTTGACAAACTTTCAATCATGACCAAAACAAGACCAGTAATTCAGACAGAAGTCAAAGTCAATCTAGAAAAAATCTGGTTTCAAATCCAGACTGCACTTGAGACCTTCAGCCCTATGCAGAACACACAGCATGAATAATTCTACAAATCCACTCAGTATGAGGAAAAACACAGAATCGGCTTAATAAAAATAACACTGCAGCAACATAGCATGAAAAGCGCCAGCAAATAACTCAAAACCAGAAACAGTACTACATAAAAACAGAACAAGAACACTATAAATCACCACAGGATGAGTAGAAAAAATTATGAATCAGCAGTTTGGAAAGGAAACACCAGCAAAAGGCTGAGTGTAAAATTAGTGCAGGATTATAGAGCACAATACTGTGCATCAGGCACGGTGGCTTGGTGGTTAGCACATTTGTCTCACACCTCCAGGGTTGGGAGTTCGATTCCTGCCTCTGCCGTGTGTGTGTGGAGTTTGCATGTTCTCCCTGTGCCTTGGGGGTGTGCTCCGGTTTCCTCCCCCGGTCCAAAAACATGCATTGTAGGCTGATTGGCATCTCTAAATTGTCCGTAGTGTGTGAATGAGAGTGTGTGTGTGTGCCCTGCGATGGGTTGGCACTCTGTCCAGGGTATATCCTGCCTTGATGCCCAATGATGCCTGAGATAGGCACAGGCTCCCCGTGACCCGAGAATAGATCGGATAAGCGGTAGACAATCAATGAATATTATACATTAGTACATTATCAGAGAGATAGTACATTAGAGAGAGAAAGAAAGAGAGAGAGATTATTCAGATAATAATTATATGTAGGAGGAAAAATGTCTATATTTGCTAGCATAAATATAGACATGTTTAAAAAACTAAATTGATGAAGAAAAAAAAACCGCCATGCTGTTATGAAATCGTTTATTGTACGTTTACACTTCAAAAGGTTTATAATGTTCTTTCTGTTTCTGTGATGAGAGAATACAGTCAGTATAATATAAAGGTAATGTACATCATACAAAGCACATTTAACAAATTTTATTGTGGAGAACATTTTTTATTGCTAAACCCTTTCAAACAAGCATTATTTTTATGCCATTGCACAGTTCATTTCTACTGTGGGCCTCTGTACCTCCCGAAGAAGAGGATGCTTTTAGTGGGGTTGTGTCTGATGAAGAATAGGAAGGGGTGGTCTGCCATGAAGTGCTCCTCTCGTGCCATGCATAATGCAATCATTACAACTGTGGCTGCTGCTGCTTCAGTGCCTTCCTCATTAACCTCTACAAAAGCTTTGTGTGCCACTGAAGACACAAAAAGACCTCCTTCGCTGCTCATGCCTGTCAGGTCTGCAGCATTGGCTTTGAACAATGATCTCATGCCCATCTTATCCAGTATACCCTCCAAAGAGTACTGCACTTCCAGCTTGAATTTTGGCAAATGGACATTGATATCAGTCCATCTGTCCATCTTCTCTTGATTTGTCCACTCAAGCAGTTTGTCCACTGTTAGTTCACTTTCCAGCTGTTAAGAAAGAAACATAAAAGCACTGTCAGGCGCTAGTGAAACTATGGTGGTACAATTTTTGTATAAGTATAATTTACTGCCATAAATGCTACTGAAGAAAAAAAAAGAGTGTGAAATTACAGATAAGCCTAAAATATAAAGTGTAATACTAAAAAGCTTGTGCAGATGTGACAGCAATAAGCAGACAGCAGGCTTCCTGACTGCCAGCCAGCAGCCACTTTACATTCCAGTGATAGCAGTTTACATTTCTAATAGACATAAATTGTCCTTTTTCTAAACAAACTTTGTTTATCTTCAGATCATTAACAATTAGCAGGAGAAAAGATAAATCTTGAGGAAGTTTGTGCTGACCTTGTGAAGAGGGTCTGAGCCATCCTGAGACTCCTCAGGCAAAAGCACCACCAGGCTGAGTTCCTCTTCTTCATATGGTAAATCCAGCACCTGCAGCCTGTACTCATCAACGTAGTTGAAAAGGAATTTCTTTGTCTGGTACATCATCTGCACAGGCTTTGTCTCTTTCTAATAAAAAGTACAAAAACTTAAAAAATTAATAAGTACACAGTACAGAGAATATGTATTATGAAGGCTCAGACACTATGATGTGAATGTGTGTTATGTGACCTCCACCTGATTTATCTTAAAGGGCATCTCTTTAGTGTCTTCAGTATTAAACACATGCTTCCATTTCCCCTTGAAATAAATAGCATTCACCAGGGCAAGTCGAGTCATTCCTGTGACCATCCCTGGCTGCAGAACATCTTTAATTTTACCTAAAACCGCAATCAAAGACAACCTTTAAGGTCTGAACACAGCTATTGTATTATGTGCTTTATGTATGTGTGTAAATGAATTTGGTTCTTACCCTCAGTTTTCTCTTCCACCCATTGGTTAATGAGCTTCCGTGACTCCTCTGATGATCCAATGAAGTCTACTGCCTGCATGTCAGCTTGGTACAACTTCTGTGTGGAGTCCACAAATTCCTGCATCAAACGGAACAAAACATTCAGGAAACAAACCTTCACAAACACCTGAGTACAATTCCCTCCTTTTTCAGATTTCCTCTCTATATCATTATACAAAAATTGGCTTAGATGTTGACCTTCAATAATTTGGAGAGGTAGCTTGGGATCGGCTGATCGGTATTGATTATTCAGTAGCCCTATGAAAAAGCCAGCACTTTGGGCTCTAGCACTCATTCCAATGACTCCTGTGACAAAGGACTACAGTTATCCACTGGTCTAAGAGCAAATCCCATAGGGCAAGATAATCTGGCCAGGGGTGTGAAAGATTCAGGCATGTGAAAGCTTCAATCAACTCCATCATGGAGGGACTGATTTGCCAATTTTAACTGGAAGGTCACCAGAGAATTATTCATGCATGTCAGATGAACCATCAGCTTTCACCAGTAAGGCATCAGTATGTCTGCAGTTAGCACTGGGTTACTTCAGGTGGATCCTTTTTGTGTCCAGCCTTCTAGCCAAGGCTCGAACTATACTGGATCATTGTTAAGCTGATGGCCAGTGAAACCTGAAACATAACTGCTGATGGAAGAGTTTTCTGGATGTGGGACAGATATAACATCATTATGCTCCTCTGTTGCATAAACCATATTAAATGGCTTCAACCCTAAAATTAGCGAATTTACCCAAGCTGTGTTTGACCAGGCATGATTAGAAGCCTACTTAGGTTGAAACTGAGTCTAAGAGATTTGGGTAAGTGGCTGCATTAGAATAAATGCACTGAATGCAATCATTAGCTGCAGGACTAGAGGCAATCATTAGCTACAGGTCCACAAGCCGTGTTTGTGAGAAGAGCAGAAGGCGGTAAATACATGCTTCACCTCTGAGACGGCTGACAGCTCTCGTGTGGCAGAGTGTGATATGTTAGCAGGGCTATACAGTGACCATGATGAGTTAGCAGGAGATACATGAAACAGGTATCTTTTGTTTAGTTAAGAATTCTTGCAACTAGTGTTTCTTTTCCTTCTTTATAAATCAAAGCAAAATTGTGGGGAAAAAAAAACACTGTTGCTGGTAAGGCTGTGTACTGGAAGTGTAAAGCTTGAGTCAGAGCTTGAAATGAGTGAAGTCTGGCTTGCAAAACTATTTAAATTGTGATGGAGATTGTAGCACTGCATATTTTTTGTCACCTCACAATATGTTAAAAATCGCTGTCACAGACACAAATCTCTAGATTAAAGATTTTAGTCCTATTTTTGTAACAAAACAAAACCAAAATTAATGGAACAGTTTTGAATGTCTTACTGCTAAGAAATTGAAAGTCTTCTCTCCATAAAGCCTGTTGGCCAGTCGGAGGATGTAGGAGGCTTTGGGGTTGTTTATTGCAGAGTTGAGGGTCTTGAAAAGGTTGTGAACATCAGGGATTGAACTGAAGGACAAAACCTGCAATGAGCAACAGAACCATAAACCATAAATAGTTTATATAAACAAACTATTTTCACACTCCTTAAATAAACATTAGACATTAATAACAATAAAAGGAGCATAAATTCCAATTGTATGATAATGAAAGCTGCTTAAATATTATATTTGAATTTTTTAACATCGCTCAAGAAAATATACTACATGAAATACACAGATTGCGTAGCATGACATGGTTCACTGAGTGTCTGAACAGGCGTGGTCTCATTAATCTCACTGTATATCACCCTGGATATGGCAATGCAAATGTTGTTTGAGTCTAAAGTTCGTTGCCAAGCTGTAAATTTTATGTATGTGGGTTTGCCCAGTTTTATATAGGGCTGTATATTGTAAAATTCATCAGCCATTATCACAGCATTCAGCATAAGACCTGTGAATGCCACAAAGATCCCGTGTACACTTTATTACAAGATATTTTGCATGGGCATTGGAATGAATCACCATTCACATGATCCAACTGATCTCAACATCAATGAGATTTGATTTGGCTTCACACAAGACATTTTGCAATCACATTAACTAGCAGTATAGTGACACTTTTGACATTTTGCCCTGATTTTATATATGTACTTAAGATCTTTTTTTTTTTTTTTTTAATACTTTAGCCATTTCCTCAGCTGTCGCTCCTCGGGCTCCTAAGTAGACCATACTGAGTGCGGCGCTGATGCTCAGCGGGGAAAAGAGCAGGTTTCCATCAGCGCTCATGGCCCGGTACAGGTCCAGCGCGAAGGCACTGTTAGCGCGGCTCAAACTCTCCATCTTTGATATTTTGATGAATCTAATACAAAACACAACCAGTTAAATGAACAGTCCAGAGTGAATTGTTAGCCCAAAATCCAAATCCTTATATATAATGGTTTAAAATCACGCAACTTAAGAATAAAAAAAAAAAAGAAAAGATGTTTCGGGAAAACATCTGCCGTGTCGCTGACGTCTTTCCCACCGCTGCAATGCCTTCACATCATTTATTCATCAAACATATGTTATTCAACAACTTAATGCTAACACATCCTCACGATTTCCGGAACAAAAATCACAAGCTAAGTTGCAGTTACACGAAACAGCTCCCGTATGTTAGATCTAGATTTTAGAGTAAACACACACGCAGTCTTGGGTTGCGCAACTGGAATGCTGAACAGTGGAAGGTTCATTATACAAATCGAGTCACGTAGCACATGTCGGCTCTAAACTTATTTATTCTAACCTTGAAATCTCTTGAGATCTGGATTTCGTTATACTTACATATGGAAGCTCCGGGTGAACAGTGAGAGTACAGCAGTGACACCACCGGCTGTTTTAAAGCGGTGTGCTACACGCCCAAATGTAGTGTTCAGGAAGTGAGACAGAGGAGGCTCCAGAGTACTTGATGAGGGAGGAGCGCCAGTGACCGGGAAATTCAATCAAGAAGATAAATGAACTCCTAAACTGTAGTATGTTTGTCTTACTTACACCAAGAAAAAGTCAGAGGGAAATGTATTCTGCTCTTTATTATTAGCTTACACAAATGGTTATAAATGGCACAAATTCAATTGTCTGTACCACTTATCTCATCTATCTTCGGGTCACGGGGAGCCTGTGCCTATCTCAGGCATCATTGGGCATCAAGGCAGGATACACCCTGGACGGAGTGGCAACACACACTCATTCCACACGCTACGGGCAATTTAGAGACTCCAATCAGCCTAGAAGCATGTCTTTGGACTGTGGGAGGAAACCGGAGCACCCGGAGGAAACCCACCAAGCACGGGGAGAACATGCAAACTCCACACACACAGTGAGCGGGAGCGAGACTCAAACCCAGGACACTGGAGGTGTGAGGTGAACGTGCTAACCACTAAGCCACCGTGCCGCCTGGCACAACTTTAAATCTTCAGATGCCCAGTTTGGGTGAACCAACCATAGCACTCCATTCCTCATCTTGGCTGCCAAAAGTAGAAACATGAATTACATCTTCAGATTTTGTATCTCATTTGCCATAAGGTTTGATGTGTGATGCTTTCCATTGTAAAGAGTGGTTATTTGAATATCTATATCCTTCCTATCAGCTGGAACCAGTCATCAGCATAGCATATTCACATGAAGCACTGTGACTCGCTTGTTTTTCTTTGGATTTGTGCACCTTTTTTTTTTTTTTTTTTGTAAACTCAAAAGATCCCAGGAGATAAGCAATCTTTGAAATACTCAAACCAGGCAAAATCTGGCAAAAGTAACCATGCCATGGCAAAAGTCATAGAGTTCCCATTCTGTTTTTTGGTGTACACTTTAAATGAAGCTCTTGATGTGTATCTGATTTTATGCATTGTGGTGTGCCCACAAGACTAGCATTTTCTTTTGCAAATTAAAAAAAAAAAGATGATTTAATTGTGGTGACCTTACGTTCAGGCTAGTAATCTGTTAATAATCCAATTGGTACCTCAATAGGAAGAGAGAATTTCCTGTAACCTGTAACCATTTCCATAGAATAAAGAGGAATAGAATAAACTGATCTGACTGATCTGGATCTCAGGAACCATATGCCAGGCTGGAATAAACACACACACACACACACACACGCACACACACACACACACACACACACACGCACACACACACACATTAACACATTAACACCTAGTGCCAACTTATTTTAGCCAGTTCACCACCTAACATGCACAGAGACTCCACACAGACTGTAACCCAAGCACAGTATCAAACCTGGGACCCTGCAGCTGTGAGGCTTGAATTGATATCACTTCACACATGGGCATAACTTTGGCTCAGATTACTTGTATAAATGAAGAGTGTTACAGTTTAGGATATACTGTATATAATCAGTTTGTTTGAATTCTGCAGTCAGAATGAATTCATTCAGATTGGCATAAAAGAAACACATGCAAATACAGCCAGTGAAAAATTATGATAGAGACACAAGTGAAGAAGAAGAAATGCAGAAGAACAGGTGTGGCCTGGCTCATGTGTACCTTATGGGTTTGGTTAATGTTATGAATGGGTGAAACTACATATTTTCATTTTGTTCACATAGAAAAATCAACAATAACGCAACACTCCTACTTGTAAAACTGATATAATGTACAGAAAAACAGATCTAAAGTGGTGAGATCTAAATCCCCATTGAATTGATCAGACACTTTAAGTGATATTCTGCTATTCAATGGCCAGTGTTGCAAATGATTAAAGTCTTATCTTATCACTATATATCTGGATAGTGCTTTCTGTCTAAAAGGCTTCTGTGAGAGATCTCAGGTCTACTCATGAAACACCCAGTGGACTCTATTTGTATGTGTATCTACCTGGGTGTGTTCTCTAGTTCTGTCAGTATGACTGATAACCTGCATTGCTCATGATTATACATTTTACTCTGTTGCAATTTTACCGTTCTCATGTTATTATGTGTTATGTATCAACCGTCACAATACAGTGCATACTTCTCATAATCACTATTTAATCAAATAAAAATAAATAATTATAAAAATAAATTGATTCAATGTAAAAATGTTTTATATACTGTCATTATATAAATCATTATGTATCATAAATCAATATTTTCTTTTTGCCATTATTGCCACAGCAATGCAGGTGGTGGGTGAATTTCTTAAATATTAGAAATAATTAGAAATACTGATTAAGGGAACCATTTTTATATAAATATTTTTATGTCTAAAACAGTATTGAGAAATGACGGCATTAAGAGTTTATCCAGCTAAACTCAGTCAGTGCCTGCTAACTCACAACTCTCTGATCAGACTTCATCAGCTATGATGAGTGGACCTACATAAGCTGAGGATTGTCGCATTTCTTGCTTGCTGGTACACACATTAGAGAACAAAGACACAATACAGCAAAATGACATTGAATGAATGTTTATTTATTTAGGTGTGTTGAGTCAGTGCTGATTGTACTGAGATGAACTGGAATTCCATTCAGAGTGCATTCTTACCTCGCTGTCAGTGTTCCCTGAATAAGCTCTGGATTCACAGCGACCCTGACCAGGATAAAGTGGTTACTGAAGATGAATGAATGATTCACGATTGATGAATCACAAGCAGGGATGCTTTGAAAGCAAAAACACTGTTAAAATGTTCATTCAGCTCCTGCTGCCTGACCACATAAAATCAATGATTCTTCATCAGCTTTTTTTTTTTCAGTGTATTGTGCAGTTGTCAACTTGTTGAAAGAGATGTTAAAACATCAGTACTGATTTAATCAGATTCAATGGGATTACCTTAACCTTTCTAGTGCCCAGTGTTCAACTTGATGTTGGAAGGTTTGAGTCAGTTTTGATGAAAAGTGCTTGTGTACAAGCACTTATTGTGTTAGATACAGTATAAGCATCTTATTTTGCTTTTAATAACAGATCTTTCAGTGCAGCCCAAAAAAAGAAACCCACACAGAGTACAGTATTGACATGATTTAGAGCAAAACATATACAGCTTATCAAACCACATTAGGAATACTAAAGATTACATATACAATTAGTTGACTTGTTAATGTATGACACTGCATGCCAATCTAACCATATGAAGTCCAGAAAGTGAGAGCAGCAGGGTGATAATGGCGTCTGCTTATTTGTATCAAGTGCTTATTAGAATAAAAGTAAAATATTAGCTAATTATTGTGTTATATTATAGTGCTCGGTTCTTTTTCATTAATGTTATCCTTTAAATTCACAAAACCAAGGAAAGTGTTCTTATATTCATATTTATTATCTTTTTTCTTTCCAAGCCCTAAGCAGCTGCTCGGTTTGTTTATGCCTTGGTGAGTTTTACACATTAATACAAACACTGCCATTCATGCTGAATGTGATGCATATGATTGCCATATATAACTTTGTTTTCATATATTCCTTTGCTGACAGTTGACCTGAATTTTCAGTTTTTCTGCATTTCAGAAATTTCTGAATTAATATTTACATTAACTTAGCAACATTTCTATCAGAACTGCAATAGCTATATTTATAATGAACTCATGCAAACAATACACAATAGAGTTTGTTCAGCCAATCAGTGTGTTGATTTCAGAAGATGGGGTAGTTTAATTAATTTTTACTACATTAAAAACATTTTAGTGGGATGTCATTTGATTGCCCACTGATAGTGCCGCAAGTGTGAATAATCTGTATCTGTAGACTTTTCTCATATGTTGAGTCTAGTGCTTGCTGCCTCCACTATTCAACAGTGAATGTCTTATTAATATGACATTGAACAGCATACAGTCTTGTTTTTAGGATCTATAGAAAAACCTAAATCTTACTCCTTGTGTTTGAGATTATTTAAAAGAAATTCTTCTGTTAAACACCATTCTATTTGCACTATTAATGTCCTGCTGTGATATCAGCATGGCCAACAACCTCGAACTGCTCCCAGGAATAACAAAAATACAGCACAAACTACAAATTTGCACCAGTATTTCTAAGCACATCACAAAATTGTTTCAGAGTGGATGTTTTCTTTAATACAGTCCATTATTTCTTGAAAAACTGACCTGTCAAGCTTCTGTTCAGCAGTGAACCTGATGATTTGCAGTGCATACACAGAAAAGTCATGTGTATAAGACAGCAGGGAAATTCAGAGATCAAGGCCAAAGCTGTTGGCACCCACACGGACTAACCCCTAATTAGTTCACCATGCTGGAGAGGGACATGCCTCGAATGAGTGCCAGAGATTCATATAACAGCACTAAAGAGTTGACTTAATAAGCATATAATTAACAGCTTCATTTTTAAGCTCTTATAAAGGTTCTGTATAGAGACAGTACCACTTTCAGACTTATTCATTTGTGCTGGGGGTGCGATTATTACAAACATTGACACGAATATACAATCCAAGTAATTAAAAATCACAATGACAACAATGACGAAATGATGACAACAAATGATTGTTTTTTATACCTTTTAAACAGTGTAACCATACAATAACACAACAACAGAAGCAATATTAACATATTAGCAAATGTCTAAAAAACATCCTGCATGATATGACACGGTAGCTCAAGAATATACTATATTATACACAATTTACACAATTTATAAGTATATTAACACATTTTTTCTCACACTCAGGTTTGAGCATAGAGTTTATGGGTAAATGTACTCACTACAATGAGTCTTTGTAGATTGTTATCGTATTATCTATATAACCTTATACGCTTTATATACTTCCATTTCACTGAGTAGTAGTGGAGGGCTGAGCTGTGCTTTTTCTGATGGTTTCTCTTGGGGTTTTTTTATCCTCTTTTTCTGTATTACAACAATTGAGTGAATTCAAGTCTCTAAATGTAGACTATATAATGTTGCTATATTATATAATGTTGATAAACTAAGCATAGCAAAATCAGAGGAAGACTACAATAACAGCCAGAGAGCTATCTACCTTAAAACACCAAAAGTTAGCTACAGAGACATGACTAAAATGGCATGCTTGTATTACACACTGACAGCACCATTTACAAGTCAGATTAAGCCCGAAATAAATTCATCAGATCAGCAGGGTTTTACTGTTTCAGCACCTCTCACGAAGCACGTCATCTGCAGGATCTGTGTCTGTCTGCTGGCAAGCAACCAAGTTTCAAGTGATTTTCATTTGTTTGCATGTGTTTATCTGTTTTGCATGCGTGCATTAGGGCAACAGTGGAATAAAGATGTTACAGAGTAAAAACTGTTTTAAAATATGTACAAATTCATATACAATATCAAAATCAGGTAATGCTTATAGTGAAGCACAGGGCAAGTTTTTTCCTTGATTCGTTCTAACAGGGATCAAAGCATAAGACTTTATTTGTTTCAGAGTTACTTGGATATTGGATATTATTTGAATTATATAAAGCATTTGGTGTTGTGATTATCAGTACTGGTCTGAGGTTATTTATCTGTGCTTTGTACTATATCTAAATACTCTGTGTGTATTACATTTTCATGGTAGGGTGGGAATTCGTTCAAAAAGCCTGAGTATAACAAAATATAAGAGAGCTTTCTGACTAATAGGACAAAATTACAATGTATATACAGAGAAAAGGAGATAGACTAACAGACAAAGATAAGATGCTAAAATACTTCATGCGAGACAACCATCTTGGATAAAATTACATGAAAAAAAATGTCCAAAAAGGTTTTCTATGGTCTCCTTGAATAATTAATAGGTCTTGCTTATGTAAAGGTTTCAGCTTGGATCCATCTATCATAGGGAAGAGAAACTTGCTATCATACACAGACCCTTTTAAACTTTTTTTCAAAGAATATGCTTTTAGCTTTAATGTCTTTGTTAGACACACACACACACACACGCACACACACATAAGAACACATGCTGCTGAAATTCCAAATGCCCGACAATAACAAGATACACTCCTCCCTCCTGCCTACCTCCCTCTCCCTGACATGCAACTAATTCAGCCTTGTCTTATTGCACACATGGTCACTCTAATGCTCACCTCTGAGACTGCTCAGACTGAGGACAACAAATATTTTGGCTTAGCATCTGTGTCTGAGAGAAGACCAGAGGAAGGAAAGAAAGGTGAAATCCAGCTTCGAATGGTGTTAAATGAGATGGGAGGAAAAGAGAAGAAGATTTTAAACTTTACTAAATATGAAGTGTAAGTAGAAACTGAGTGCGTGTGGTGAGTCAGGATTTATACACAGTTTTGTGGAAGCCCTTATTGCTATTTAGTGTCTGCGATTAAATTCTGCTTCATCAGGGCATATTGCAGAGTTTTGCCTCAATTAAACTTGAGATAAAAGCTGACACAGTGTATATTACATAAACAACACACACATTACCTATAGCTTAGCCTTTTCTTGTGAATAAATGATCAGCATGTGTTTAGATGTTCCTAGCTTCCTGTTTGCATACGGTTGAGCATGTGTGTTCAAGTACCGTGTGTGTATTCATCCAAGGGGAAAAGTGGGTTCCTGTAATTTTACACTTTGGCATTTAGCAGCTGTAGGAGTGATGATAATGAAAGAAGAGAACAACCGGATTGACGTTAAAGACATTCTCTCACAAAGAGTATACTCTTTTCTTCTTTTTGGGTGTGTTGATGTTACTTCCAAAAAGTGGATTCTTTATTTGTCATCGCAAACACTGCTGATCTATTCTGAGGGCACATTCAGCTGTTGTGTTTTTTTCACAGCTGATCATTAGGTATTGAACTGAATCAAGGGAGTTGAAATTGTTTAAATAAACGTATAAAAGGTATTAAGCTGAACAAATCATAAAGTCATATTCGATGAGATTTGGTTTAAACATTAACAATAGTTGAAAGTCATATGTGTACATATTTTATCTAATATTTTTTCTTAATTTTTATTAGCTGATGCATTAATGTATACTTTGTAAGCATATGTATTTTTACGTCTGTTATTTTTGTAGAATGCACCTGGTGGGATTCCGCTTGGTTTATGTCTGGGAGCCCCCGAGCTATAGATAGAGCGCATGATTTAAAGTAGCTTTTCATGTCTCCACGACACAAAACTTTTATACACCCATATGTTGTCAAGTATATAGTGTCAATCAAAATTAATGGAGAGGAAATGGTTCTAAATGGTTCTAAATAATTTTCTAAATCTTTTGACTGCAGTGACTGAGGTCCTACTGAGATACTTGATCAATATTAAACAAATTCATAACTCTATGTGCAAAGGCTTTTAATCGCATTTTTAATGCTTTGGTATAAGTTATGATATTTATTATTTTCTTATCCAAAATAACATCTAAGCAAAAACGTATTATGTTACTCACACTATTGACTGTGCTGTATGTTGACATTTAAATCTCTTTCACTAATGTTGAAGATGGAAAGCTAAAACAGTGTTTAGAGCTTGCTGGAATGTTGATTTTTAAAATGATAGGAAAAAATACATTTGTAATCACTTATTAAATAGGTAATGATGTGGATGCATCAATATTAAGATGAATTATATAGGACTTCTTAAATACTGGTACACAAGTTTATATTTGATAGCAATTATAGAAACTGGACTGAAATAATGTTGTATAATTTTTCTGGAATCTTTTTGGAAAAGATTTTTACAGCCTTTTGACTGTATATGAACATAGCTTTGCTGCACAAACATGAAACAAGATATCCATATTTTGTACATATGGCTTTTGTACATATATGCACCAATATATGAGAGTAAGTGTGAGTGTTTGAGAGAGAGAGAGAGAGAGAGAGAGAGACAGACAGAGAGAGACAGAAAGACAGAGACAGATAAACAAAGAAAGAAAGAGAGAGGGAAAGAGAGAGACAGACAGACAGATATGAGAGAGAGAGAGAGAGAGAGAGAGAGAGAGAGACAGACGGACAGACAGAGAAAGAAAGAGAGACAGACAGACAGACAGACAGACAGAGAGACAGAAAGACAGAGACACAGATAAACTAAAAAAGAAAGAGAAAGGGAAAGAGAGAGACAGACAGACAGACAGATATACAGAGAGAGAGAGAGAGAGAGATGGAGAGACAGACAGACACCAGCTCACCATTTTTTGTTGTTATAAAATAGAGAAGGTGCTGACAGACAGACAGTTTATCTTTGATCACGGTGGCAAAAGCAATCCAAAGACTTTCAATACTGCATCAAAGAAAATCAAATGACAGACATTAACATAGCACACAGTCCTATGGTTTGACCAACAAACTTTCAGGGGGTTATAATATTACAATAAGTGCAGTAAAGAATATAAATGACAGTGAAAAATATAAACAACTAAGATAACTACTAACCTCTTTTTTTTTTAAATGACAGTATTGCATGATTGATATTAATTGAGACTTTTATTCATTATTACACTGGTTATAAATTACATTCAAGTAAATAGTTTTTTCAAATGAACAATTATCTACTAAGAATTTCTTTTTAACAACAATAACAGCACCACATATCTGTCAGTATATCTATCTTGACTTTTAGTAACAACTGCTTAGGGATTGGAACAGTACCACTTAACATCTTTGTCATTGCTGTGGATCTCGCTTAAGCTCAGGCGCCAGAGCTGATTCAGGATTATATGGGATGAAAATAGAACATCATTCATTAAGTACTTTGTTGGGGAAGCCTCCCAGTGCACCAAGACCAGTCCATACTTGGAGTCTGAACATTGTGTTACTTGCATTTGTGGAATATTCCATTGTATGTACAATATCATGCCCCAGTTGGCACCTCATTCATGACTAATTAAATGGGGCTGTGTGACCTTTATTGAGATGGTGCCTTGGGAAAGTCATGTAATAGAGGACACTCTAGCCTGGAATGCTGTACATCTATAATTACTATATGCTTACTCTGGTTAGAAACAGCACACTAACCCTTCAACTCATGATCTGTTTTATATTCAGTCAACTGAATACATATATGTAATGTATTCAGGACACGATGTCCTGGTGGATGCTATTCCATCACTTCTTAGTCTATACTCCTCACCTGGCAATGGTTCACTGATATCTCACAATTATTCAGGAACGCCAACCGAATTCTAGATGATTGAGACCATCCAGTCTGATCCAGTATTGCTCCAGATCTCCTTTCCATGCCCTGTACAGTGCCTTAAGTCCCTTCCTTTCCTCTACCAGTTATTGTGTTTTCTATTTTGCTTTTCTACTATTCTGCCAGCACAGGAATTGCATTTAGATTTACAATTATCGTATTTGGCAGCGGCCTTTATTCAGAACAACTTACATTTATCTTATTTAGACAGCTGAGCACTTGAGGGTTAAGAACCTTGCTCAAGGGCACAGCAGTGGCAGTTTCAGGGATTTGAACGTATTGCATGGCATGTTAAGGCACAGGGGTTGACTGTTAATTGTTATTGTGTGACTGAACTATTCACTTCTGAAAAAAAAAAAATTTATATTGTTCAACAAAATGTTTCTGAAATTCTGTCATCCCTTTCAAACACCAGAGGTCAGCATCACCCAAGTACTGTATCCATGGTTAGTGGCCATATTTAGTTCCTGAGCACTGCTCTCAGCAACCTACTGTGGGTCCTGAGGGTCACTCAGCTCAGTTGGTGGAAGATGTTCTTCCTATGTCACTCGAATTACATTCAGATAAATTAGTGATGCTTTAAAAATGATCTATTTATAATTCAGTAATGATTCATGATTGGTTCAGTAATGTGCCTTACCAGAAATACATTGTTTTAAAGCATCCACACTTTTATATATTCATCAGCCATAACAGTAAAACACTGAAAAGTGACATAAATAACTTTAATTATCTCATTACAGTAGCACCTGTCAAGGATTGGGATATATTAGGCAGCAAATAAACAGTTCTTGAAGCTGATGTGTTGGAAGTCAGGGTCATGGGCAACAGGGTCATGGGCTTTCCGGGCTTATTGATGCATGTGGGGAATGAGGGCTAGTCTGTCAGGTGTGATTCTAATTGCTGCGTAGTTTATAGGGTTGCGTAGACATGGGCCATTCAGAGTGTCCATGCTGAGTGGTCCCCGACCCACCACTTAAAGCACCTACAATGGACATGTGAAATTGTGAAATCAGAATCGGAACACTTGGCATTGGATAGCCATGTGTGTGTGCGTCACTTACCTGGGGAAGAAATAGCATCATTAATGGATGCAGCTTGATGCTCTGGGCAATGTTCTGCTAGGACTCCTCAGGTCCTGTCATTCAAGTGGATGTTACTACATACCATTTACCTACACATTGTTGCAGACCAAGTATACCCTTGTATGGCAATGACATTCCCTAACAGCAGTGACTTCCTGCAGGGTAATGCTTCCTGCCACACTACAATACTACTGTTCAGAAATTATTTGAGGAACCTGACGAAGAGTTCAAGGTGTCACTTACAGGACTTGCTGCTAATGTCTTGGTGCCAGATACAGTAGCACTCCTTCAGAGGTCTTGCGGAGCCCATGCCTCGACAGGTCAGAGCTGATTTGGTGGCACAAGACAGACTTACAATATATTAGGCAGGTGGTTTTAACATTATGGCTGAGTAATAAAATGAATTTAAAGGAAACAAACATTATAAATAAAACACCAAAAATTATAAATAAAATAATAAATGATGCTAGTTGTTGTCACAGTAGTACTAATATCATCATCACCAGCAGAATCATCAAAATCTCTGTCGTTCTTTTCCTGTAGCTTGGACATGTCAGAAGGCAAGCACAGCCCATGTGGTCTCTCTGAAGCAGTGAACTCACCTCTGCCACATCCTGCATATCTGAGTAACCATGTCCCAGTGGGTGGGGAAGGTAGGAGGACAGCCATTGGTCGCATGGATTACTTCCGTCACCTGGAAAGAGTGGAGACTCTACGCTGCTACTGGGAGCTTAAACATGTTCAGCTGGAGGGTCTGGGACAGGTATGACTCACACAGATGAATAATCAGACACTTCCAAATACATCTATGGCCTTGCCATCTTCAGTATCATTGTACTATTGCATCACACGTGTGTTTAGATTCCTCATGATCTTGACCAGAATAAAACGATTAGCAATGGTAGATGAATATATGAATTTATCAATAGTGACTACTGAAGAAGAAATGATTAAATATTGCAATCAATCAATTAATTGATATAAGCGTATACAATAGAATACAATAGTTTTATATTAAGAACTAAAAAGGGATGATCAATAGAATTCCAGAGCCAGAGAAATCATATTATGTGATTATGTTTTGCTTCTTGTTCTGTTTTTTTTTGTTTGTTTGTTTTAAATGACCTTTTATTTATTTATTTATTTATTTTTTACAATACACCACTAGAGGGAGTTGTCATGCTTTTCTCAGTTCAGTTATTGTTATTCTGATACTTCCTACCAAAAAAAAAAAAAAAAAAAACCCGATGAGGAGCCATTTCCTGTTTTAGTCTTTTTGGTAGAAAGTATAGAAAATATTGTAGAGAGACATAAAAGGCTTAACATAAAAGAAAGTCATCTATATAAATAAATATAGAAAGTAAATATAGTATATAGATAAAAATATTAGTAATAATAATAATTTCCCAATCTGTTATAAAAATAAACAAAGATATTCAGAGGACAATATAATAATAATAAAAAGAAGAAGAGGTAGAAGACTTACATCATAGTTAATAATATTTATAGTAGTAATAGTAATGGTAGTAGAAATCATAATAACTTATCTGATTACATATATATGTATATATAGAGTATTATAGTATTACAGTATAGTATATATAAGTATTTGACTTGGGAACGAGACTATGTGGTAATTACTTTTAAAAGATGGTGTGTGGATTTGCAGCCTGTGTCCATGTTGGTGTTCTGTACACATACATGCAGCTCTCTTGACATGAGTGATTAGTAGAGTTCCAGCTCTAGATGCTCTGGCCAGGTGTCATTCTAAGACTTGGCCTCCCTCACTCAATAGATGAAGTGCCATGCATACCCAGCAGTGTGCGAGTGTGTGTGTGTTTAGTTTTGAAACTGCTGAAGTAAGAGTGTTAAAGATCTTGGTTGTATTAACAGGTCTCTCCTGATACCATATGAAACCTGGACTTGGTACTGAAGATATCCTATATAATTAAGTAACAGGAAAAAGAACCCAAATGTTTGCTTTGGATTTTGGCTGCAGCATGATGGCTAATGCTCTCTGGGTGTGAGCCATAAGTATTTGTGAATTATAATTTCACTTTGGCCTTTAGTTCGAGCCCTGTAACCTCTAATATCTGACATTTATAGACACATCAATCAGCTTAAGAGTACAGTCTTTATTTAATCAGGGCTATGAATGTAGAACTTTACAGTATATCAGTTCATATAGATTGTGTGTGTGTGTGTGTGTGTGTGTGTGTGTGTGTGTGTGTGTGTGTGTGTGTGTGTGTGTGAATTTGCATGTGTGAATTTAAGTGCAAATGTGCAAGTGCAAAGGAATGACTGAGCACTTTAAGTGCTGCGTCTAACGTTAAAGGATACACTGGGTCCTCTTCACCACCTTGCATTCTCTCAGAGCCAGAGTTCCACCTGTCTGACACTTGTCTCTGTGACTGACACATTCTCTGCTCCTTATAGAGAGATGGACTGAGGGGGGTGCACTTCTGTCTCCCTTTCAGAATCTGTGGCTTGGCCGCAGCGTTGATGTCAACAACTAGACTACAGTTAATGTAGAGCTGAAAAAGCGGGAGATAGGGATACATAGGGGATTAAAAGTGTTATTAAACTAGATCTGGCGTGCAGACAGAGGCTCGCCCATAGTTGTGACGTTGGTTACCATGGAGAACTTCTTGCGTGGGAAGGAGGTTTGGATTGTGAGTAGTGTATGCTTAGTTGTATCTTTTTTATGGAGGAAGTTTTGGAGTTTGTTCACCCACAAGAGGAAACAAGACAAGTCAACAGGAAGCACATCACTTTGCTCACAGGTAATACACATGCGCTCATTTATCCCTGCATGATGCTGAGTGTTTTTACAAGTGTGTAATGAATGAGAGTGTGGAGAGTTTCAATATTAGTGCTGAATAGATGAGTAAACTGTGTAAAGCACAGTGTAACAGCAGTTAGTATGTGAGCTGTCAGCTGTAGAAGCCTCCATGCCTGCTTTGGTTACTCTGTGATATGAGTCAAATGATTCAGACATTCATACGCACATCCATCATGTGAAATAGGTCAGGAGGTTTAACAGTGAGGCTCTGCTACCTGCAAACAAATAATATAGTTTGGATTATGAATGTTACAATTGTGATTTGTACATACCTTCACTCATCATTATTTCATATTAACTAAGTATTCATTCATGTATTTGTGCCTGATTATTCATGTGCTCTAAATGTACTGCCTCTGCTCCAATCGTAGGGTCTTGGGTGTGTTGTTTCATTATTATTTCATTTCTTTCTCATGTTTGTGTAAAGGTACTCTCTGTACATTAACCTGGTGTTATAAACCAGATTGTTAATTAATAAAATGCTTTGGAAATTTTGCTTCGTGACATTTTGAACTTTAGCATTTAAATCACACACAAGTAGTCCCCAAAAGTACAGCTGTATAAACAAATGTATGGAATTGCATAATAAAAAGTATGATACTGTGTGAGCCCGTTAGTTTTACAATGCTATTGATCATCCTTGGTCATCTCGATCATCTTTCCGTCTAGCTGCTGTAAAATATAATAATAATAATAATAATAATAATAATAATAATAATAATAATAATAATAATAATAATAATAATAATAATAATAATAATAAATAAATAAATAAATAAATAAAGTAGAGAAAGAAACGCAGATGCACTGAAGACTAGACATGCAGCAGCTAAGTGGAGCAGCGAGGGAAAGGAAAGAAAAAGGAAAAGCACTTTGTGTGGATGCTGCCGAATAATAGGCCATTTTTAAAGTAACTCCAACTGCAGTTCAGTCTGATCTGCAAGCATGTAGTTGACGGTATTTAATTAGGCTGGATTAACTGCAATACCACTATCTAGCAAGTAAAACCACAGCTAAGTGCATAATTAACATTACTAGGATATACAGCTGTACATACTTTTTGTTTTGAAAGTCAGGATAACAATAAAGCCCTTTAATAAACAGTATGGATCATCATCTGACTATAAAAATCTAAGGTGCTAGGATATCTAGCTAGCTGCCAGCTTATTGTAAACTGAATGTACAGTAGCAGCCAACACTGATAGTAAGTGACAAGTTAGCAAGTTAGTAGTCAGCCAGATAGGAGCAGGAAACTGAAATTAATTTGAAGGTATGGAGTAGTAGTTCCTGTAAAAACAAACAAAAAAAACAAAAGCAAAAAAAAAAAAACAGTAAGGTTCAATTTGTCAGTGAGTGTACATTACAGTAGTTGAGGCCTCCAGATTTCAGGTAGGTGCATGGGGTGACCTGGATGAGTGCAATACAAGCCCAGCTTTGTGATTAGCTCTGTTAGCTTTGTTTTTTGAGGAGGAAGAGGATAAGGAGACATTTGCCTATTCATAGTTCCTGGAATTTATAATGACAAATTAG
Source organism: Hemibagrus guttatus (assembly GCA_033459395.1). Classification (NCBI taxonomy): domain Eukaryota; kingdom Metazoa; phylum Chordata; class Actinopteri; order Siluriformes; family Bagridae; genus Hemibagrus; species Hemibagrus guttatus. Next base: position 8,991,824 of record JAUCMX010000019.1, read on the forward strand.
AATTAGATTATAAACTAAACTATGCAGTGAATTTACAAAGTGAGGCTACGTGAAAGAAGGCATGGTTGCTTCAGAGTCTATTATATACTGAGTATATATAAGCTTATATAAGGTATAAGCTGACAGTATGTGGAGAACATCATGTTCAGGTGGAACAGGATCATCAGCAATGCTGAGCACAGGTCTCTCACTGCTGACTGTCAGAAGCAGGTGGCCCTGTGTTATACTTTTCACTCATAGTCGAATCCTGTTTGCTGAATCCTTTAAAAAGCCTCAGGCAGATGCTTTACTACTAACTTCATTGCAAGAATGGATAAGATACTGAAAACATAACTTAAAAATATTATAATTACATTATAAATGTATTACAAAGAAATATGTTTGTGTTCCAGCAGCAATGTTCTATATTTCAGTCAGATCTACAGGACGGTGCTGCAAAGTAAATATTAAATAAGTAATTATTTATTGGAGTCATAATAATAACATGATCACAATTATTTTGATTGCTTAATTGCACTTAATTGTTTGATCATAAATCAGCAGAAGAGCTTTTCAGATGTATGTACAGTATGTAGTTCTTCAAATATATAACTCACTGGATAAGTGTTTCATATGCTAAACATATATGTAGAAGCCAAGTGACAGGCAGATAAATAAATAAATAAATAAATAAATAAATAAATAAATAAATAAATAAATAAATAAATAAATAAGGCATTATATTATCCAATTCAACTACAACATACAAAAAATATATACATATTTAAGGCTTCATAATAATAATAATAATAATAATAATAATAATAATAGTAATAATAATAATAATAATAATAATAATAATAATAATAATAATAATAATAATAATGAAGAAGCAGAAATACAAATCCAGTAGGGGGTTTACACACTTTTGATGCACAGCCCCCTAGTAAAAATAAAATAGCATAACAAAAAGAAAGAAAGAAAGAAAGAAAGAAAGAAAGAAAGAAAGAAAGAAAGAAAGAAAGAAGGAAAGAAAGAAAGAAAGAAAGAAAGAAAGAAAGAAAGAAAGAAAGAAAAACAAAAATTAATGGATTATTTCATGTTTAATGTTATTCTGTGTTGGTTTATGGAGGGGAAACTAACAATTACTTTAATGAATTCAGCTATGTGTATTTGCTATAAATTATGGATATTTAATTGAACAAATCAAAATCTGTTATTAAAATACTGTTCAGCTCTTACAGACTATTAACAATCTGCAATCCTATAAAATCACACTTGTCATATTTGGCAGAAATATTAGCAGTACTGGCAGCAGTATAGCCAGTGGTGGTGTGTTTACCACCTGTGTGCCAGACGTCTGCTATCATCACTGGACAAGTGTTTGCCAGAGTTTCTCTGGGACTCCCTCACGTCAGCTCATACATTTCTACACTGCAGCCCTGCACATGCCCACTGTGTGGTTTTGCTTAGAGGAGGTGGTGCCTGTAAGTGTGCATATCAGTTACATTAAATAAATTGAGTCTAGCGAGATGTGTTGAGAGAGAAAAGAAAGGAGACTGGGGGTGGTGCAGAGATTTAGTTACCTTCTTCTACCCTCTCAAACACTAAAATAGCTCTTGACCTCTAAGTACACTTGCTTGGAGCAGAACCAACGTTATGCAAACAATCACATTCTCTAAACATATCACATTCACATACACTTCTATCCATAAACTCTATGCAGGTTACAGGCCTTGTAAAGTCAGGAGGTTTTTAAACTGGTTTAATTAAACACAACTATAGTGACACACGATAATGTCACATTGCTACTCAGGTCTTTGGTTACTACTGAATCCACTTCTGAAGAACACATGCAATTCAGTTCAACATAAAGACCTCCACTGCTTCAGATATTCCACCTTTCTTCTTCTGTTACACAAATGAATGCTTACACTCTTAGGGTGCGTCTCAATCAGCTCTCTAGCTCCTGAGTCAAAAATCAGTATATAGTGTACACTAGTTTGGCCACTGGTACAGACCCTGACTCACTATAACACTGGGACACTGACTTCTGGTGACATTCTTATTTCTTTATCAATCACTATAAAAACCCAATTATATAAAATGTTTACATTTTATTTGTCATATACATTTTTTAGCATAGTCACACGTGTTTCTGTTATGGCACTGTAAGCAGGATCATAAAATCATTAAATACTTAAGAGTCATTAGAATCAAACAAACCGTATATAGAACATCAAAGTTAAAAAGCGCTCAATTAAGTGATCATCTGAGATCTTCAACAATGGTAACAAGCTAATTAACAAGCAGATAGGCTTCAGAAAATATTACATCATTTCCTGTACAGGAACATAGTTCCATCGATGCTCCCTGGTTTTTGTGCACTGTAAACCCCGGCAAGTTAAGATAAATCAAAAGTTTAGAGATAAAATTTTACTCAATTTTTTTAAGTAGATAAACTTAATTGGGCAAATAATTGTTTTAAATTAAGTACACTTAATACATAAGAACAGATTAACTCAAAATTATTTATTTGAATAAACTTTTTTTGTTAATAATAAATAAGCTTGATTAATTTAATTTATTGAACATTTTACATGTTGGTTACATGTTACTTTTAAGTATTCAATACTTCCATCCATCCATTCTCTATACCTGCTTATCCTACTACAGGGTCACAGGGAACCTGGAGCCTATCCCAGGAGACTACAGGCACAAGGCAGGGTACACCCTGGACAGGATGCCAGTCTATCGCAGGGCCCAATCACACACTACAGACAATTTAGAGATGCCAATCAACCTACAACGCATGTCTTTGGACTGGGGGAGGAAACCCCCGAGGCACGGGGAGAACATACAAGCTCCACACACATGGCGGAGGCGGGAATCGAACCTCCAACCCTGGAGGTGTGAGGCAAACATGCTAACCACCAAGCCACCATAACCCCCCCCCCCCCCCCCCCCCCCAAGCCTCCCCCAAGCCCCCCCCAAGTATACAGTACCTAAAATTTTAAATTCCCTAAAAATGACATTTTCATTAAATAAAAGAAAATAAACCCTCAAGAAATATTACCTCAAAATTTACATTCAGTAACAAAATCTAATTCCTGAAACATTAGAAATGAAGAGAATTCTCAACTCCATATGCAGAAGCAAATGTTTTACTATTTAATAAGAATTCATTATTTCAATCAACAGGAATATTCAATCTCCATGCATTGCCATCAGCTTTTGAAAAAAAAAAAATCCTTATAATTAAAATTTTTGAGTTGAATGACTTCAACTATTTTATTTGAGTTATTGGAAGTCAAAACACTTAAAAGTTTTAAGTTGAATGAACTGTTAAACAATTTTAAGTACCATTAACTTATTTTTAATGAGTTCGTTATACTGTTAGGGAATACAGTGTGGTGTATTGGGGGATTTTATTTAGGGAGCAAATGTTCCAGTGTCCTGAAAAGATTTTGAGATTGATAGTACCCTAAAAATGGGCGACTCCCTGATCAGTGCCCTTTCTACTGAACTGGAGAGCTGATTGAGATGCATCCTAACCCTTCATGTGGATCAGTGAATGAGTGTCTGAGTGACATTGAGTCACTGCAAGTAGTGAAAGAGCGATTTAGTATCACACCAAGTTTATAGGGTGTCATGCAATCTTGAGTGTGTGTGTGCGTGTGTGTGTGCCAGTCTGTGTGTGTGTGTGTGCGTGCATGTGTGCGTGTGTGTGCAGTTGCTGTGCATATCTGCTGCCCTCCATTGGTGAATCAATAAATGATCATAGTTTTACTGTAGGCATTTAAAACTTGACACAAGGAGTGTCCCTTATCCAGAAAGGGTGCAGGGATGAGTGTAGCTTGTCATTTCACGCTCAAGCCACAGCTGAGTCTATTGAAAGTTAAGATCAACTAAATAAACAAGTAGAATCAGATGTGGCTCCTACTGGATTGGAATGAAAACCACCACCATCACTAGCCAAAGTATGAAAGTATGAAAGCATGAAAGTATGAAAGTATGAAAGTATGAAAGTAAAATCCACGCAGTCATGCCACTTTATTGCTGTGACTTTATTACAACAATAACAAATACAAATTCTGAACCTCATATTTATATCTATATGTATTTGTTTACAACACATTATCAAACCAAATCATGTTTTACATATTCAGTTAGCGACTTTAGGATTAGCTGGAGGTCTAGAGTAAGAGACTTCTGCTGTTGTAGCCCATCTGCCTCAAGCTCCCACACAAGTGTGTTGTGATTTCCAGATCAGGGTTGTAAAGTGTAAACTTCCTGACAGCTTGAACATCCTCCTCTGACCTCTCTGTAAATAGCTGCTTTAATGTAAGTAGCAGGACCTAACATGCCTCATGGATGTTCCATAATATTATATATATATATATATATATATATATATATATATATATAATATTAAAAACACTGCTTGCTCATCAGTAAATTAAAAATCACTATAATATTTATGGAATAAGACATGTCAGAGCATGAGGTAGGAAAATCCATTTTCTCATTCAGAGACCATAATATTCAGGGTACTTGCACTAAATGGTACACGATGTCTCGGCTAAAATAAGATCATTGTGTTATATTGATATCATTGTGTGGTCTTTTTGGAACTAATTCAAGCTATTAAGTTACATTATAGTATGACCGGTGTTTATTGCCTGGACTGTGACTAAATCTGGGCAGATCAAACTAAGCTCTTGTACAATAGTGATAAATGACAGATAGCCTCTGCACCTTCACAGTATGCGGTACATTTACAGCATGAATATAATAATCCCACATAAACCTGATCTCCTTTAAAAAAAGCCATATGATTTATGATATGATTGAACAAAGATCCATTTTTGTTGGCAGAAAAGTTGGCATCACTAACCCCAATCCCAAACCTCTTTTTTTTTTAATCCAAATTGGTACAAAAGTGACTAATGTAAGTAAACATTCTTATTGAATTTCATCCAAGTTGTCTACGTCAAATCTTTTCTTACTTGGCTCTGTCACACACCTGCTTCAGTTCTCTGACAGTCACACTCCTGTCTGTGTGTTCAGCAGCAGGATGTGTGTCCTGTCCTGAATGATAAAGACATCCTGGTGTAACACACACATATGTATACACCAGCACCCATAACACACATATGTGTGTACAAATGAACCAAAGATTAAAGGAAAGATCATTAAAAATGCTTGCTGGTACTGCACCTGACATTCATATTTACATACAACACATTATCTGCTGAAACCAAATAATGTATTCATATCTTGGCTAAAAAGCCACTTTAATACGAACAGCTGTGCACCTCTTCCAGGAAGTCTATAGTAAGATATTTTTGCTGTTCTCTATGCTGAGAAAGACATCCTAGCATGAGAAAGACATCAAGTGTGACATCAGAGACACACACTAAAGTATACATCAACAAAACCCATAAATCAACACAGAACTATACACATACAGATAAACCAAAGATTTAAGGAATTCACCTGATATTCATACCACCAGCTACAACACCTATATATTATATAGTTCAGTGTATATTTAGAAATTGGTGAGCATGTTTCTTAGTGTCGAATCTGCATTCTTCTGCTTGAGAGTAGACAGAAGAAAAGGAAAGGAACAGGAAATTACTAAACACTCTCTAGTTCAGGACAGGCAAGTTTTCACAGCAGCATTCCTCAGGATGGGCGTTTCTTGCATCTGCAATGTCTTCTGTAAGTGCATCTGGCATCTCCAGCTAAGGTTTTTGACCCAAAATCCATTATGCACTCAAAAACACCACAGCAACGGGAGCAATAGTGGCAAAGAAGGAACTAAAAATCCTTGCTGACTGCAGAAGTTATAATATAATATTTGGCTGAACTTTTCTTGCATTGAAAGAATGAGAGATCGACTCACTTAGTCATCCATAAGCTGTCTGGACATGATCAGTTGTGAGGATACCTATGGGAAGAACAAGGATGTCATGTCCATGTTCAGCATCGAATTTCTTTGTCATGTCATACTTCACAGTGGTGGTTAATGGCTTACATAAAGTATTTCTGTTTGAACCAATTCTACTAGAGGCAATATATTCATAGAAGTGTTTTAAAAAGCCTTCAAAATGATTAGTTTTATTCACATAAATGTTTATATCTTCAAAGTAAGCGGTGAGATCCAACTCATTTCTGCTCTCTGAGATGAGGTGCTTGTTCATAAGCATCTAGAATTTTATCTTCTGCACATGGTTCTGAACAGAGGTAAAAATGTCTCACACTAAAAGCCAACAGTGTCCCGACTATTCTAAAATTAATTCTAAAATATAAAATAATTCATTTGTTTATACTGATGGAAAATGTCTGATAAGTCGATTTCCATTCCTCTGCTGGAATGGAACACCAATTCTGTACTGGTAAAAAAAAAAAAGAAGGTTAACAAGTGTGTTAAGTAGCATGGAGACAATGAATAAACAAGCGAATAAGTCTAGAGAGAGAGCGCCGAGCAGATTGACTCTCTCACTGTGGCTCTACATTTACTTTTACAAGACTCCATGCAGTTGAGTGTACATCACCTTGGACTCGTATAAAGCCTTCAAATGCTGCATTTGTACCGTTTGAATATGTCTAACATTCAGGGTGCAAAATATTTATTAATAGAGGCTTAATTAAGCAGAATAGCAGGCAAAAATGCTCAAGTGACTTTCATTACATGAAGACCAATGGTGACCAACTATCAAGTCTTGCCATAAATTCTGTATGGGATTGAGGTGTGCTACTGTATCTTGTTTAAATTCATCTCTTTGAACTATTCCTGTGTACCTTGTTATGTTCTGTCTGTCACCTATTTTTCTATTTCACAGGATCAGCTTGCCTTGCAATTGCGTTTTCATGTTTGCATGTACAATATTTGGATGAACTTAATATTATTTTATTCTGTGCAAATAAAAATACACCTTAGGTACACACACATGTGCTCACAGAAAGTGACATATCAAAAAAGTGCCTCAATCTTTGCTAAAAGTTATTTTAACAAGCCTGGTGTTATAATTCTTATTCATCACTATAATTTATAATTTAGTAAATGATTCTGTCATTTTTTTATGGACAGCAGAACAGTGTGACATGTATGAAATGATATATTGCTTTTGTGTTATCATTTAACACATTTAGTAAATGGCTGAAGAAGGATGTATTCCAATATTTACTGCTTTACATATTTATATACAGTATCATTTATTGGTGGAAACATGTTAGATTTTAAAGCATTCACATATACATAAAAAATGTTTGTTGGCTGTTCTTTCTTCTTTTTTTGCCTCTATTCAGCTAAAAGAGAAGGAATGTACAGAGAAGCCAAGCGTATGCTTAAAGGTGTTGAAATCCCAGAAGAAGAAACCTCCAGATGTAACAGGTAAAGATAAATCCAACTGCTGTGTGATTCATGTTGTTTGGAAAATTTTGGATTTTGATATGGATTTAAATGTTTCCAAAAAATCTGCAACATTTCATTATAAATTGTTTTTCAATTTCTTTTAAGGTGCAGACCAGGATGACTTGGAAAAGGTACAAATGCTCAATCAACAGAACACCAGCCTTTCACGTGGCAATGCTGAAGCCAATGCTAGTGTAACAGGGCTTCTGGATTTTATCCAAGATGAGAAAGATGTACAAACAGAAGAAGAGAATGACAAAGAAGAGCTGCAAGTAGAGGAAAAAGAGGAGGGCAGTAAGAAAAGTAAGTTAAATGAGAAAGTAGAGACAAACAAAGAAGGAAAGAATCAGAGAACAGAAAAAGAAGATGGCTTGACTATCCCTGAGGCACCGTCTTTACTCCTGTCAACCTATGACTTTAGCCAAGAACATGCTGCACCCCAGGAAAGGTATACAAAACTATTCTTAATTAAACATTGACAGTAAGCTAACTGAAGATACTATTTAGAAAAAAAATCACGTGTGCTGTGTGTTTATATAGCAGTAATGAACACATAGAGTTGGTTGCCAGTACTAAGAGACAAGTCGAGAATCTGGAGAAAGATGATCTCAAGAAAAGCAGAGTGGAGGAAAGGTCAGAGGAGGTGGAAAAAAGCGAGGAAGGAACGGAGCCTAGAGTGGAAGTGTCAGAAGTGGAGCCAGAGAAACCTGAGGAGGAGAGGAAACAAGGAGAACCAATGCCTGAAGAGTACATCATAGGTAGAATGCTACACCACAGTGACCGAGGGCTGTTTATTTGGAAGGTTCTCTTATTTCTCCTATTTGCTCTGTCCTCCAGATTGTTCACCTCCTCCTCCAGCACCCTTTGAGCACCGTGTGGTGACAACCAAAACCCAACATATAGCTGCTTATTATACCATCAACAGAGAGGAAGTGCTTGGAGGGTGAGCTACAGAATTGCAGAAAGACCATATGATATTGTAGTAAATCTTGTAGTAATCAAAACACTACAGCTTCACCAGAAGCAAGATGAGTGAAGAATTAGGAGATTAAGAGCCAGTGTATAATTTAGTTTACTGCACACACAAAAACAGCCTGAACACTCCATAGTCTATACCTAAGTTAAAAACAGTTGAGGTGTGTATGTATATATATATATATATATATATATATATATATATATATATATATATATATATATATATATATATATATTACTTTATTGTAAATATTATTAACAAATTATTGTAAATAATGAGGAAAATTTGAAATTAATGACTAAATTACACAGTATAAATTGATGATTGTATGTATAGATGCAATAATACATTGGATCCCCTAGTAATGTTCAGGGAATCTTAAAATATATATATATTCCTCTAGATCGCCAAACAGCTCACTGGCTGTCTACAAACAACCTATTCCAGAAGTACTTAAACTAACTCTAAAAACTTTAAATAAATAAATAAATAAATAAAGAAAGAAAGAAAGAAAGAAAGAAAGAAAGAAAGAAAGAAAGAAAGAAAGAAAGAAAGAAAGAAAGAAAGAAAGAAAGAAAGAAAGAAAGAAAGAAAGAAAGAAAGCCAGCCTTGGGGCATGGTGGCTTGGTGGTTAGCATGTTTGCCTCACACCTCCAGGGTTGGGGGTTTGATTCCCGCCTCTGCCGTGTGTGTGGAGTTTGCATGTTCTCCCCGTGCATTGGAAGTTTCCTCCCCCGGTCCAAACACATGCATTGTAGGTTGATTGGCATCTCTAAATTGAGTGAATGAGTGTGTGTGTGCGCCCTGTGATGGGTTGGCACTCTGTCCAGGGTGTATCCTGCCTTGATGCCCAATGATGCCTGAGATAGGCACAGGCTCCCTGTGACCCGAGAATAGATCAGATAAGCGGTAGAGAATGAATGAATGAATAAAGCCTTGTGTTTGTAGGCATTTCTTGTGATATTACCTCCCGACAGAGTTTTTATACTAATTTTATTCTTAAGTCCGTAACCTAGTCAACTAGTATCAATGTGAAGTCAAGTCAAGAGTCTTTTATTGTAATTTTGACAATATATAGCTGATGCAATACACAGTAAAATGAAACAACGTTCCTACAGGAATCTGGTGCTACATAAAGACATAGAGTTACATAAGACAATACAGAACTAAGGGCTAAAGAGTAACTGGCATTCAGTGATAGAGACTTTAAAGCACTTGTGTAAGTCGCTCTGGATAAGGACACCACCAAATGCCATAAATGTAAATATTTGACAAATGAGACAGTCAAATTAGCCCAGTGGGTGTGTTTACAGCAATCCTGATTATATTGTAATATAACCTGAGGTCAGTTATTTGTTGTAGAATTGCCAGTCATTTGTTGCAATGTATCCTATATGCCTCTGCTTTACTTGTAGGTCAATTTGCTGTCTTTCTGACTCTACTTCTGAAAACCTGGTTTGAAATTATTTCAACTCTCTTTTTGTCATAGATTTCATTTCCCAGGTTTCTAAGCCATACAGGAATAGTTTGCTAAAATTATTTGGATTGAATACTTTCCCTGTGTCAGGAACAGCTGGACAGTTCACTGCCAGGCCCGGAGAGGGTACTGGCAGGCGAATCTTGGTATCCTGCTTTATCGTGTGTATTTTGTGCCACACCTTTCTTATTGATCTGATTCCCGTTGTGTCACCTGTTCCCTATTAACCTCAATGTTTAGCCCTATAAATAGGTATCCCTGTGTTCCTGTCTTTGTTGGTCATTGTTAATCCGTTCCGTGGTCCTGTCCTGTTTTTGCCATAGGTTATGCTAAGGTTTTTAGATCTAGGTTTCTGTTTTGTTTTGGTTCTTTGCCATGTCATGTCTAGTGTTCAGTTAGTCTACCCCATGTTTCATGTTTATGTAAATAAAGCAGTGTTTGTTTTGAATCCCACGTATGGGTCTACTCCATGCCGTGCGGTCGCACGCAGCAACCACGAAGGCCCGGACGTGACACCCTGGTCTTTCAGTGATCAGACAATCTATACATGTTGGTTGGAGGTCAGGCAGATTATTTTATTCTAAAATCATTGGTTAGGAAAGCTCAGAGTAGATTCTATGATGTGCTATCACAAGGTTCTTTTCTTTCTTGGATATCAGGGTGCCATGTTTTCCTGTACTTAAGTATGAATTTCTTGTTCCTTTGAGTCACCATTTGTCTCTTTTATGAATTGGTATTGAGAATATGCGATTGTGAGCTGTTTCTTCCTCTGCTCCCTCTCCTGTTTGCATTTATTCATTTTACTTCAACACCGTTCTTATTATAGCTCTGGATAGATGTCAGTGTTGTCTGTTTCAGACGATCTCAGTAGCAAGCCAGGAAATCCTTGGCTGCAAAAGAGCATTGAGAGAATCCTGGATCAGAAATCTCACTTGGATACCAACAAAACTGCACCACAGGCCTTACAGTTATAATTCTTACTTCTTATAAATTCTTGCTTCTCTTAGCTTTCTCAGCATTCTGTGGTTGTGTTGACCTTGCCAAAAGCACAGACCATCTAACTTCTGAATTCTCAAATGGGATTTCTGTGACCTGCTTGAATGCCTGTTTTGCTCCTTCACTTAAAACAAAGGCTAAGGTTTTTGAGTATTGTAGCAACATACCTTGAGACTCTAATTCAGTTGTATTTGTTTAGCACTTTTAACAATGGACATTGTCACAAAGCAGCTTTGCAGGAGTCAGAATAAAAAATGGCAAAATTTACAATTTAAATGTATTTTTATCCCCAATGAACAAGCCAAACTCTGTCCAGGGTGTATCCTGCCTTGATGCCCAATGACGCCTGAGATAGGCACAGGCTCCCCGTGACCCGAAAGTAGATTGGATAAGCGGTAGACAATGAATGAATGAATGAACAAGCCAAAGGCAACAGTGGGAAGGAAAAATCACTGAAACAATACGAGGAAGAAACCTTGAAAGGAACCAGACTCATCAGGGTGACCCCCAGAGAGTGGGATTAAATAATTTATTTAATCTATTTCTACAGCTGTATATAATCAAGTGGAACTGTTTAACCATGAGCTTTTGAGCAACTTTTAAGTCTGAGCATCAGCATAATTTCTGAATTCATAACAGATTTAACAGAAATTCCTTCCTGCCAAAGCTATCAAATGTTCATTGATGGAGACCAGAGTGCAAAACCAACTGCACAAACAGCACTGTGGTACTGTCCACAAGCAGTCCCATTCTTGTCCCATGAGTCCCATGAGACAACAACCAGAAGTAGGGTATCAGGATGGATCAGGCAGTCTGGACAGCTGAAGTGGTCAGGAACCCTAGAAGCTCAGGAGTAGCATGTGTAGTATGTGTATCGCGAAAGAAAAACTATTCATAAAACTCTTGACTAAACAAATGCGTTTTCAGCTTAGACCAGGGGTGTCTACTCATATCCGGAAAGAGCCGGTTTTCATTCCAACCAAGCAGAAGCCACACCTGAGACTATTGAAAGCTGAGATCAACTGATTAAACAGGTAGAATCAGGTGTGGCTCCTGCTTGATTGGTATGAAAACTGCACCCACACTGGCCCTTTGTGGATAGGACTGGCCTAGAATTACACACTGGAAAGCTGTTATATAACTGTCGGGCTTTGTAAGTAAAAGCTCTGCCCTTTGCTGTAGCCTTTACTATTTAAGGTACCAGCAAAAAGCTTGCACTTTTTGATCGAAGTAGGTGTGGTGAATCATACAAAAACAAAAATGTGCTCAGCTACTGTGGCACGAGACCATTCAGTGCTTTATAGGTCTGTAGTAGTATTTTATAATCTCTGTGAAATTTGTCTGGGTGCCAGTGCAGTGTGGATAACATGTGGAGAGATGTGTTCATATCTTCTGGTTCTGGTTAGGACTCTAGATGCATTCTGGACTAACTGGAGCTTGTTTATGCCAATATTTCTGAAATGAAAGAAGGCTACTCTAGTAATATTATCTACATAAGGTTCAAATGAAAGACTGGAATCAGTAATCACACTTTTACTGCTGCACAGAAAGATTATCCAGAGTTAGTTTGTAATCAGAAACCTTACTTCTGGCTGCATGGGTTCTAGTACAACCACTTCTACCTTGTCAGAATTAAGCAGGAGGAAGTTAGTAAGCATCCACAGTCTAATGTCCTTTACACATTCTTCAGTCTTATTAAGCTGCTGCCTCTCATCTGGCTTTGCTGAATCATATAACTGTGTATCATCAGCCTAACAGTGGGAGATAATAGCAATTTATGAATAATTTTACCCTGAGGTAGCATATAGAAGGGGTAAAAACCAAGAGGCTAGGAAGAACTTTAGCTAATCCTTCTCATCTAGCCTTAATTCCACACCTTGTGTTATTCTACAGTGTCATGGCACCTGGAAAGCCTTTACTGAAAATATAGCAAGCATGATATTTAATCAGAAATGGCATAATTGAAATACAAAAATGATGCATGTTTTCTTAAGAAATCTTCGACTAATATTGGTGTAATATGTGTTTGTTGTTGCTAGTGGGCGCTTCGGAATGGTCCATAAGTGTGTGGAGAATACTTCTGGCCTCACACTGGCAGCTAAGATCATCAAAACCAGGAATCAGAAGGAGAAGGTAAATCACTTACAGGCTTGCATGTCATTGCTAGATATATGATACTGTATAATAGTGTATTCATTTATTTACTATGGAATATGTATTTATTTTGCCTTATCAGGAAGTGGTTAAAAGTGAGATTGAAGTTATGAACCAGCTAAACCATGCTAACCTCATCCAGCTCTATGCTGCTTATGAGTCTCGCAATGATATCACTCTCGTTATGGAGTAGTAAGTAAATGAAGTCAAATACATCTAGATCACATGCTATGTCTGTTTTTAAATGTTATATGTTGGTGTGTGTTCATTTATGCGTGTGTGTGATCTCAGTGTAGAGGGAGGAGAATTATTTGACCGCATCATCGATGAGAATTACAATTTGACTGAATTGGACACAGTGCTGTTAATCAGACAGATAACAGAGGGGCTGCAATACATGCACAAGATGTACATACTGCACCTTGACTTAAAGGTAGCACATGCTTACCAGCAAGCTTCCATGCATAAGTTATTATTAATGAGATTCAAATAAACCTTTGCTGTTTTTCCAGCCAGAAAATATACTGTGTGTGAGTCGAGAAACAAATAAAATCAAGATCATTGACTTTGGTTTGGCCAGAAGGTTAGTATACTGATTGGAATCATTGGCTAATATTCTAGTCACAATGTCTCTCTCTGTCTCTCTCTGTCTCTCTCAGTCTCTCTCTCTCTCTCTCATTCTTGTCTTTCATGCTTTTCTTTTCATCAATTCGTTTCTATAGATATAAACCAAGGGAGAAGCTCAAAGTGAATTTTGGCACACCTGAGTTTCTTGCACCAGAGGTGATCAACTATGAGTTTGTCTCCTTCCCAACAGACATGTGGAGCTTAGGAGTCATAACGTACATGCTGTGAGTCCCAGCTCTCAACATATTGACCAACTTGACATAGTGACCTACTTATTTCTAGTACTTAAAGCTACAGTGCTGTATCAGCTTGGAATTGCTATAAAATTTTAAATATGTAGACATCCACCACCAGCTCAAAAACATCTCAGCTTCATCACCCTTCAGTTTTAGACAGGAAGATATCTTGAATATACAGTTACCACAGTCAGTCAGTGGAGAGAAAGAGCAAAACAGTGTGAATAACAGAATAAGACAAGAATCAAATAAGAGGAATAAATCTATTCAGGCATAAAGCTCTTGGATGTTAATTGTCTGATTTATCCTTATGTGATTTGTATAGTTTTAGTTATAGTTTGTATAGCTAGCTGCAATACAGGCTGTTTTTCTAGCTGAATTTACCTAGCATGTCCCAGAGACCTTGGTTTTGCATCCTGACTTGCGTATAGTGATCATTGTAACAGAGAAAGGCCTGCTGCGAGGAGCTGGTATTCATATGAGAGCTTTTCCCAAGGTAGTAGGTGTGGTGGAAATATCATGTTGTTACTCGCCTGTTATTCGTCCCTGAGCTATAATCACCTGACCTGGGTTGAAACCCGTTACATCCAGTGCCCTTTCATGAGTTGTAGACATGGGTCCTCTAAACTACCAGAACTTTGGGATGTTTCATCTGGGACTTTAGCCCCGTGTAGACCTATGTGGCTCTAAAAAGTGTTCAGTGGATTCAAATCTTTACTTAAGCATGGTGGATGTTTTTGTGTGTTCTCTGGGAATACAGAGAAAAAATACAGTAATGCTTTATTTCTGAGGTTTATAAGAACTTTGCTTATCTGCTATGAAGCATAGATTAATTTTGGAGCCCATAAGTCATCAATGACATGCTGCTGCTTACAGGCTAAGCAGTTTCTCTCCTTTCCTGGGTGATGATGACAATGAGACACTGAATAACATCCTAGAATGTAAATGGAGCTTTGAAGAGGCTGAGTTTGCAGATATCTCTGATGAAGCCAAAGACTTTATAACACGCCTGCTCATTAAGAGCAAAAGGTAAAGTGTTTTGTGTGTTTGTGTGTGTGTGTGTGTGTGTGTGTGTGTGTGTGTGTGTGTGTGTGGTATTGTTCATTTTGAGTGAAGGCTTCATTACAGGTTAATGCTTGTGTTCAATATAGTTGGAGGATGAGTGCATCTCAGTCACTAAAACATCCCTGGCTGTCTGATCGATCGCTTCACTATCGTCTGCATCAGAAAGTAAGCACCTACTCCTAATCTCGCTAATAGAGACAGTAATATAGACTGACAGAGAGATAGATATAGGCTGATATAGAGAGTAATATAGACAGATTTTTACATATAGGGGAGGGTGTGGTGTTAAAACATTTACTTGTGCTTTGTAGCAAATGTTTGTGTTTAATGCTCATAAAAGTATTTTTGCTGCAGAGGAACAAGTGCCACTCTGCACACGCTCCTCCACCAGAGAGCTGAAACAGGTAGCTCACTGTTCTTCAGAAATCTAAACACATGAATGTCTTTCTGCAGACCACAGACTGAAGTCTCAGATCAGATACATAGACAGATGCTAATGATAAAAACCCTCTCAAATTATAATGATATTTCAGTGAAATCTATTCAAAGATTGTTTTGAGTTCATATATACAGTAGGTTCATCCATTCAATTGAATTCTTTCTTCCCACATGAGGATTATATTGACTCACTGTCTGAGACACAACATCGCATTCTTTTGTTGTTCCCTTGAATAGGGATTTGGTATTAAGTTATATATATATTTTTTTTCTACAGAAAACTTTTTTACCCATGTGAAGAACTGGACCAACAACAATGCCCATCAGCTGCTATACAACAATGCGTGTCTATTTCATAAGCACTATCAGAAATCTACAACACAATACGAATTCTTCTTTTTAACAATACCTGAAAAAACAGGAGACAGGAGAGCTTTACAGTCCTCCACTTGCTGCATACAGCCTGCACACAACTCTTCAGTTATATATAATTCACCTTTTATTAATTAAGTCTTATTTCTGTGATACTCTTTATTTTATCGTTTGATATTTATACTGGCATAAAAGTGATAAAAGACTTTAATTTTACTATATCATTATATAACGATGTACTGTAGACGTGATGCGCTTGAATACACAATTACCTTCACTCCATGTCACAAATCCAGCATCCTCCGCATGTGTATTTCTTGTTTAGATATGGGGAATATATGGCTTTTTGCTTTGTTTGCATTGTTTTATTAGTATTCACAAAATACGTGTGAAATCAAATGCTAATTTACACCTTAAGAAGTAGTTCATCAACAAGAACAACAAATTTCACAGTTCCCCTAAGACGTTATGAGGTATGTTTGAAGTGTAAAAGTAGCTTCTTTGATTTTATACTGAAGATTAAAGTAGCTATGTGAGGACGTAAAGTAAATACTAACTTTACACCAACAAATGTTTATAGGTTAGAAATAAACCACACCGAAAAGTCTGTAAGAAGAAGAAGTTGCTTTCGGCTGCTCCCTGTTCAGGGTCGCCACAGCGGACCAACTGGTCCGCACAACAACTTGGCAAATGCTTTACGCCGGATGCCCTTCCTGACACAACCCTCCCATTTTTCCGGGCTTGGGACCGGCACTGCATCCAGTGGCTGGGAATCGAACCCAGGCCTTCCACATGATAGGCAAGAAACCTACCGCTGAGCCACCAATGCCCCTACTGAAAAGTCTGTAAGAGATTACAAAAAAACCGGATCCAGTTTAATGCAGATGCTTACAAGAAAATTGTTAGATCATTTAAACTCATAACTCCAGTACAAATCTAAACAAGCAATTGTCCTGCCTGATTAAATACATACTTTAATTAGAAATTGAATTGAAGTGTAAAGTGTAAGTGTTTATATAACATATAGAGATTAGGATGCTGCTGCTCACTCTCTGCTGGGTTTTTAACTCACCTTCCATGAAGGCATACCCAACAGTAAACTACCTTTTGTTTTATATTTATTTGAATATTTTTTTTTGTTATCAGTTACTTCTGAATTGTATCCTAAACATACTTGAAGTTCAACATTGTAACATCACTGTGTGTTAGTAATATTAGTTATAAATCTGAATCGGGGGGAATATGGCAGGGCTCAAAACTAATGCACATATTGCTCTTGGATGAGTATTATGGGACAGATGTGTTAAGATGCATGTTGAGTGTGTTTAAAATGATGACATATGCTTTTTATAGATATGTTGTTTCATGCTAATGATCGTTTGCCTGCACTGTCATAGTAAAAGTCTCTTTCGGCCTGGTTTGTCATACATTTGAAATAATGTGATTATGTCACTATAATTAATGAGAAAAATAAGCTAAACAAAGCAATAATATATATGTGTATTAATATCAGCATAATATATATATATATATATATATATATATATATATATATATATATATATATATATATATATATATATATATATATATATTATGCTGATATTAATGATACTGATATTAATGGTGTAATGTACAGGTGTATGGCAAATGTTAAAGGTTCAGCAAATCACATTACTCTTGTACTATATAGGCCATTGTTCTGGATTTCTTTGATTATTTTAAGCAAACAGACACATAGGTGTATTATTTTAGTCTTTTATATTGTGCCTGATATTCCAGTATAACAGAAATCAAGCCTGTGACAACTCGTCCTTAGGGGCAGGGACCATATAGCAGCTGTTCACAAACATCAACCTTCCTAAAGTTCTCATATTCAACTCCATACATTTTAAATTCATTTGAAATACAAATTGTCTCATTTGAGTGACTGATTTGGTGCTGGATTGTATGCTGTTAACTCTCAATTGCCTGTTACAGGATTACTCTAAAAAATCACAAGATAGTAGGTTATAGCATAAGTCAAATGTGATGTTATTAAAGTCGACACCAAAATCTCTGGTCTCAAGCCACTTCTGAGTGAAGTACAATTCACAGCAACAGAAAAAAAAAAACATTAGCCTTTACTATTTCTCATCCAGGAAAACTCTCTCCTGGATTTTACCATGATCTAGCCAATGCTGTACTTGGAAATGTCACCAAGGTTTAACTTTGTAAAATTAGCAAATAGAAATATGCTTCTGGTTGCCCTTTGAGTACACATCAGAAAGCTCTAGAAACAGTATCACTCTTCACACAAACTTCACACATCTGATACAGACAGACCTGTTAATCCAGAGAAATACTTGCAGCTCAGCCAGTGGAAGATGTTTAATGTCTCTCCTGGGACTTGGGTTTCAGGACATTTCAGGAACGTCAGCTCAATTGTGTTTTAAATCCAGCTTAACTTGTTAAACCTGTCCCAGTTTCCTTCTTCATGTATCTGGTTTTCATTACTTAATTGTCCAACTCACTATTGTAGATTATTGTATTGTTAATGTAGTTTTTCATACACCTGCAAGCATAAATAATGTCCACTTGAAGCAGTTTAATACTTAAACTTAGGGAAAGTGTTATTAACATTTGAATATCATGTTCCTGGTTGCTGTGGATGTGAAAAGCTACAAAATGTAGTTAAAAATATTTCCTTAAAGGTAAAAAGTGGCTTTAACGATGAATGAAAGGATAGAACTGTTTCTCACACTGGACTCTTTGGTAATCTTTAAAGCAGCTCTGTGTCAATATTTCCTATAGAAATAAAGCTAAATTGATGAAATTTGCTGGTTATGTACTATAGAGGGCGCTGTGCAGTTCACTTAAACTTAAAGCAAACATGCTTTCTTCAGCTTCCTCTGTACTTCTTGTCCTGACGTCATCGCAGTGCGTCATTGCCGGGCGTGATCTCTGATTGGTTTCTCGCAGCGTGTCGTTGGTGTGTTCAGTCTGAATCTGCTGCTCCGGGAAGAAACAAAACTCCCCGGAACTGAGACAGATAGAAAAATCACTTCGACAGAGGTATAGAAGCTCGTTTATTCCTAACACGAAGCGGTAGACGATGGCTCAGTGCGCAGGGACGTCCTCCAGTTCTGCCGCTAACGGCTGTGGTGGCAAGCCGAGGAAAGTCGCCATCATCACCGGCATCACCGGGCAGGTAAGAGTGATCTAATCACATCACCGAAACGGAGCGAAGAAGAAACCTAGAGCAAGAGACAGGGCGACCCCTGCATTATATCTGTTAGCTTTAGACTGTGTTCGTTCACGGAAGTGGTGAAGATTGGCTCGGTTTCCTTCCTCTGGTTTATAATCCCTAGTGATTGTCTGATAGAGGGAGTTGTAAATGGCTTCAGAAGTCATGTTAGACCGGACATTTCACAGGGTTGCTGCCAGAGAGGTATAAATAAGGGCTGATTGCACGATAGACTATGGAAACCAGGAAGAAGTCACCTGCCTGAACCTGGACAAGGTGTTGAATCCATTTCTATTAACACGGAAGCTCTAACTGGATCTGGCTTAATATATTGTGCCCATTTCCCCCTTAATAACCAGTTATGTTTTTGCTCTTGAATTGTGACTGAAATGATATCATAGCTGCATAGTTTTTCATTAGTAGCATGCAGTAAATGTTCCACAATGATAAGTAGCATGCTCTCTTTAATGTAAAATAATCAGCTTCATTTCAATGTGCGAAAGAGAGAGGGATTTTTAAAAGCATTAGAGAGATTTCAAGTGTCTCGATTGAATGTACTTCATCATTGTCATGCGTTGCACCGCCTGCTTTTGGTGTCACACTGAAATGCAGGCACTGTGCAATCAAAGCCGTAAGCTATAATGGGGCTGTGCTTGTAATGAGATAAAGGACTGAAGGTCTTCAGAAGGTAGACCTTCCTGTAGACCTTCCTCACCGATCATGCGGAAGGCCCGGGTTCGGTTCCCAGCCAATGCCTCAACCCCAGCCACTGGATGCAGTGCCAGTCCCAAGCCCGGAAAAATGGGAGGGTTGCGTCAGGAAGGACATCCGGTGTAAAACCTGTGCCAAGTTGTTGTGCGGACCAGTGGGTCTGCTGTGGCGACCCCGAACAGGGAGCAGCCGAAAGCAACTTACTTCTAACAGAATCTGCATTTATAGATGGCATCCATAAACTGAAAGCTTGTGCTCTCATGTATGTATTTAGTGCATTCATTCATTCAAATATCGGGCATTGGTGGCTCAGTCTGTGCCCAGTTGTTTTGCGGACCAGTTGGTCCGCTGTTGCGACCCCGAACAGGGAGCAGCCGAAAGCAACTCTCATTCATTCACTCAAATTCAAATGCAAATTATTATTTGTCACATACACAATCATACACAGTACAGCATGTAGTGAAATGTTTTTTATGACTGTCCTATAATGGAAATAAAAATGTAAAACTAGAATATAAAATATGAGAAATACACTAGAAAAAAAGAAGAATCTAAAATAAAAAGAACATCAAGTATAAAAAGAGTATCAGAATATAATACAAAATATAATATAAAATGCACTATCAATTATACAATAAAAATAGAATAAAATAAACAACAATAGAGTAGATAAGAATGGAATAAGCAGAATGTTCAAACTTAGTGTTGTGTCAGTCCTGAATTCATTCATTCATTCATTCATTCATTCATTCATTTATAAACAGTTGTGCATTAAATACACAAAGAGGTAGACCGGTTTACAACCAGAGTTGAAAATGGCCTATTCCTTCTCATCAACTTTCACTGTCAGTCAGACTGCAAGTTCAGGGACAGTGTAAGGCCACCGGATGCAGATTTTGGTTCAGTTCAGAGATTATTGTTTCTAGTGTATGATCACTTAAAATATCATAACATCATATCAGGTGAAATTTTGGTAAATAGATTTGCTCTAATTCTACTTTCTTCTTCTTCGTCTTCTTCTTCGTCTTCTTCTTCTTCTTCGTCTTCTTCTTCGTCTTCTTCTTCATCTTCTTCTTCGTCTTCTTCTTCTTCATCGTCGTTGTCGTCTTCTTCTTCGTCTTCTTCTTGCTTGACTAGTCTTGTTATATTGGCAGATAACTGCTCTTTTTAAGCATTTATTTCTGCACACAAAATTATTTGCCAATAGAATGTAGTACCTAGCTTTTAGATAAGTGCAAATGCATAATGTGCGCACTGCTTTAAAAAAAAAAAAAGCTTGGAAAAGTCTTGCAGAAGATTTATACATTTACACTTTTGGTGAGAAGAAATGAGCATGTAGGTGTAATGTTGACTCAGTAATGTTGACATCTGAGCTTGTTTGAAGACTTTGAACTTGTAAATCATTTGTTATATACACAAGATGAACTCCTGGACATGATTAATAAGGCATCATTGTGATCTAATATCCTTTATGGGCCAAAGCACACAGTGGCGGTGTCTGAACACACAGGGTTTTTTCTATAAAATTGTGACCTTTAATCTATTTTATGATTTTGGGGCATTGGTGGCTCAGTGGTAGGTTACTCGCCTATCATGCGGAAGGCTCGGGTTCAATTCCAGCCAATGCCTCAACCCCAGCCACTGGATGCAGTGCCGGTCCCAAGCCCGGAAAAATGGGAGGGTTGCGTCAGGAAGGGCATCCGGCGTAAAACATTTGCCAAGTTGTTGTGCGGACCAGTTGGTCCACTGTGGCGACCCCGAACAGGGAGCAGCCGAAAGCAACTTCTCTAATCTATTTTATGATTTTCACGGGTGGATAATATAATTAAACATTTATGGCATTTAGCAGATTACCATTTATCTCATTTTATATAACTGAGCTGTTCAGGGTTAAGGGTTTTTCTCTCAAGGCCCCAGCAGTGGCAACTTGGTGATCCTGGTATTAGAACTCACAATTTCCGAGCAGCAGGCTGACATCAGAACTGAGCAAATATTTATTTTGTAAATGTCAGTTAGGTGATTTGTTTAGTTACTCAGATTGTTACATGTATTTGTCCACCATGCTAGTCCAAACATGAAATCTGCTTGCCCTGGTCTAGACTCACACCTTTTGGTCTGTACTTAAGCTGTTATGCTGTATTTTACGTTGGAGTAATCTGCGTTATCATGCTGGCTGCTTTAGAGGATCGTGTTGCATCTCTGTGTTTGAGTAGACGAGTATCCTTTCAAACTAAGATGTGATATTTAACCAGTTCTAAGCTTCTTCAGTCCTCTCTTTACATTAGAATTCATTAGAATATACTGCCATTTTGGGCTGAGTCATTTCAGACTTTTTTCCTCCTCCTCTGTGTATAGGTTATTATGCCACATTGTGGCTGAGTGGTGACTCACATCTGTGGCTGTGCTTAAAGCCAGTATACGTACCTGCTCAACTGGCTGTTACGCCACATGTCAATGAAACGAGAAAGACCCCACCCCCTAAGGATATCTTACACAGAGGAAAATATTTGAATGTGCTGTGTTCAGACATAACATTCTTTTGTGTGTGTGTGTGTGTGTGTGTGTATTTCCATGAAAAATGGAAATGTAGGTAAATGTGACCTAGAAGTCAGTTTGGAAATACTCCCAGCTGTTAAAATGTACACATGGATCCATCAGATGAGCATTTTCACACCAGGGTTTGTGCGAAGAACAACAATCTGCAATTCTCTTTATTTATTTTATTTATTTATTCATAATACTGACATAAAGAACTCAATGTAGTGAGGAGCAAGAAATGAAATGAACTCGTTACAGGAAAACTGAGCAGAAGTACTTCTAGGACTTCCATATTTTGGAGCTAAAACTTAATCCTTATAGATAAAAAAAACAACAACATAAACTAGAACAGATACTTTAAAAAAAAAAAAAAAAACCTTAGACATGTCTATTATGACAAATTGGCCGATATTAAGGTTCTGATATGTGGATAGAGCTCAGCTGAAGTCTCTGTATTATCTGTAGAAAAAACACTATTGTGAACATAAACCGAGCGTGAAAATGGATCTGCTCTTAATCTCCTCCTCTTTCTCCACAACACAGTGATAATGACGCTGCTAAAAGGCTTCTAGCTAAAGCCATTCAGGCTCGAAAGTGAGCACTTCAGAGTGTTGCATGTGGTTATTGTACATGGAATCAAAAATATGTAACCTCTTTGTTTATACAGCATTGGGGCAAAGGTAAAAAAATAAATAAGATAATAATAATAATCTTCTTCTCCTTCTCTCCTTCTCCTCCTTTTTCTAGCATTTGTGTTCAGTTTTCTCTTTCAACCAGCAGAGGGCAGCATTAATCTACCTGATAATTAAAACCCTCAACCCTTGACTCTGTTCTACTGGTTTTTATTTTCATTTTGCTGGCATGGTTTGTGTCCATTTGTCCCTTTACTTAAAACTACACCAGTTTCTTTCCTTGTAAATGTTCGGATAAAAAATTTGGCTGAATAGGGACTACAGCAACTTTTTAATGCTTAATATGTGTGATTACTCCTTGGATATTAATGAAATAACAATACACATCTAATATAGTTTTCTGAACAATTGAGCGTTGTAAGCAGTGAGCTGTAAGACTATTCTTCATTAGAAACTAACAAAAAACTATATATACCATATAAAACTAAATATTAGAAGTTTATTAGTCACTAACTACTATTCTTAATGAACATTCATTTCCAGGAGAACCGACTAGGGCGCTGGTTCATGCTGAACTTTAATACTTTTTATTTATTTGTCCTCAGAATCTCAGGATTTTGTGAGTAGGTTATTTTAAAGATCTTATGTTTTGTTTCACAGTGATTCTTCACAAGAACACTTTTGACTAGAGCCACAGACTCTAAACCGATAAGACGCATCCGTTTTTGTTCTTGAATTGAGGAGATCGCTTTGACTACGCCTCATCCACAGGACACAAGGGTTCACTGAGTGATTTCATAGGTGTGAAAATGAGGATGCCCTGACCATCACCGTCACCAGCTCTCAACCTTAATAAACAGCTATGAAAGATTTGGGAGCGGTTTATTAAGCTATTCGCACATACACTGATTTTCAAGTTCAAAAACTTTGAAACTTTATTGCTGCAAGTCACCAGTCGCTGTACTGTGAAGCCGCCAGCATGTGTGCCCAATACTGATTGCCATATTAATTCATTCAAAATCAATTCTCTTGCCGCAAAAAACAAAACCTTCTGTATAACAATATAAAAAATCCGCCAGTGTGTATGTGCATCATAACATATAAGAGGAAACAAGAGTTCTCGCTGCACCAAGTTGCTGCTTATTTGCATCAAGTTAAACTTTTCTTAACTGTGTCACATCTGGATGGATGGATGGATGGATAGATAGTGTTAATGGTTGTATAAGTGTAGTGTGAGTGTTATAACCGGTCACACACAGGTTAACTATTGTGCAACGTTATTGAGAATGGTATGAATGACCTCCTCTAACGTTCACTGTGAGCGCCAAAATGTAGTGTATTGCAGAGTGGGTTAGACGGATTGTCCATGATGGAGAGCAGTTTGTTCAGTGACCTCATCTAGCTGCTAACAAGTCGCAGTCGCTCGTGTTTCCTGAAGTGGAGCTCTCGATAAAAATGAAAAAAGAAAATCTCTGGTCACTTTGTTGCTTGCACAATGCTTTACATTTGAATGTAGCATTAGCCAGTGCTCTTTACCATCGCCACCATCATCCTCATCATCACAACATAGACTCGGGGAATATTGTTTTGGTAGAATGGTAATCTTTCTCTGCAGTACAGTTGCACAGTGACTCATTGAAGGCTCATTAAAGCTCTTCTGCCAGCATTTGCTTGTGAATATCTTTAATCTCTCTCATTTTCTCATGCAGGCATATACCTGAATTAGATTTCAGGTTGCTTTGAGCAGACTTGTATAATGAATTAAATTTTTTTCTGTTTGTTACATTATTGCTCAAGTGCTCAAAACTTGGCACTCGGCTCAGCCAGACTGCGCTGTTATCACTTGTATGTGTCTATGTGAAGAATTAATACAGTCTTCCAGGGGTTTTACTTTTTTTTTTTCTCCTAAAGTCACAAACACAATTAATCCCCTGAGGCGATGACAACTACATTATAGGTATCTTGGCTCTGATTATTATTATTAGTTTTTTTTTTTTTTGACATATGGGCTAATTTAGGAGAAACCCACGCTGACACACACACTTGCACTTCTTATTAACAGCACAACTTCACTGAGTGACCGAGTTACCCGTGGACCAGATGAGAAACGATATCGGAGAGAGACGTGTGTGCTGCGATTGGAATGCTGTGACTGGATTGGTTTCCTGTCTGAGTCTCTAATCGGCGGGAAACAGACCACATTTCCCAAAAGTCCCAGCGTGCTGATAAAGTCCATTTATCATAGAGGATCATGGGTCCACACTGTAGTTTGCTAGTAACGGTCACACACTGAAATGTGGAAGAAGGCTGAACCTTTCTGTTGCATAGCATAGTCCTGGGACTGATATGTGTGTGAGAATTGTGCTTGAGTACTCATTTACTATTGTCTCCCAAAGCTGCCCAAGTTGGAAACACACACACACACACACACACACACACACACACACTCTCTCTGTGGTGATTTAAATATTAGTTCTGCTTTTAGCTGTTTAATCAGCTTAATATAGGAGTTCTGACAAGCTGTGTTTAACTTAGTTTTTCTTTGTGTGACGTGACATTGAGAGTGTACGTGACTGTTATGCAGTAAGCACAAGAGGCTCTCAGAGACCTTGCAGGTACCATGTAGATATGAGTATGTTTCTGTATCACCCCAGCAGGAAGCAGGGCTGGAATGCCACAGTCAGAGCGGAATGTTCCACACTTCCAGAAAGTGCAGTTGGAAGATGAAGAAGGGAAAACAAAGGGATGAGCGAGAAGGAGCGAGTGATGGATTAGGGGAGGGCAAGAGAAAGAGAGGAGAGCGTTTTCTCTCACACGTTTAAAACACAAGCAGTGTTGTCATCAGTTTGTCTCTAATCCAGAGCAGCAGTTGGCCATCATTTTCACAGATTGGATGTTAAAATGTATAAAAGGCTCTATTTTTATTATTTATTCCTATTTTTTGTTGTCATTTGATGTGTTGGACAGTGTTGTGTTGGACTGTGTTGTGTTGTGTTGGAAGGTGTTGTGTTGGACAGTGTTGTGTTGGACGGTGTTGTGTTGGACGGTGTTGTGTTGGACAGTGTTGTGTTGGACAGTGTTGTGTTGGACAGTGTTGGACAGTGTTGTGTCGGAAGGTGTTGTGTTGGACAGTGTTGTGTTGTGTTGGACAGTGTTGTGTTGTGTTGGACAGTGTTGTGTTGTGTTGGAAGATGTTGTGTTGGACGGTGTTGTGTTGTGTTGTGTTGTGTTGGACGGTGTTGTGTTGTGTTGGACGGTGTTGTGTTGTGTTGGACGGTGTTGTGTTGGAAGATGTTGTGTTGTGTTGGACGGTGTTGTGTTGGACGGTGTTGTGTTGGACAGTGTTGTGTTGTGTTGTGTTGGACGGTCTTGGACGGTGTTGTGTTGGACAGTGTTGTGTTGGACAGTGTTGTGTTGGACGGTGTTGTGTTGGACGGTGTTGTGTTGGACGGTGTTGTGTTGGACAGTGTTGTGTTGGACGGTGTTGTGTTGGACGGTGTTGTGTTGTTTTTGGACGGTGTTGTGTTGTTTTGGACGGTGTTGTGTTGTGTTGGACGGTGTTGTGTTGTGTTGGACGGGTGTTGTGTTGGAAGGTGTTGTGTTGGACGGTGTTGTGTTGTGTTGGAAGATGTTGTGTTGGAAGGTGTTGTGTTGTGTTGGAAGGTGTTGTGTTGTGTTGGAAGGTGTTGTGTTGTGTTGGAAGGTGTTGTGTTGGAAAGTGTTGGACAGTGTTGTGTTGTGTTGGACGGTGTTGTGTTGTGTTGGAAGGTGTTGTGTTGGAAGGTGTTGTGTTGGAAGGTGTTGTGTTGGACGGTGTTGTGTTGTGTTGGGAGATGTTGTGTTGGAAGATGTTGTGTTGTGTTGGAAGATGTTGTGTTGTGTTGGAAGATGTTGTGTTGTGTTGGAAGGTGTTGTTGTGTTGGACGGTGTTGTGTTGTGTTGGACGGTGTTGTGTTGTGTTGGACGGTGTTGTGTTGTGTTGGACAGTGTTGTGTTGTGTTGGACAGTGTTGTGTTGGAAGGTGTTGTGTTGTGTTGGAAGATGTTGTGTTGGAAGGTGTTGTGTTGGACGGTGTTGTGTTGTGTTGGACGGTGTTGTGTGTTGTGTTGGACGTGTGTTGTGTTGTGTTGGACGGTGTTGTGTTGTGTTGGACGGTGTTGTGTTGGAAGGTGTTGTGTTGGAAGGTGTTGTGTTGGACGGTGTTGTGTTGGAAGATGTTGTGTTGTGTTGGAAGATGTTGTGTTGTGTTGGAAGGTGTTGTGTTGTGTTGTGTTGGAAGGTGTTTGTGTTGTGTTGTGTTGGAAGGTGTTGTGTTGGACGGTGTTGTGTTGGACGGTGTGTGTTGTGTTGGACGGTGTTGTGTTGTGTTGGACGGTGTTGTGTTGTGTTGGACGGTGTTGTGTTGTGTTGGACGGTGTTGTGTTGTGTTGGAAGGTGTGGTGTTGTGTTGTGTTGGAAGGTGTGGTGTTGTGTTGTGTTGGAAGGTGTTGTGTTGGACGGGTGTTGTGCGGTGTTGTGTTGTGTTGGAAGGTGCTGTGTTGTGTTGGACGGTGTTGTGTTGTGTTGGACGGTGTTGTGTTGTGTTGGACGGTGTTGTGTTGTGTTGGACGGTGTTGTGTTGTGTTGGAAGGTGTTGTGTTGTGTTGTGTTGGAAGATGTTGTGTTGGACGGTGTTGTGTTGGACGGTGTTGTGCTGTGTTGTGTTGGAAGGTGCTTGTGTTGTGTTGGAAGGTGTTGTGTTGTGTTGGAAGGTGTTGTGTTGTGTTGGAGGTGTTGTGTTGGAAGTGTTGTGTTGTGTTGGAAGATGTTGTGTTGTGTTGTGTTGGAAGTATGTTGTGTTGTGTTGTGTTGGAAGATGTTGTGTTGTGTTGTGTTGGAAGATGTTGTGTTGTGTTGTGTTGGAAGATGTTGTGTTGTGTTGTGTTGGAAGATGTTGTGTTGTGTTGTGTTGGAAGGTGTTGTGTTGTGTGGTGTTGGACAGTGTTGTGTTGGACAGTGTTGTGTTGTGTGGTGTTGGACAGTGTTGTGTTGTGTGGTGTTGTGTTGGACGGTGTTGTGTTGGACGGTGTTGTGTTGTGTTGGAAGGTGTTGTGTTGTGTTGGACGGTGTTGTGTTGTGTTGGACGGTGTTGTGTTGTGTTGGAATGGTGTTGTGTTGTGTTGGACGGTGTTGTGTTGTGTTGGATGGTGTTGTGTTGTGTTGGAAGGTGTTGTGTTGTGTTGGAAGGTGTTGTGTTGTGTTGTGTTGGAAGATGTTGTGTTGGACGGTGTTGTGTTGGACGGTGTTGTGCTGTGTTGTGTTGGAAGGTGCTGTGTTGTGTTGGAAGGGGGTGCTGTGTTGTGTTGGACGGTGTTGTGTTGTGTTGGACGGTGTTGTGTTGTGTTGGACGGTGTTGTGTTGTGTTGGAAGGTGTTGTGTTGTGTTGTGTTGGAAGATGTTGTGTTGGACGGTGTTGTGTTGGACGGTGTTGTGCTGTGTTGTGTTGGAAGGTGCTGTGTTGTGTTGGAAGGTGCTGTGTTGTGTTGGAAGGTGCTGTGTTGTGTTGGAAGGTGTTGTGTTGTGTTGTGTTGGAAGATGTTGTGTTGTGTTGGAAGATGTTGTGTTGTGTTGGAAGATGTTGTGTTGTGTTGTGTTGGAAGGTGTTGTGTTGTGTGGTGTTGGACAGTGTTGTGTTGGACAGTGTTGTGTTGTGTGGTGTTGGACAGTGTTGTGTTGTGTTGTGTTGGAAGATGTTGTGTTGTGTTGGAAAGGTGTTGTGTTGTGTTGGAAGATGTTGTGTTGTGTTGGAAGGTGTTGTGTTGTGTTGTGTTGGACGGTGTTGTGTTGGACGGTGTTGTGTTGGACGGTGTTGTGTTGGACGGTGTTGTGTTGTGTTGGATGGTGTTGTGTTGTGTTGGACGGTGTTGTGTTGTGTTGTGTTGGACGGTGTTGTGTTGGAAGATGTGTGTTGTGTTGTGTTGGAAGGTGTTGTGTTGTGTTGGAAGGTGTTGTGTTGTGTTGGAAGATGTGTTGGACGGTGTTGTGTTGGACGGTGTTGTGTTGTGTTGTGTTGGAAGGTGCTGTGTTGTGTTGGAAGGTGCTGTGTTGTGTTGGAAGGTGCTGTGTTGTGTTGGAAGGTGTTGTGTGGTGTTGGAAGGTGTTTGTGTGGTGTTGGAAAGTGTTGTGTGGTGTTGGAAAGTGTTGTGTGGTGTGGTGTTGGACAGTGTTGTGTTGGACAGTGTTGTGTTGGACAGTGTTGTGTTGTGTTGGACAGTGTTGTGTTGTGTTGTGTTGGACGGTGTTGTGTTGGACGTTGTGTTGTGTTGGACGGTGTTGTGTTGTGTTGGACAGTGTTGTGTTGTGTTGGACAGTGTTGTGTTGTGTTGGACAGTGTTGTGTTGGACAGTGTTGTGTTGTGTTGTGTTGGACAGTGTTGTGTTGTGTTGTGTTGGACGTGTTGTGTTGGACAGTGTTGTGTTGGACAGTGTTGTGTTGTGTTGGACAGTGTTGTGTTGTGTTGGAACGGTGTTGTGTTGGAACGGTGTTGTGTTGGACGGTGTTGTGTTGTGTTGGACAGTGTTGTGTTGTGTTGGACAGTGTTGTGTTGTGTTGGACAGTGTTGTGTTGGACGGTGTTGTGTTGGAAGGTGTGTTGTGTTGTGTGTGTTGTGTTGGAACGGTGTTGTGTTGTGTTGGACGGTGTTGTGTTGTGTTGGACAGTGTTGTGTTTGTGTTGGAAGGTGTTGTGTTGTGTTGGACAGGGTGTTGTGTTGGACGGTGTTGTGTTGGAAGAGTGTTGTGTTGTGTTGTGTTGGAAGGTGTTGTGTTGTGTTGGAAGGTGTTGTGTTGTGTTGGAAGGTGTTGTTGTGTTGTGTTGGAAGGTGTTGTTGTGTTGTGTTGGACGGTGTTGTGTTGGAAGGTGTTGTGTTGGACGGTGTTGTGTTGGACGGTGTTGTGTTGTGTTGGAAGGTGTTGTGTTGGAAGATGTGTTGTGTTGGACAGTGTTGTGTTGGAAGATGTTGTGTTGGACAGTGTTGTGTTGGAAGGTGCTGTGTTGTGTTGGAAGGTGCTGTGTTGTGTTGGAAGGTGCTTGTGTTGTGTTGGAAGGTGTTGTGTTGGAAGATGTAGTGTTGTGTTGGACAGTGTTGTGTTGGAAGGATGTTGTGTTGTGTTGGAAGATGTTGTGTTGTGTTGGATGTGTTGTGTTGTGTTGGACGTGTTGTGTTGGAAGGTGTTGTGTTGTGTTGTGTTGGACAGGGTTGTGTTGGAAGGTGTTGTGTTGTGTTGGACAGGGTTGTGTTGGAAGATGTTGTGTTGTGTTGGACAGGGTTGTGTTTTGTAAGGTGTTGTGTTGGACGGTGTTGTGTTGGACGGTGTTGTGTTGGAAGGTGTTGTGTTGGAAGGTGTTGTGTTGTGTTGGACAGTGTTGTGTTGGAAGGTGTTGTGTTGTGTTGGACAGTGTTGTGTGGAACAGTGTTGTGTTGGAAGGTGTTGTGTTGGAAGGTGTTGTGTTGTGTTGGACAGTGTTGTGTTGGACAGTGTTGTGTTGGACAGTGTTGTGTGGAACAGTGTTGTGTGGAACAGTGTTGTGTGGAACAGTGTTGTGTGGAACAGTGTTGTGTTGTGTTGGAAGGTGTTGTGTGGTGTTGGACAGTGTTGTGTTGGACAGTGTTGTGTTGGACGGTGTTGTGTTGGACAGTGTTGTGTGGAACAGTGTTGTGTTGTGTTGGAAGGTGTTGTGTGGTGTTGGACAGTGTTGTGATGGACGGTGTTGTGTTGTTAGACAGAATTGTGTTGCAGATAAATAGTCTAATGTTCACGTAGCTGGCATTTCTACTGCTGATGCTGCTCACAGTGCCGAGTATTAGAGACTTGCTTATTTCCCAAGTTTATTCAGGAGAAAGTGACTGAGTTGTTTTGTATTTTTGTGTAACATCTTGTACAAATGTACTCCATGCTTTTGTGAAGCTCCTACACAACATGCTAAAAGGCTGGCAGCTCCAGTAATATAACAATATCAGTGAAAACTTTATTGGATATCGTGGCATTAAAATGTGTTGTAGACCTGTGTATAACAGTGTTAGCGCTGCAGGGTATCGTGGGTAAACATGGCAGGCAAAGACGTCCTCCTGGCCTTTGATGAGAAGCTGTGACATTTATCTTGGATTTAAGCAAATTCATCTGACTACTGTTTAAATCTGACTAATGACTTCTCTCAGGCCTGGTGTCCTCTTTACTACTGATTTACTTCAAGGATTCTTTCGAACTGTGTTTTATTTGTTCAGTAAACGTGAGAGTTGGGCAAATGTTGGTTGTGTTGGACGGTGTTGTGTTGTGTTGGACAGTGTTGTGTTGTGTTGGACAGTGTTGTGTTGTGTTGGAAGATGTTGTGTTGTGTTGGAAGGTGTTGTGTTGTGTTGGAAGATGTTGTGTTGTGTTGGAAGGTGTTGTGTTGTGTTGGAAGGTGTTGTGTTGTGTTGGAAGGTGTTGTGTTGGACGGTGTTGTGTTGGACGGTGTTGTGTTGTGTTGGATGGTGTTGTGTTGTGTTGGACGGTGTTGTGTTGTGTTGTATTGGACGGTGTTGTGTTGGAAGATGTTGTGTTGTGTTGTGTTGGAAGGTGTTGTGTTGTGTTGGAAGGTGTTGTGTTGTGTTGTGTTGGAAGATGTGTTGGACGGTGTTGTGTTGGACGGTGTTGTGTTGTGTTGTGTTGGAAGGTGCTGTGTTGTGTTGGAAGGTGCTGTGTTGTGTTGGAAGGTGCTGTGTTGTGTTGGAAGGTGCTGTGTTGTGTTGGAAGGTGTTGTGTGGTGTTGGAAAGTGTTGTGTGGTGTTGGAAAGTGTTGTGTGGTGTTGGAAGATGTGGTGTGGTGTTGGACAGTGTTGTGTTGGACAGTGTTGTGTTGGACAGTGTTGTGTTGTGTTGTGTTGGACAGTGTTGTGTTGTGTTGGACAGTGTTGTGTTGTGTTGTGTTGGATGGTGTTGTGTTGTGTTGGACAGTGTTGTGTTGTGTTGTGTTGGACAGTGTTGTGTTGTGTTGTGTTGGATGGTGTTGTGTTGTGTTGGACAGTGTTGTGTTGTGTTGGACGGTGTTGTGTTGTGTTGGACAGTGTTGTGTTGTGTTGGACGGTGTTGTGTTGGACGGTGTTGTGTTGGAAGATGTTGTGTTGTGTTGTGTTGGAAGGTGTTGTGTTGTGTTGGAAGGTGTTGTGTTGTGTTGGAAGGTGTTGTGTTGTGTTGGACAGTGTTGTGTTGTGTTGGACAGTGTTGTGTTGGACGGTGTTGTGTTGGAAGATGTTGTGTTGTGTTGTGTTGGACGGTGTTGTGTTGTGTTGGACGGTGTTGTGTTGTGTTGGACGGTGTTGTGTTGTGTTGGACAGTGTTGTGTTGTGTTGGACAGTGTTGTGTTGTGTTGGACGGTGTTGTGTTGGACGGTGTTGTGTTGGACGGTGTTGTGTTGGAAGATGTTGTGTTGTGTTGGAAGGTGTTGTGTTGGAAGGTGTTGTGTTGGAAGGTGTTGTGTTGGAAGGTGTTGTGTTGTGTTGGAAGGTGTTGTTGTGTTGTGTTGGACGGTGTTGTGTTGGACGGTGTTGTGTTGGACGGTGTTGTGTTGTGTTGGAAGGTGTTGTGTTGGAAGATGTGTTGTGTTGGACAGTGTTGTGTTGGAAGATGTTGTGTTGGACGGTGTTGTGTTGGAAGGTGCTGTGTTGTGTTGGAAGGTGCTGTGTTGTGTTGGACGGTGTTGTGTTGGAAGATGTTGTGTTGTGTTGGAAGGTGTTGTGTTGTGTTGGAAGGTGTTGTGTTGTGTTGGAAGGTGTTGTGTTGTGTTGGAAGGTGTTGTTGTGTTGTGTTGTGTTGGACGGTGTTGTGTTGGACGGTGTTGTGTTGGACGGTGTTGTGTTGTGTTGGAAGGTGTTGTGTTGGAAGATGTGTTGTGTTGGAAGATGTGTTGTGTTGGACAGTGTTGTGTTGGAAGATGTTGTGTTGGACGGTGTTGTGTTGGAAGGTGCTGTGTTGTGTTGGAAGGTGCTGTGTTGTGTTGGAAGGTGCTGTGTTGTGTTGGAAGGTGTTGTGTTGTGTTGGACGGTGTTGTGTTGGAAGATGTAGTGTTGTGTTGGACAGTGTTGTGTTGGAAGATGTTGTGTTGTGTTGGAAGATGTTGTGTTGTGTTGGAAGATGTTGTGTTGTGTTGGAAGATGTTGTGTTGTGTTGGACAGTGTTGTGTTGGAAGATGTTGTGTTGTGTTGGAAGATGTTGTGTTGTGTTGGAAGATGTTGTGTTGTGTTGGACAGTGTTGTGTTGTGTTGGACAGTGTTGTGTTGGAAGGTGTTGTGTTGTGTTGTGTTGGACAGGGTTGTGTTGGAAGGTGTTGTTGTGTTGGACAGGGTTGTGTTGGAAGATGTTGTGTTGTGTTGGACAGGGTTGTGTTTTGTAAGGTGTTGTGTTGGAAGGTGTTGCGTTGGACGGTGTTGTGTTGGACGGTGTTGTGTTGGACGGTGTTGTGTTGTGTTGTGTTGGACAGGGTTGTGTTGGAAGGTGTTGTGTTGTGTTGGACAGGGTTGTGTTGGAAGATGTTGTGTTGTGTTGGACAGTGTTGTGTTGGAAGATGTTGTGTTGTGTTGGAAGATGTTGTGTTGTGTTGGAAGATGTTGTGTTGTGTTGGACAGTGTTGTGTTGGAAGGTGTTGTGTTGTGTTGTGTTGGACAGGGTTGTGTTGGAAGGTGTTGTGTTGTGTTGGACAGGGTTGTGTTTTGTAAGGTGTTGCGTTGGAAGGTGTTGCGTTGGAAGGTGTTGCGTTGGACGGTGTTGTGTTGGACGGTGTTGTGTTGGACGGTGTTGTGTTGGACGGTGTTGTGTTGGACGGTGTTGTGTTGGACGGTGTTGTGTTGAAAGGTGTTGTGTTGGAAGGTGTTGTGTTGGAAGGTGTTGTGTTGTGTTGGACAGTGTTGTGTTGGAAGGTGTTGTGTTGTGTTGGACAGTGTTGTGTGGAACAGTGTTGTGTTGGACAGTGTTGTGTGGAACAGTGTTGTGTTGGAAGGTGTTGTGTTGGAAGGTGTTGTGTTGGAAGGTGTTGTGTTGTGTTGGACAGTGTTGTGTTGGAAGGTGTTGTGTTGGAAGGTGTTGTGTTGGAAGGTGTTGTGTTGTGTTGGACAGTGTTGTGTTGGACAGTGTTGTGTTGGACAGTGTTGTGTTGGACAGTGTTGTGTTGGAAGGTGTTGTGTTGGACAGTGTTGTGTGGAACAGTGTTGTGTTGTGTTGGAAGGTGTTGTGTGGTGTTGGACAGTGTTGTGTTGGAAGGTGTTGTGTTGTGTTGGACAGTGTTGTGTTGGACAGTGTTGTGTTGTGTTGGACAGTGTTGTGTTGGAAGGTGTTGTGTTGTGTTGGACAGTGTTGTGTTGGACAGTGTTGTGTTGGACAGTGTTGTGTTGTGTTGGAAGGTGTTGTGTGGTATTGGACAGTGTTGTGATGGACGGTGTTGTGTTGTTAGACAGAATTGTGTTGCAGATAAATAGTCTAATGTTCACGTAGCTGGCATTTCTACTGCTGATGCTGCTCACAGTGTCGAGTATTAGAGACTTGCTTATTTCCCAGTTTATTCAGGAGAAAGTGACTGAGTTGTTTTGTATTTTTGTGTAACATCTTGTACAAATGTACTCCATGCTTTTGTGAAGCTCCTACACAACATGCTAAAAGGCTGGCAGCTCCAGTAATATAACAATATCAGTGAAAACTTTATTGGATATCGTGGCATTAAAATGTGTTGTAGACCTGTGTATAACAGTGTTAGAGCTGCAGGGTATCGTGGGTAAACATGGCAGGCAAAGACGTCCTCCTGGCCTTTGATGAGAAGCTGTGACATTTATCTTTGGATTTAAGCAAATTCATCTGACTACTGTTTAAATCTGACTAATGACTCTCTCAGCCTGGTGTCCTCTTTACTACTGATTTACTTCAAGGATTCTTTCGAACTGTGTTTTATTTGTTCAGTAAAAGTGAGAGTTGACCCAACATGCCCGGCCTTAGGATGACCTCAGAAAGGCTGGATTCCCAAAAACAACCTGTGCGTGAGCATGAGTGTATCGCTTCAGGCGTGTGTGTTCACTGGTGTAGGATCTCTGATGTAATTTAATAAGAAATAGCCATTGTTCTCTTTATACTAATCATCTGTACCAGAAAGAGACTGTTATTAACTATGAGTTCTAATGAAACTGTCTCATACTCTCTCTCTCTCTCTCTCTCTCTCTCTCTCTCTCTCTCTCTCTCTCTCTCTCTCTGTCTGTCTGTGTGTGTGTGTGTGTGTGTGTGTGTGTGTGTGTGTGTGTTTCAGGATGGGTCATATTTGGCAGAGTATCTCCTGGAGAAAGGCTATGAGGTAAAAATGACAACATCTGTTGCACTTTGTTCTGAAGTGCCACTGAGTCTACACATGTCCTCACACACACACACACACACACACACACACACACACACACACACACACACACACCCTCTCATAAGGCCATTATTGGTTATTGCAATGTCTCTGAACGTTTATCATACGCAAAAGTTACAGTGGACTAAAAGGTCACACTAATACGCCTAAAGGTTTTCTTTAGGTTACTGAGCTTAGGATTAGGATTAGATTGAAGTGTCATAAAGCATTAATTAGCTGCATTAGAATTATAATTATGCCAGTTGAAGGTCCTCATGAGTAAGAGAAGTGTGTGTGTGTGTGTGTGTGTGTGTGTGTGTTCATGCGTGTGTGTCTGTATGTGTCTATCTCTGTCTTTGTGTGTGTCTGTCTGTGTGTCTGTATCCATTTCTGTGTATGTGTGTCTGCCTCTGTGTGTGTGTCTGTCTGTCTCTGTATGTCTCTGTCTCTGTGTGTGTGTTTGTGTCTTTCTGTATGTCTGTGTGTGTGTCTGTCTGTATGTATGTTTCTGTCTGTCTCTGTGTCTCTGTGTGTGTGTGTGTGTCTCTGTCTGTCTCTGTGTTTAGGTCCACGGGATCCTGCGCAGGTCCAGTTCCTTCAACACAGGCCGCATCGAGCACCTTTACCATAACCCTCAGACACACACAGAAGGAAGTGAGTGACACACATCACATTTGTAGACTTTTCAATAATATTACACTTCATATTTATTCATGTTACTTCTGGGTTCCTAACAACACTTAGCCTGGCTAACCTGTTATTCATTGCCTCTGCTATTTATAGATTAATGGGAAGTGTTTATACATTAAAAGGTAATTTTCTAAAATTATACGAAGTGCACTTTTGGCATGTTGTAAAACCAGGGAGCCTCATTTATCAACCCTGCGTTTCAACCTCATTTAGCAACCGTGCAGAGTTTCGTGTCAAACCCGTGCATACGCACCTGTCTTCACATTGAACGTGATTAATCAAGTCTAGCTTATGCGTGAACATAATTGAGCGTAATTACTAGTAATCACAAGATGCAGACAGATGCCACAGATGGAATGTAAAGTCAAATCATCTAAAAAGCAGCTTTAAAGTTTGATTGAGATTAATACCTCATTTAAAGGTTCGACTCCTGCAGGTTTGTGGAGAGAGGAAAGAGTTTTTAGCACCACTGGAAACTCGATGTTCAGAGTGAGGAGTGGATCATCAGTCAATTTCGTTTGCTCAGTGCAGTTTTAGTTGGTCTCCGTTTCACATGTCACTATTTCACCGTACTGGCATTTCCCTACCAACTCCAAGGTGAATAATGACACGTCGTACCTTCATTCATATTGCTCACACTGCAGAACATTGCATTTCCAAAAGCAGCAGTGGAAAAGACAGCACCAATGATTAATTCTCATGCAGAGTTTGTAAAAGTAATTAGGGAAATAGAATGCATGCGTGTAACCATAACACACACACAAAGATGGACAGATGGACAGACTGACGGACAGACAGAGAGAGATGGAGGATGGGGGAGAGAGAGAGAGAGAGACCAAGAGATAGTGAGACCGACAGATAGAGATGGATGGAGAGACTGAGAGATAGAGACATACAGACAGAGAGAGAGAGAGGCCAAGAGATAAAGAAATAGACAGACAGAGAGAGAGACCGAGACAGACAGAGTGAGTGATGGTGGAGAGACAGACAGACAGACAGAGAGAGAGACTAAGATAGACAGACAGAGAGAGAGTCCGAGAGATATAGACGGACGGAGAGACTGAGAGAGACAGACGGACAGAGAGAGAGACAGACGGACAGAGAGAGAGACAGATGGACACAGAGAGAGAGAGACAGACAGGCGGACAGAGAGAGAGAGAGAGCCCAAGATAGTGAGACAGACAGACAGAGAGAGAGAGAGAGAGAGAAAGACAGACAGAGAGAGAGAGAGACAGAGTGAGTGATGGTGGAGAGACAGAGAGAGAGAGACTGAGAGAGAGAGAGAGAGAGACAGAGTGAGTGATGGTGGAGAGACAGACAGAGAGAGAGAGAGAGAGAGATGGACGGACACAGAGAGAGAGGAACAGATGGACAGAGAGAGAGACAGACAGGCGGACAGAGAGAGAGAGAGACTAAGATATAGAGAGAGACAGAGAGAGAGACGGAAAGATATAGACGGATTGAGAGACTGAGAGATAGAGACATACAGAGAGAGAGAGAGAGAGGCCAAGTGATATAGAGATAAACAAACGAAGATTGAGAGAGAGAGAGAGAGACTGAGACAGACAGAGTGAGTGATGGTGGAGAGACAGACAGACAGACAGAGAGAGACTGAGACAAAACAGGGTGAGTGATGGTGGACAGACAGACAGAGAGAGAGAGAGATTGAGATAACGAGACAGACAGAGAGAGAGAGAGAGAGAGAGAGAGATTGATTTTAACAGGTAGTTTAAGGTTGCTTCTGTATGCAAATGAGCGTGGACGCCATGCAGAAGCACATCTGTATGTATGGAAAATATGGAATTTTTCCATGGGAATGGCCATCACCATTGCACAGCTGTGAGTACGCGTGTGATAAAATGCCAGTTTCCTTGTGCAGCCCATGTGCACATATTTATTACTTGTTGTATGCAC
Organism: Hemibagrus guttatus; assembly: GCA_033459395.1. NCBI lineage: Eukaryota > Metazoa > Chordata > Actinopteri > Siluriformes > Bagridae > Hemibagrus > Hemibagrus guttatus. The sequence continues at coordinate 9,029,668 of JAUCMX010000019.1, forward strand.
ACTTTAATAACTGAGATCACTCATCTGTTACTGGGAAGAATAACGAACATGTTGACATTTTATAGTCTATAACACTTAATAAATACATAACTGGAATATTATTATTAAGTATAAAATATTAAAGCAGTGTATATGATGCCAGCTACGAGTTCTTAAAAACCCAGAAGTGCACAATAAGGTACAAAATTCTTCTTGAATGTAACTTTATTGTTGGATAATATGTGAAATGTTTAATGAGCACTAACTATACCACATATCGGCAGGATCTGACTGTGCAACAGGGTGTAAGTTATTTGTTTAATTAATATATTCTTCAGCCTCTCTTAATGGCATACGATCTTGTCTGTCTGTTTTTCATAGCTGTATTATTATGGAACAAAAAGTGTTGTAATATTACTGAAATTGAAATATGGCATGAAAACCAGACTTGGTGCTGTTCCACTTTGCAGATTGGTAGCTGGGATTTTTTTTTTCTCTTGATGATCAGTGAAATGGCTTATAACTGTAATACAATAGGAATAAGAATATATAGGTATGGCATGACATCTGTAGTTTTTCCTTGATGGTGAATGAGGTGTGGGTGTACTTATCGACTGTAAATGTCTGTTTTAATCAAGAAGTTTTAGAAATATTTGTGGAAAAAAAAGGTGAAAGACTGTAGTTTTAAAGGATTCCAAGAATTTCTACCATATTAAAATGCATCCTGAAATCAAAACTAAACTACTTTGGTTAAATGATTCTTCATTATTAATCACATTTAAAATCAATCAATCAATCAATAAGTAAATAGATAGATAGATAGATAGATAGATAGATAGATGGATAGATGGATAAATAATCGAAAAACAAAAAATTTTCAATTATTTGTTTTTTTAAAATTTTTTTATTATATTAATTTTTTTTAACACTGTCATTTTTTTCAGTAAGTAACAAATGTTGCCCAATTTATTTAACTGTGAATTCTAGTACGATTTCATTTAGGATTAAAAAAAAATCTTTTTCAATTTTAAATCACAAATATCTTTCATTTCCTACAATGAAATCAATCTTGCGGTTTAAGAAGACTGCTTTTTAGTCATATTACTTATGCAATTTAGTATAGCCTTTTTGCGTACTGTCATGGTTTTGGACAGTGGGAGGAAACCTGAGAAACCATTTCAGATAAGAGGGAAAATCCGAAGCTCCACACAGACAATAAGTCGAGCTGCAGACCCTGGAGCTGTAAAGTGTCTGATTTAGTACTCGAGTGAAGATAACCGATATCACAGTTAACTGTTTAGTTAAATAAGAACGGTAGAACTTGCAATCACAGTTACACTATGGTTCATTGCGCGACTCTGTACAAAGCCATCAACTTGGTCAGCTTTTAGGTTTCTTCTATGAATAAAACTAGACTCTCCAACTCCTCCAAGCTCTTGTTCCCTTTCATTTTTCTGTGATTTATTCCTTGCTGTTTTCGTGGTGAATACCCGTTTTCCCGTCCTTTCAAAATGCTTCCTGCCAGTGAGATATTAATTGTTATAGAAAAATTTTCTTTCTTGATTAATTAGACCTGTATCTAATTAAAAAGCAAAAAACAAATGTGTGTTTAGAATATATATATTCTGTGTGTTTTTGCGTGTGTGTGTGTGTTACAGATATGAAGCTGCACTATGGGGACCTAACTGACAGCACTTGTCTGGTGAAAATTATTAATGAAGTCAAACCCACAGAAATCTACAACCTGGGAGCACAGAGTCACGTTAAGGTAAAACCACATCCTAGCAATCTTTCACTTTGTTTTTAATTTATTCCATGTGTATTTGAAAGTGATGCTTTGTCTGCTGGCTGCTTACACCTACATTAGCTATGATGTGACACACACACACAGTACTTTTGAATGACCAGTGGGTGTGTGAAGTGAACTAGTGACCCTGTCCGGTAATAGCTATGAAGAGTGGGTTGAGTGTGTGCACTGTTTCTTTTTCATCACTGTTGTTTTCCTGTGTGCGCTCCTCCTGTTAAGAAATTTGGGAAGTAGTTAGGAGGCTGTTAGTCAGTGGGTTGGTCAAGAGATGAATGCTTGTGTGTGTGTGAAAACAAGACAGACAGTGGGTGGGTTTTTTCAGTATTGAGCAACAGGAACAAAGTATATTGAGTGTCCAACTGGAGGATGGGATTTCAAGAGGGGAGAAAAAAGGATTAACAGGATGTGGTGAGATGTGACTGAAGCACTGATGTTTCCCAGTATTCTCCAGTCTGATCAGTGACCTTAGATGAGTTCTTGTTGGGCTCTCTGTTCAAAGCCATGGCCTAATAGCATCTCAGCAGGAAGCATCAACATTACAACAGATTTAGAATTAGAAATTCATAAGAACATAAAAGTGATCCCAAGCTCGGAGAACATGAATATCTTCATGTAAGTGAGGAATAAACCACGAGGTATGCTGTTACAGGGAAATAAACAGCTGTGTGGTGTAATGTAGACTGACACGAAGCAGAGTTGATTATTTTCCAATAACAGCATGTGGTGAAGAGTTTTATTTCTCTAAAACCACAGCAATTTGCTAAGTTGTACATTTTGTCTATTTGTAGTTATATTTAAATGTTGCGGAACATCCATGAAACCAGTTTACTTGCATTATGACAGCAACAGACACTCATTCTGTCACCAGCCTCCTTTTTGTTCTTTCTTGAAGTTAACAAGACAAAAAATGCAGTTTGTCATGTTACTAAGAAAACTTTGAAAGCACAAAGTCCTCCTGAAGGTTTTCTTTTGTCAGAAAAAAGCATGAAACAAATGTCTCCTCATAGAAAACCAAGCAGATACCACTAACACGATAACTGATTAGACCGAGAGCATTAATATAACCTGTAATGTACCTTACGGATGGGAATACTGTCACTGCTGTGCTGTTAAATATAATTAATCAACACCTTCTGACCAAGCAGATTAAAGATTTGGTCTCATTAAAGACCTTTCTATTCCCACTATTGCATTATTGTCATTTATCATTAAATAATAAATACGACAATGAACACAGTATCATTACTTCTTTCTGCTCTGATTATGAGGAAGCCACATTTTGTGGTAGCTTAAGTGGTTAATGCTCTGGGTTGTTGATCAGAAGGTCGTAGCTGCCCATGTGCTCTGACCCCATCTTCCTCAGCTGGGATATGCAAAGAAAAGAATTCCACTGTGCTGTAATGTATTTGTGGCAATAATAAAGGCTTCTTCTCCCACTTTATAGCAGTCAAAATGCTAGTATCCAGAAAAGTATCATGTGCCATGTTTCTGATTGTATTATAGCACTTTAGTACTGATATTGCTGATGGCTTCTGTAAACTAGGCAGGGTGGACACAGTGAGAGGAGCGATGCGCACAGTGAAACGTTTCATTGCAGTTATAGGAAATGGAAGCACTCTTTGATGCACTTTGCTTCACACCTCCAAATAACTAACTGTTTCCTTCAATATTTTTGGTGGATCTACCTGTCTGATGAGGGCAGTGGCAGTTCAGTGGTTAGAACCCTGGACTTCTCGAGGTTAAACTCCTGCACCATCAAGCGGCCTCGAGCTCTTTACTCTCAACTGCTCAGTTGTAGATAAAGGCGTCTGGATTGCTGCTAAATGGTGTAAATGTTAAGCATAGTACAGCTAGGATCAGTATAACAATCAATAACTGATAGTGGAGTAAGATAGGAATTAATCTGAGTTTTCTGCAGAGGTGTGTCTGTGCTCTTAGGATGCAATTCACATCATATGTCCTTAAAATCTATAGAATGAAAATGAAAACAATGACACACAGCATTATGTGCAGAGAGAGAGAGAGAAGGCTGTGTAGTGCATTTCTAAACTTAATTACATTTTTAAATAATAGTAATAAAAGTGTGTGTGCTATATTGCTATTCAGCCAATATTATCCCAGCTTTTTTGCCTCGTGCACACATTTAGTGTTTAAATCACTAAATCTTTGCACTTATTTTTTCACAGAGTATGTCCAATGTAGTCATGCACGACCAGTGGCATTATAACTACATTTATTTAAGTCTTTTATAAACACAACTGGAAATCTTCTAGCTACTTTTAGTTCGAAGTTGTTCGTTTTTGTTTTATTGTGGCACTGACAGCACGACAACTGCTCAACGGCTCAACAGCCGAGTTGTGTTAAAAGATGAATAATTCATGTCCGTGTGCCTATAACATCTGTATGTGAATAAGGCGAGCAGCGAGAGACAGCAGATGCACAGTATCTAAAGCATGAACCCACTGGAAAGTCGTCACAGTCCAGAGTAAGTGAATGGGGTAAAAGAGAAGCGACTTGAATAATTCAGGTGAGGTAGAACTGCTTTGTATTGAGCTGCGATGAAATATCGATGATAATAATTAATGTTGCGGACAAAAAATTGCTTTTAATCTCCTACCTTGTGTGCAGCCTGTTGTGTGATGATGGTGATGAAAAAAGCGAGGTCTGTTCTCAGCATCCCTGTGGAGATGCTGCAAAGTAGACAGTTTGGAATAAAGTCACAGATCAAGCCTAGGTTGTAATTACGAAGGCTTTTCAGTGGAGAATCTGGACAAATCACCAGCCTGGGATTGTGGGACCAACTGGTTTTGAGTCCATGCTTTTTGTATTTTGATATGTAACTGCTCAGATGAATAGATTGAACTAGAAAAAGAACAGAAGCTTAAAGCTCTTTAAAATGACGTACCTCGGTGTTGTAACTGCAGTATATGTTTCCAGATCTCACCGCCTGAAGGGAACAGACGAGGTGAGATCTGTCTGTTGATACAGTGGTTGTTACTTGTTGGATTAATTGGCGTGTGTAGGTGAACACTGATCTTTTCAAAATGCAGGAAAATGGAAAGTTAGTTTGAAGAATCCAGCATGCACAATAAAAGCTTTTTCAATTAAATATATAAAGAGAAATTGAAGATGACAGACCCAGATAATACTACATCTCATAGCTGCAGTGTCCTGCTGTGACGTGGTGATGTTTTGTCAGGGACAGAAACATGGTGTTCTACATCAGACCCTTGATAATGCTAAATACTTTGGCTGCCCAATGCATTCCTGGACTTAAATAGGAAGGCACCAACTGTTTTTTTTGGCTACTCACTAATACACTAATAAAAACCTACTCCGAATTTGGAGAGTTTTCAGAATCCCCCAGCATCAGCCACGTCCATCTGTCAGCCAAGCTGAGCAACTTCTCACCTCACTAACACTCAACACTTCAAAATTTTGCCAAAATGTTATGAACAGAGTGTGGATACAGCAGGAAAAAAAATACTTAAAAGCGAAAGCCATTAAGAAGAGCTTATCAAAGAACAGTACACATGAAGCACATAACAAGGGCAGCACTTCAGGCTGTGGCTCAAATAAATTTGAGGTCTACTAACAAATTGTTTGAGGTCTACTAACACTGTAAGTATGTTTACCTCTGAGGCTGAGGGTTTGATTCCTGCCTCCACCCTGTGTGTGTGGAGTTTTCATGTTCTCCCCATGCTTTGGAGGTTTCCTCCAGGTACTCTGGTTTTTTCCCCCAGTTCAAAGAAATGCGATGTAGGCTGATTGCCATTGTCTCTAAATTGTCTGGTGAGTGTGTGTGCCCTGCAGTAGGTTGGCACCCCATCCAAAGTGATCTCTAAGTCTCTTGGGATATGCTCCAGGTTCCCTGTGACTGTGTAGGATAAGCAGTACAGAAAAAGGATGGATGAATTGGATGGACAATCATAGATGTCAGAGAACATTTTATTTTGCTTTGTTTGTTTCACTGATTTTAGAAAGCGGCCATGAAAAGCACACCCGGGTGTCCAATCTCAGATTTATTAATGACTGCCTGTCCCGATCATCCAGACCAACATACTGGATAAGAGCTTTCATTTTCACTCATTGTCTGTAGACCTTTTTTCCTCTCCTTGCCTAGCCTCTGTATTTATTTGCTGTTGTTGCTGTCTTGTGTTTTAGATGTTTTTATCAGGTTACTTTCACTGTAGGAAGATGGTCTAGTTTGTCACAGAGTGCAGTTTGCATTCTCCTTAGCTCTGACTGCTATCATTAATCATGAAATCAGTCCAGATTGTTGTCACTGTGGCACAGCATATTGCACTGGGCTTACACCATGAAGTATGACGTGCTATCAGATGTAGATATCAGTGCAATCGTGCAAGTGACTGATACCAGTATCTGTATTCATGCGTCTCTACATAAGAAAACAGCCTGTATCCTCACTGAAGGAGTGACTAGGCTTTTCACACACATTTCCTGTTCTGACCCATAGGGGGCAGCAGAGTGTAGCTCTCTCTGTGTTTGTGTGTGTCCCCTCTACTTCTTTGTACAGGAAGAAAGATAATAGCAAATTTCTCCCTATTACAAAAGTAAACCGTTTTGTAAAACCCCCCACATTTACTCTGTGTTTTTTCCCTCCATTTTCTTTCTTTCTTTCTTTCTTTCTTTTTTTTTTTTGAAACTTTGTGTGGTTAGAGTGTACAGACGATGTGTACAAAAAAGCCGCTGGCTGTGCTAAATCCCAGGATAAAGTGTACTGTGGTGTATCTTGGTGGTAGGCATAGACTTAACAGCGCGTGCTCAAATCCCTCCTTGCACTGAGTGGCGGCTATTTGTTTAGCTCAGATGGATATTTTTCCCCCTAAGAGCATTTGAAGGTCTGTTTGCATCGGGATTAGAAGCGTAAGGGCTAGGAGTTTGACGAAACGGCCTCGGTAGTTTGCGTAGTTTTTAGTGAAGTGAAAAACTGAGAACGGCTGAGCGAGTTGTTACGACGTGATGTTGATATTTCTATAAATAAAGTCACAAAACACTTTTTGATACAAGCTTTCAGGGAATAACAGGTTGTTTTGTGGACCAGCTTTATTATTTCTCAGACAGGACAGGAGCATGTATCTGGTTGGATGCAGAAAAATAATACGCTCCGTTTATTTTTCAACCGACTTGAATCCAGAGTTCATGAACAGTATGATGCATGTCGTGTGAAAACGTCACGTGTCACGAGGTGAGGAATGATCTCGCTGTGCCGAACAGCTCATTTACAAATGTGTTCCCAAATTAGTTAAGAAATACTTATAATATGGCGGTCATGGCCAACGTGTAAAGCTAGACATCAGGTTATTAGGAGTGATTCATTTTAGAATTAAAGAGTGAAACACACACACTCTTATTGCATTAGCTTGCATGTGTGTGTAAATCAGTCTTACCTTGGCTGATGTCACCACTAACAAATGAGGCCTTATTCAGAAGAATGACATCACATCACCACAAACAGATTAAAACCACGATTTATCGTGGCCCTGCAAAAACCCACACGTGCTGATTTATTTCTTTGTGAAAGACATGAATCACATAGGCCAGTTCATGTTCCATGGGGGCCTGACAGAATTTCGGTGATTTATTCCCAGTCAGTGTGCTCCCTCTTTTATCACACTAAATTCATGTTAAATGTGCCATCAGCCTGACATTCACGTACGTCGCCGGGACTTTTTCACTCCGGCTTGTTCCTGCATGCATGGCCGAGGAATGCCTCCTCCAGCTGCAAATAATGCCATCGCTCCATATGTTCTGCACCATGCCGAATGTTCTACTGGTTTTACCTTACTTCGCATGTATATATTTTCTGAAATGTAATACGCCACTTTACGCTCTTCAGAATGTCACGTCTTGGTAAGCGAGAGCATTTCAGTGTTAGGATCAGGACGAGGTTCCGCCAGCGGTGGTGGTGAAGGAATGCACTGTAACGGAGGATAAGGTGTTCTCTAATGACAAGCACACACCTTTAAGATTTTATCGCTCATGACAGATTTATGTGCGAGCGCCGATCGTGTTCTTTGCACGCTGCACCATGTGTCATGATGACTAAATATGTCTAATAGTCCATCAACGTCAAGCTGTTGGGGAAACTACGCAGAGGATTTGATTTACAGCACACAGGCTTTTAGGACTGCCACGTTCTTTACAGAAATGTGTGCAACACATTCTCTCTCTTCCACACACACACACACACACGCAGTTTTGATTGAGTATGTCTGAAAAGTTATTCTGTAGTGGGGGTATTTCTGGGAGTAAACTGACACATTCCTGTCACGAATCCATCCCCTCAAGCAGCTCATGCTTTTTGGAGAAAAATACTGTGGCTATTTCTATAACAGCTCTTTGAGTGTGTAGAACACCACACATGCAACATCGACCATAGGTGATTTTTAGATCGCAAGAATATGCAACAATTTAAAATGTTTATTATATAAACATTGGTGTGTAATTTTCTATTCTTCTTATTAATCTGCAATCACGCTGCACTAGCGTTACGGTGAAAAATATGATGTCTCGTAGTTTTACCGAAAATTATTAATATGCCTAAATAAGGTCATGCTACACCGAACTGGATATCGACTCAAAATCTGTGTAATATTGGAGAAGGGTTAAATTGTGGAATTATTCAGAACCATTATATGCAACATTACACTACATAGCCCTTATTATAATTCCAAGCTAAGAATTAAACCCGTTCATTTCGGTGGTATCATATCTGATCATATTTCAGCAGTTTTCAACACTGCATGAAAAAATATCTTGAATGTAGTTGATTTTTATATAGTGATTATAATAAAAACAAAAAGAGAATATTATTAAGCCTTTATATTTTTTAATAATATTTTCAAGGTGTGTTATTTCAGAATGAGAAATATTAAATTCAACATATTTTCAATTTATTATAATTTTTTTTCGTGAGAATTCTTTTTCATCTTCGACCACACTGCTGGAGGAAGACATTTATTTTGCTTGCACTCTGACTGACAGGACAGGGTTTTTCCCTTTCCTTCTGCTCCATGCCGGTCTTCTCATGTAATAAATAATTCTCAATAAATAATTTATCTGTAAAACATCTGATCTATTAATATATACGCTATATTGCACAGGTTTTAGTATCGAATAAACAAACTTTATTTTCTTTTGGTCAGTGGGCCTTGAGACTGCATAGCTGCAGCCTGCTTTGAAAAAGTTTATTATTTTAATTTTTTTTTTTTTCAGTTTTGGTTCACTGCGTCCCCAGAAATAAAAGATCACACCTGAACTCTATTAGCTAAAAGTGCAGCTGTCTCGTGTTGAGCCGCGCTCTCAGCCCTCAGGAAGCCCCTGAATTATGCATGTGAACTGCTTCAGCGGTGTGCTTGGGGAAGGTTTTCTTTCAGGATTTTGTTTTCTTTGTAACATTTGCAGATTTCAGCAGTCCCAGCGAATCAAGCTGAAGATCACAATTTGTAATTCTGATTTACTCTGCAGTTGCTTACGCGCTGGTATTTACAATATTTACTAATGACATTATAAATTAGTTAGACTTCTTCTAGTTATAAATTTACATTTTAACATTTATCACATTTTAGTATCACTTTTTATTTAGTCCTGTAATGCCGGCCTCAATAATTACAAATGGTATTTCAAATCATCTTATAATAAAAATAATAACAGTAATAACATTATTATTAACAACAATAATAAAAAATTATTATTATTATTATTATTATTATTATTAAATAAAAGTTGTCTCTGTTTCTGAGTTAGATAGAATTGTGACTGTCATGTAGTGCACTATGTACGTCCCTGTACCTTTACATTATACCCTATATAGTGAGCATGTAAAGTGAATAGGAAGCCATTTGGAATTCAGCCTCCAACTTTTTGTTGCACTGTCCTTGTGTGTAAACTGTAAGCTTATTAATATTTGAATATATTTAAATGAATGAAAATTTGAATTCATTTTTGATTGAACTGTACATCTGTATTAATACTTTTTAAAGGACCTGTACATTTCTTTTAGCACGTTTTAAAGGAACTGTACATTCCTATTAATCCTTTTTATTCATACTTTGTGTGTATGAACAAAGATTTGTAAGCATAGTAGGTGCCAAAAGTAGAACCGGAGATAAAGTGCTAAAGGTTTGAAACGGAATCCTCGTAATCGCATTACACGAATATGCTGCAAGCACGGCCAAAATCCCGCTCTATAAACAGCGATGCTATATATAAGATTTGTTCTCATGTGAGCACTATTATTAAGTTGTCACATAGGAAAATGGACTGGACCCCCCGGATTGCCCAGGAGTGTCTGTATCTCTCTGCATAATGGATAGTTGTGTTTGGGGCACTGTAACAGCGGCATAGGCAAATTCCAGCGCCGTGATGCTGTGGGGGATTTCAGCACAAACGCTGTTTAGCCTGTCACTGTGCTATCGCTGTTTGTTGCGCATTTAACTGTTCTGACACACAGTTAACCACACAATAGCTCCTCTCATTCTTTCAGACTTCTAACTGACAGCACCTGTCAACTGAGATGACACAACATGCCCTGTGAGTGTATGTGTCAGAGCAAGAGGTGCGCCGCTTAAACGGAGGGGTCTGCTAACATGTGGAAGCTGTTAGCTGCTGTCAGCACTAAGTTAACCTGCAGCAAGTGTACACACACACACATATGTGTGTGAGACAAAGGCAAAAAAAATGGGAGGGTCTGTACACCTTAGACAGTGATCAATATTCAGACTGGACTGTGCACAAGCTCTTTAAAGAGATACTCCAGAATTTTTTCACCTGCAGCTGCTGTAGCGTATATTTTATATATATTTATATATATATATATATATATATATATATATATATATATAGATTTTGTGTGTATATATATATATATATATATATATATTTATATATATATATATATATATATATATATATATATATATATATATATATATATATATATATATATATACAAAATCTGACACCTTTCTTTGCACTGAAACTCACTTACAATTCAAGTCAAGGGGCAGCTGGTGAATTTCTTCAGCAAACATTAACATGCTGTAGAACTTGAGTGCATACTTATTGCATATTAGTTCCTATCACTTTTATCCCAGATGTTAAGTTTTTTTTTTTTTTTTTAAGTGTTGAATAAATGGGTAAAATATAACTAGACATGACACGATGTCATTTTCACCCATAATACCAATACTGAAAGCTTAAATATCTGGCGATATCAATATCCATCTGTAAATTATTTTCTTTCCAAAGTGCTAAGCTTTAAAAATGTTTTTTCCCCCTTCATTTTTTTTTTACTGAAGCACTTCACACTTCACAACAGTTTCACAAAAACAATCTTACAAAGCTAAGTCAGTGTTTGTTAGATATATTTATAACTATTTCAGATTCTGAATGTACATTTAGGGCATTTGGCAGATGCCTTTATCTAAAGCGACTTTTACATTTATCTCATTTTTTAAAGTTTACAAATGAGCAGGTGGCGTTGCAGTGACAACTCAGTGGCCCTGGGATTTAAACTCACTTCCTTACAAGTAGCAGACTAACATATGAACCACTAAGCTTTCTTTTCCTCATCCATTTCGAATCTTTGTTGTTTGTTACTGGATAAGATCCAATCTGGGTTATTAGATCCTTACCTTCTCTAATTATAAGCATGAAGTCTTCTGAGAAAGTAATCCCAGCTCAAATAAGGCAACTTGGTTAGATTTGGAGAAACTTTGAACATGCATTTTATTTATTTTTGAGTGTCTCAACACTTACAGTCTTAGTTATATTTTCCACATTTTTTATTCCTTTTTTAAGCATGTTTGAGCCTCAAGGGTGCCTCGGACCTCTAGGGTTAGGATTCCAGGAGTTCTCCATTACCCTGTGTTTGCAGAGATGTCATATTCTTTCCCTGAGTAATCCACTTCCTTGTCCAGGTTTCTTGCAGTTCAGAAAATGGATAGATGGATGCACAAATTATTGTCTCTGGAAATTGCACACATTCTGCAGAGGCGGTAGAAAAAGCAGGAAAATGGTGGACTACTCTTTTAACCAGTTCCCATTACATATGAGTCAATAAAAATCCTGGTGTAATGGTTCTTTTTTTAGCCTAATCTGACTCTGTGTATAAACAGACTTGTCTCGCGTGATGAGGACGGCCCAGACCAGCGTCACGCTCTTACTGCAGCCCGTAATGATCGGGCTGGTTGCCGTGTTTGTATGTTTACATTGGAGAGGAGCAATGTATGATGAGGTGAGGTGAGGTGTCGGGCCAGTCAGAGAGAAAGCAGTAAGTGATCTTAAAAAAAAAAAAAAAGACATTAGTATCAAAGGAAGCATGAGTTTAATTGGCTGATAAATTTCCTTCAGTGGCCGAGGAGCACTGATGCAGAGAGAGAGAGAGACCGGGAGAGAGAGAGAAGCATATGAAGAAGAGGGAGTAAAGTGTGTGTATGTGTTGGCCATGGGACACATGTTCGGTAGAAACCTCATCTCTGACAGCTCTAACTGAGTATCTGCCTGCTCAGCAAATGGTTTTGCTGTATATTTGTCTACTTTCCTAATAAGCCTCTAATCATTTCCAACAACAAACACACTCCAATGAACCCCTGCAACGGTCATGGCTCATTGTGGTTGAATATTGGAACCAGGGAGCAGGTGAAAGCAGTGTGCAAGAATAACAACTGGAAAATACGCCTCCTTAATTTTGCATTGGAGCTGCAAGTCTAATACTGCTAACGCTTAGAGAAACCCTATAGTCTCAATTTACCCCTGTTCTACATCTCACACACACTTATATACACACACACACACACACACATGCTTTAATAGTGACATATACTCCTAAACGAGTTTAAATTAGACAAATTAATCCATTAAAAAAAAACTAATTGTTACTTTTGGAATTTACGCCTTTAGGCCATTTTAGGCCACGCCTCCTGATGCTCTGCTACAGTGACCCCAACACATGCTGAGGAGAAAAGGGACTTTCTCCTGATATTTTTAACTCTGGAACTCTTAGGTTTACTTTAAAAGAGACCCAATGTTTCAGAAGTGACATTAACAGGTCTGCGTGTGAGTATTTATGTTACACTATTTATGCACTATTCATTTTATTATGCCTCATTCTGAAGAAACCGTATAGCCTTAGTCCTTGATTTCTGGTGTTTTTTTTTTGTTTTTTTTTTTTTTTTGTTTTTTTTTATACCTGTTGTCATCTTATCTGGTGTTTGAGTCATCAAATTTGAATAATACACTTCATTAGCTCCGCATCACTCTGAGAATATCATTTGCATCCAAGCTTTGCTCCAATTGCCTCTCACACTCTGGGGTGATGTGATTTTCTTGCTGATTTCTAGACTTTTGGTAGAAATCTTCCAAAAGAAAAGTTGGAAAAAAAAAGGTCTCTGAAGACTATATTTTCCCTATTTTTTTTCCCTTTTCCCTCAGTCTAATAGATATTAATGGTGGTACTTAAAGCATGGGCACAGCTAATGTCAGTGGTATTGTTCAGCACAGAATCCTGCGCCGGTTCTGCAGACTGTCTCATCCTCATTTTTCCCACAGTCACCATAACCCATAGCTGCGATGACCACTTCAGGCTACTGATCGCCAGGCAACACAGCTGAGCGAGTCTGTAAACAAGTCGAACCAGAGACGGCGAGATGACATCAGCTTTCTGTGGCTGCGCTGTTTCTCCAAACTCGCCCTTTTTCTTTTTCTGCTTCATTTTCTGTCTTGGATCATCTGGCTGTTTCAGCTCTCACACTCACCCACACATGGCTCAAAAAATGCCATCAGTCTTCTACAAAGACCACCAAACAATTTAACTATTTGCCATTTCCATTTCGCATTAATCAGCTGTCCGTGTTTGCGGCTTTCTCTCAGAGGTGTGGTAGATACACTGCTCCGATTCTGACCATCCTCCCACGACAGACACATTTCTGTCAGGATGGAACGCCATGTGGAGGCGTGTAAATGAAAGGAGTGTGTCGATGTTGAGAAGTAAAGCCATTTTGATCCGTTATTAGCTCACGTCAGTTTTCTCTCACTTAGTCATCGTTCTCATCTGCCAGTGGCTTTTGGGTTCCCCCATCACGCCTGGGGACTATTCTGAGCTCATTATGCGAGTAAAGAATTTGCAATAACTGTTGCACTGAGTATGTGGTGGGAGGAGAGCAAACTGCTGCATCATGAGGATTACTCCTATGGGCAGAAACATTAACTCTGTAGACAGAACGTATAATAGTTAGGTTTTAAAATGCTATTTTAAATGCTATGCTATTCCTTGTGCAATTAGCACAATCCAGAATTTCCATGAAAAACATGTTTCAGCTGCTGTTCAGTCAGGAAATGTTTTTAAACTAAAACACTCTTGAGGTCATAAATCCACCATTCTCCATAATCAAAGCCTAATTGTAAACATATATATTTAAAAAACAAAACAAAAAAAAAAAAACATAAATGCATTGTTATTTAGCAGAGAACGCCAAACCCACAGCAACAAAGTGAACATTTTTGAGTTTTGGCGACTTCATGAGTGACAACATGAGTGACAGCAACCTCTGGCGACTAGACAAAGACAAAGGCGTGTACAGCAATATGAAAATGTTTAACTTCTTGCAAATATAGAGCCACTTGGTGTAGCGACTACCAATGGGAAAGAGTAAAGACAGTAGAGCACATGTGATCCATGGCCAAGAGCTCACACTGCTTCTCCTTCATCTCATGTGATCAATACACACGGCGGAATTTTATACACAAGCATCAAATCTCCCTCCAGAATGACTCATTTTAGCAGCATGAAAAGTGCTTTATTTTCAAGTCAAATGCGAGTTGTGCCACTGATTATAATGTCACATTATAACCATGGCAAGCGGTTGTAGGCACGCCGACTGACGGTGCAATAAAATCACTGTATGTGTGAACAGAGCATAATTGTTTTTTTTGGGGAAGCTTTCTATAAGGAGACTTTAATTACTTGTTTATGGAAGGAGTCTGCAGTGTTAGAGCTCTATCATGTCAGGGAATTTTCTGCTTCTTTGTTAGCACGACAAACTAAGTACTTATTCATTTTTGTTTTGTTTATATTAAGAAAAGAAGCTGGTGAGGAGGCGATGTGATAATAGTAACCTGACCTGTCTTGTAGATGTTCTACATCTTTAACTAGAAACGGATAAAAAGTGATGTGCTGTTCATTAATAAAAAAAAATTAAAAAAAGTGTCTTTATTGGCAAATCAACGCTAAATGTGATATTAAAAGAATAAAAGACTTAGTGTGGTGCTGTTAGTAGAATAATCTTTTACATCTGCTTCACAGCACGAGCCCGGTGTGGATTATTTTCCAGTAACAGCAAAACGTTTCACATGTTACTCTTTTCAAAAACAGTTCTTCAGAACAGGTATAATTGGTCAGGGACACCATTAGGATATTTTGGACCCATGACCTGGACTAGGTCATTGAACTGGACCCTAGACAAATATTTTCTCCTGGACAGCTTTTACTCCTTAAGAGCCTCTTGGGCTTTCTGTCTACTCAGGAAACAAGATTAATAACTGTTCTATATATAAGAACAGCTTTGGTACTTTTTATTTCTGTGTCATCTTAAGTTGAGTGTAAAAGGTGTGCTTTTGAATTTAAGCTGTCTTTAGGTTTGGAGGCTTTCAGCTCTTTACTCTTGGCTGTGATGATCACATGTACATTACATATCCAGTGGATAAAGTTTAGGAATATTTCTTGGTGATTAATGAGAATTTTGTGTCTTTTTGTCAGATTTCCTTCGACCTGGCAGAATACACCGCAGATGTGGACGGTGTGGGGACGCTGCGTTTGTTGGACGCGATAAAAACATGCGGCTTGACGGATACCGTGCGTTTCTACCAGGCCTCCACCAGCGAGCTGTATGGCAAAGTGCAGGAGATCCCACAGAAAGAGACAACGCCGTTCTATCCTCGATCACCTTACGGTACACACAGTCATTCCTAGAGCCTTCTGCCACCTGCAAGATAAATCCCAAGTGCAATGATTGACAAGCTTCTTCCTTCTTCCTAGTCCATTTTTTTTCTTCCAGATCCAGATTTTTCAGACCAGAAAAATGTAAATAGTAAACACGAATCAAAAATTAATTTTACACAATTTTTAAAAGCTTATCCCAAACGAAGAACAGACAGTCATGTCTGGAGTCTGTTTCGTTCTTTAATCTTGTTATAAAATAATAATAAAAAATAATATTTAAGAGCATCTTATAGCTTCTACTTCACCACTGAATTGACTGTCCACTAACTTGTTGCCACTAACAAAAAACTGTCTGTGTGTGTCTCAGGTGCTGCTAAGCTGTATGCGTACTGGATAGTAGTGAACTTCAGGGAGGCGTATAATCTGTTTGCTGTGAATGGAATTCTCTTCAATCACGAGAGCCCTAGAAGAGGTGAGATCACAGGACACACACACACGCGCACACACATACACACATGCACATGCACATGGCCAGTGTAATAGCTTTGAGTGGGTGTGTGGTGAATGGTGATGTACAGTTTACTGTAAAGAGCAGTGCAGTACCTCCCACCACACACACACACACACACACACACACACACACAGTATATGCGTAAAAACTGAAACTTAAAAGGTGGGGTGCTGAAAGGGCTGTGATGTTGTTATGCTCTAGTTTTAGAATTTTAGATGACAAATATATTCTATGGTTGCTTCCCTGAAAGATTTAAGCAGTGGGCACAAGCTCTGTGTGTGTCTGTGTGTCAGTGTAGATATGTACATGAATGCAGAGAAAGAGAGAATGAAAGTATATGTGTAGGCCAGAGGGAGGGGACAGATCTGGGTTAATTTCCTGTCCACCGTGAGGCAGACATTCAAGTCTATTTAGAATTCTGTTCTACATTTTAACCCCTTCATGTTAAACAGACTTCTGCTGCCAGTAATGAACAGTCATTCCCACTGGACCAGGCCTGAGGTGGCATTTACCAAAAACAACACACACAATTCCACCGTCAAGTGTAGTGAAGAGTAAAAGAACAAAAATGTCAGCTACTGTCTGGGTTCACGCATGTCGAGCTGATGTGAAGATGTGATATTTAAAAATAGTTTTAATATATTTATGGATAAATAGAACAGTATTGCTAAGGAGGGAATCAGAAATAACTCATCACAGCATGCGAATAGTAAAACCACTTATCATAAAGTTGATATTTTTGTTTCTTTTACATTTACAGAATTAAAGAGGTATACCAAATGGAACAAAAGAACAATTTTGCAATTGCAAAATAAAAGCAGTAAAGTAATCTTAGTAAACCTCAGAGTTACAAAAACACAGAATCTAAAGATAAAAATGCAGAATAAGAATAAAAAAGCAGCATGTAACTCAAAACATGAGGCAATTGAAAGAGTTAAAAAATAAATAGAAAAAATGATTGATGTAAATAAAGCAGTGGACAAATGCAAGACAGTAATAATACGACACGATTGTGTGTGTGCGTATTTAATTCATGTATGTATGTATTTTATTTTATTTTTACTTTTTTCTTATTTTTTTTTTTCCAGTCATAAAATCAGGAATTAAATAATAATTAACATTCCAAGAATGACACAAATAATTCTGATGTTGTATATCTATGTTGATGTCTATTTATAAAATGTAGTCTCTTTTAGAAACATTATATAAATTGGGCATAGTCACTAAGATTAGATTAGATTAGATTCCTTTATTATCACTTTGTAAGGTACATGTACAAAGCCAAAGAAATGCAGTTAGAAGCAAACAGAAGGGCAAAGTGGTATATGACCATACAGTCTGAATAAAGATATACAGCTATGGGGGTGATATATGCAGGGGCTTATAAATATGGATATATATGGTCTAAAAAAATTATAGAAGCAATATAGAGTGGAAAAGATGTATATAAAATGTTTTCAATTTTTTTTCTGTCTCTGTTTTGCATTGTGTGTGTGTGTGTGTACGCATCGGGCTGACAACTATTGTCACTGACGCTTTGTTGTTTTGTGAATACGTTGCTTTCGATGAAAGAGGAGCACTTTAAAGAGCTAGAGCTGTTCAGCTGAGGGACCAGCAGCAGTATGAATGTGTTGAAGTTCTCAGCTGTCCAGCATGCGCAAAGCCAAACACGTTTTTCTACACTCTGTCTCACACACCTGTGTTTGTGTTAACCTTGTTGGCACAGTAACCAAGGAGGCGAATGACAGAGATGCTGTTTTAGTGTTCAAAATGAAGTGTCACTCGTCGAATTCTTTTACACACGCTCACACACACACACACACACTGGCTGGAAAAGTAGACCGAATGTTGCCAGTTAGCACCCTCTATTTGTGTGACAGGACTCTAATAGCAGCTGAAAAGAGTATAAAAAGCCTCAGTGTTCAGACAGAGAGACAAAGATTTCGAGACAGCTTTTTTTTTTCTACGGGTTGTTTTTTTCTGCTCTCTTGCATGCACACACCTGCAGACGGCCTATTTTTTATTTTTTTTTTGGTGCCCCTGAGCAGGGAGGTTTTAGCCAGGCAGATCCCAGGCTGCGGTCAATTCTCTGTGTCTCTGCTCCTCTTCACGACTCCCCTCACACACATAATTACACTCCAACTGGAAACACGAGCCGGTGCGTGGAGACGGCCCGTCGTAGCCTTTCAAACACACGCTAACACGCACACAGCAAATCCATTATAGCCACGCTCTCCTCGATCGCCAAACATGGAAGATGAAATCGGATCTCGCTGCCCGCCGCAGTGCTCGCAGCCGCAGTAGTGTTTAGTGCACTGAGCTCCGAGTTGCCCGTCCTGTTCCTGCCAAATTCCCAACACCTGGCTGTGAGCGGTGTGTGGTGAAGGAGCCCTTTGTGATGGAGCACAGTGCCTCTGGGGGACACTATTAATTCAATTCAGTTTTATATGTATAGCGCTTTTAACAATGGACAATGTCTCAAAGTAGCTTTACAGAAATATAAAAATTCAGAATAAAGTTGATGAATTTATACGTTTCCCTATTGAGCAAGCCTGAGGCAACGGTGGCAAGGAGAAACTCTGAGACGATATGACGACGAAACCTTTAGAGTAACCAGACTCAAAAGGGAACACATGCTCATCTCCCTCATTTAACTTCCCCTCAGTGTATTCCCGTGTCTGTGTTTACACGCGTGCTTTAACATACTCTAATATATTTTAACATGCTGCTGTTTATGTGGCAAGGAACAAAGCAACAAGCCGCATGTGAATCGAGTTTTTCTAAATTCTGTGCAAATTAGGTATGACACAGTAACATAACAAATCCAAACAACTGGCTCGAATGATTCCACAGACAAACTATGGTGCATGTGGTCTGATTTTTCATCAGTTCCTCGTTCATATCTGTACAATTTGAAGAGCAAATAAAGAAGAAAAACTTTGGGTTCCTTTTATCCTATCATGTATGACCTAAATATCCTTAAATATCCTTATATTAAATGTGTGTAGACGATACAGATAAAATCATTTGTTCCTCTAGTATGTAGTTAGTACATTTAGCTTGCGTAGATTAGATTAGATTAGTTTAGTTGCTCCAAGGCTACAAGACACAATCTACAACTGATATGAATGATTTGTTTTAAATACTAGTGGAAACATAGTGTGACAAATGGCTAGGTCAGTTTTTATCAGTGAAAATATCCTCAGCAGCGTTGAGTGGCTCCTGGGTTTGTTAGTGAGAATGCTGCTGGTGTTCTAAGCTGCCAAACTGTGTTTATTAGGAAAGTCAGACATGCATGAATTTCTGAAACTCTGGGTGGATCAGTGTTGCTGCTAGTGCAAATAGTATTGTTATAATCAAATCTGTTTCTAATCTAAACGAAACACTCTTTTTCAGTGATTTGCGTCAGAAAGAATAAACAAACCCTTGGTGTTAAATCACTGTAATGAAGCGTACCGCAATTATTAATTCGGCTCTAAATCTTCACAGATGACTGGAGGTCATAAAAATGTGATCAAATAAAATACCAAGTAACTCAGTCACACTAACTAAAGCTCAGGAACATGACCAAAAATGGAACGATTTTTATTAGGAACTAAAATGAACGCAACTGAAAAATAATCTAAAAAAAAAAAAGAAAAGTGATTATCTTGTTAGGCAGCAAACGTTAATGCTGGTGTGAGAACATACAGATTCATTTTATTTTTTATGGCTGTGTGTGTGTGTGATGTGGAAGAGATGGCACCAGGATACACTAATGGAAGAATGCAAGCCAGTTGAATTAAGAATTCATTAAGAAGCCTTTATTTGTCACACCTATATTACTGCACAGTGAAATTCTTTCTTCACATATCCCATACTTGGAGGGTTGGGGTCAGCGCACAGGGTCAGCCATGATGCAGCGCCCCGGAGCAGGGGGGTTGGGGGCCTTGCTCAAGGGCCCAATGGTGGCAGCTTGACGGTTTTGGGGCTTGAACCCCGATCTTCAACCCAGAGCCTTACCGCTGCACCATAGTGTGCAGAGTATGATGTTCTGAGCAATGGGAAATCTTGGGTTCTGTCATTTACGTGAATGTTTCTTTGACACGTACCACCTACCTAAACATTGTTGCAGACCCAGTAACAACCCTCTTCATGGCAACGGTATTCCCTAATGGCAGTGGCCTCTTTCGGCAGGATAATGCTCCGTGCTACACTGCAAAACAAATGTTCAGGAATGATTTGAAGAACATAAAGATATTACTGGATTATAGGCACAAACGATCACATTTACTCAAAATTATTTGATCAGGTTTTCTGACATCTACCCCATTTGGCAGATGTGTCTATCCAGAGTGAATTATTTCATTTTGTACAATTGAGCAGTTAAGCAGGGTTAAGAGCCTTGCTCAAGGAGCTACCACTTTCTACATTTGGAAGATTTTAGCTTGTTTCTACTGGAATTGTGGAATTGTAGTGCAACTATCGTTGAAATGCTGTACGATGTTGACTACAGATGATGATTTTGCTTCTCATTGCTTCTATGTATAAATTCGAGTTAAGTAACTAGCAGATGGATAAACCAGAACTGACTTGCACAAACTCGTTTACACGTGCACGCGCATGTCCACGCACACACGCATAATGAGGAGCGCTTAAAGGAAGTTCCCTAGTTATAAAAGCTGCTTATTGAACGTTCATGCTATTGGACTTGTTTACTGCGAGCGTAACCCGAGCCTGAGCCCCCATGTACCGCTCCTGCAGCTGTGGTGGAGTGGAGTTACTGACTACATTACAACTCCAACCTCTGTCTGCTTTTAAATGCAGCCCAGCCCAGCAGGTCTTTTGAGCGTCCAAGGTTTCCCACAGATCTGAGCACGTATGTGTGTGTGTTTCTCTGGCAGCTTTGCAGGACGTTGGAGCTGCTCACGCTGCCTCCGGGGTGGTCCACTGACTAGACAAGACTCTCATTTTATGCCTGTGTGTGCTTGTGTTTGTGTGTGCGACTAAATGACTGACTGACTGACACACTGCGGGATTTATTTTGGCCTGACAACTGAGATTTATCCTGACATTTTTGCATTGGGGGTGGAAGAAAAGGAGCAGAGTGAAAAGGAGAAGGAGCGAAAGAGAAAATAAGTTAAAGATACGCAAAATGGGGGGAGGATGTTGAATATGATGTTTATTGAAACTGAATTGAAACTGTATAAATAGTAGTATTTAAGTGTGTGTGTGTGTGTGTGTGTGTGTGTGTGTGTGTGTGTGTGTGTATTTTGCGTGTGTGTATTTTGCAGGCTCTAACTTTGTGACACGGAAAATTAGCCGCTCAGTGGCAAAGATCCACCTCGGCCAATTAGAGTGCTTCAGTCTGGGTAATCTGGACTCCAAGAGAGACTGGGGCCATGCCAGAGACTATGTGGAGGTACACACACACACACACACACACACACACACACACACAGTCTAGCTTTCTGTCTAATTTGCAACATTAAATCATTTAAATACACAGTAATCACATGAGTAAACAGCATCATGTATATTAAAAAGTACATCTTCACTTTTTTCCTTTAAACCCAAAACTCAGGGATTCTGAATCATTATAGTGTACAGCTGTAGAAAAGTAAACACAGATAGAGAAGTATACTAAGTATCTTTTAAAATTAAACACGGGGTTTGCTGATACAACAGCTTGAAAATCTTCAAGCTGTTTGCTTCTGTAATTTTGCCCTAGAGCAACGACGATAATGTAGCCAACATCAAAGCCTCTAACCACCAGTTTAGCCTTGTGACAAAAAGCTGTGCAAATCATTACACACTCACTTTAAGCCGGTGTCTCACACACTTGTACATGACACGCTGATTTCAGTAAACTTTCAGATATGTGGATGCATTGAACACTCGCAACTCTGTAACACATTCTGTAAGATAGCTAGCTAGCCAGACAGATAGATAGATTGATTTATTAATTTAAATATATGTGTATATATATGGATATAGATCTGTCTATAGATGTATGTTGTATATAATACGATTAAAATGATTTAAAGAAAAGTAAACTTTATGTATAAAAGTAAAAAGGAATATAACAACTACATTCATCATTCATGTAAAGAAAATATTTTAGATTTTATCGCAACTCTACATCACTGTCATGTATGTGTAGTTTGTCAAATGTCTTCACAATGACAGGTAATCAGATGTTTTGAGATAAATGAGAAGGTCACTATGATGAAAAAATATGCTTTTGCACAATTTGCCAGTGAAATATATATTTGGATACTGAAAATAGTGTCATTGTTAGGGTAAGATGTACACATTGTATTAATTTACCATAGTAACATCAGTAGAAACTGCTGAAAGTGTGAGAGAGAGAGAGTGTGTTTTCTGTTTGATTGAATATTGGAAGAGGTATAAAATTGTTACATACAGTATGAAAGCATAATATTTAGTCACATATTTAGCTGACCAGCTATTCTCTTTCAGTTTTGCCCTTTAAAACGGAATTACATAGCAGCATCCACTAAGTGTTATTATTATTTATGATTAATGTATGTCTCTTTATTTATATTCAGATTGCATCGTATTAACAGTATAGTTTCATATTTCTTTATCATGTTATGGTTCTTTATCATGGACAGAAGAAGCTGCTCAGACGAGTAGTGAAACGTTTCGGTATATCTAGAAAGAAGTCCAGTTGACATGACTCAACTTCCAGATATCGTGGTATATACCGATCAGCCATAACATTATGAGCAGTGGCAGGTGAAGTGAATAACACTGACTATCTCCTCATCATGGCACCTGTTAGTGGGTGGGATATATTAGGCAGCAAGTGAACATTTTATCCTCAAAGTTGATGTGTTAGAAGCAGGAAAAATGGGCAAGTGTAAGGATTTGAGCGAGTTTGACAAGGGACAAATTGTGATGGCTAGACCACTGGATCAGAGCATCTCCAAAACTGCAGCTCTTGTGGGGTGTTCCCGGTCTGCAGTGGTCAGTATCTATCAAAAGTGGTCCAAGGAAGGAACAGTGGTGAACCGGCGACAGGGTCATGGGCAGCCAAGGCTCACTGATGCACGCGAGGAGCGAAGGCTGGCCCGTGTGATCCGATCCAACAGATGAGCTACTGTTGCTCAAACTGCTGAAGAAGTTAATGCTGGTTCTGATAGAAAGGTGTCAGAATACACAGTGCATGACTTTGCTGTTTTGGCAGCAAAAGGGGGACCAACACAATATTAGGCAGGTGGTCATAATGTTATGCCTGTTCAGGGCATGTTTATCATTGTATCGTCACACTCCTAGAATATACACACTTTTCCTGAACAATTCAGTCAAAGTAGAATTCTATGTACATAAACTACTATCTCTACATTTTTAATTGAAAAAGATCACTCCAAAGTTTACTAATTTCACTAAATCTTGGTCGTGGTGGATGCAGAGCCGATTCTAGGAACAGCAAGTGTGTAGACCAGACAACCCAGAGGAAAACATACACACAAGGACAACTTATGATGCATGCAGGAACCTAAGCTCACAGCTGACCCAGGGACCCTGAAGCTATGAGGTGGCAAAGCTGCCTGCCACACCGTCATATTTTGAGTGTCTGTTAGAAGCTATTTGAATGATGAAAATGCAAATTTAACTTGGAAACTAGACACACTGTCTGTTTATGTAAAAATGATAATACCGAGCTGACAGACGTCTTCTGTATGTGATTATAACCATCCGTGTTAACAGCATTAACATCTCCAGTGCCGAAGAAAAGGTTCATATTCCAAACCTTTTGGCCGAGAAGAACTATTTCTTTGGTTTAAAACAAAAACAGTTTTAAAAAATTTTATAAGGGAAAAGATGGCCACAAACTCAAACACTGGCTTATTGCTGCGTTCTCCAAGCTTGATATAATTTTAAACCCGAGCTAATTTTCTCATCGTGTCCTTTTTTTTCCCCCTTTCCCTCGAGTGGTTTCACTCCATGTCAAATTGAATGTGAGTGCTCTGGGCTTCAGCACGGTGTGTGTGGGAGACTTTTAGGAAAATGGAGGTGTTTTGTACCAGTTGTGACTCTGTGTGAGATCTGTGAAGTCCTCTGAGTCACACAGCTTTAAAATAGCAGCTGTGGAAAATGCAGCATTACTGTCAAAGCAACAACTATTGTGTGAGTGTGTGTGCGCGCGCTTAAACACTCTTGTGTGAAGTTTGGATTGTTATATACAGTATTATTTGTGTACAATATTGAGCGCTTTATAGATACACCTGATTGACTCAGCAGTAAAGTTAAAAGGCAGCTAGTGTATGAAACAGTGTAATTCAAGCAGCATCTTTTCACTGTGAAGCAACATACATGTCGCTTATATATTCATGCGTAGAGATTGGTTGAGGAAGTGTGTGTAGTATGTAGATGGAGTTTGATGTTTTTAAAGGGTGGAGAGGTTAACGTGAT
>JAUCMX010000019.1:9061848-9071848 GCA_033459395.1 Hemibagrus guttatus
TGTAAGATAAAAAAAAATTGTGTAAGATAAATAGAAATAATAAAAAATACTTAAAACAATTAAAAACAATAATTTAATAATACTCCAGCTGTGGCTAGTTTTGTGTATGATTTTGCTGCCTCACAAAACCTGGTTTAAATTAGTGTTGTTCAGAGCAGTGTAAGCTGCGTTGCCAGATATTAAATGTGATACTACCATATAAGGACCTTGTTGAAAGAACTAATCAGGAAAATTATGTTTTAATGATGATGATTGTCTGGATTTAGCTATCCTGATCCTCTTCCTGAAATTTTTGTTACATAGAATTTTGACAGGGGGCATGGTGGCTTGGTGGCTTGGTGGCTAGCACGTTTGCCTCACACCTCCAGGGTTGGGGGTTCGATTCCCGCCTCCGCCGTGTGTGTGGAGTTTGCATTTTCTCCCCGTGCCTCGGGGGTTTCCTCCGGGTACTCCGGTTTCCTCCCCCGGTCCAAAGACATGCATTGTAGGTTGATTGGCATCTCTAAATTGTCCGTAGTGTGTGAATGAGTGTGTGTGTGTGTGTGTGTGTGTGCCCTGCGATGGGTTGGTACTCCATCCAGGGTGTATCCTGCCTTGATGCCCAATGACGCCCGGGATAGGCACAGGCTCCCCGTGACCCGAGAGTAGATCGGATAAGCGGTAGACAATGAATGAATGATAGAATTTCGACATAATAAGCATGACTTTTGAAGTAAAATAAATCCGCTTGTTCGGTACATACCTTATTTTTCTAGTTAAATGTAGGAATTAATCAGTTTGCACATTAGCCTTATTTACACAAATGTTGTTGAGTCACAAGTTTTGTTTAATTTAGTTTCTTACTGAGCTTTTTCCATGTACTCTTCCATAGTGAATGGAGTCTTAATTTTAGACACGTTACAAACACACATTGCAGCTCATATTATGAGTTCACATATTATATAAAGACTGATGTTTTTGGTGACTGATTTTTACATTACATTTTTACATTTTCACTCATGGTTTGTTTCAGTGGCTCAGCATTTTTTGTGTGTATGTGAAATAACTAAAGAATCCAGACCCTTCTAAAGTGACCCACTGACAAAGAGGTCTCAGACTGCTCAGGTGGTCTGAGTATGATTCATTTGTTCACTTTATTTTTGACTTGATTTGTGCATTTGCATGAAAAGAAAGTGGTCTCCGTCTCAGTTTCACATGCTGTTTTATAGATAAAGAACTTGAGAGTCGCTTTCTGACCTTCACCTAATAGAAAGTAACTTCCGTTACTTTCCATGGGGTCATGGCGTCCCACAATAATGTCTGCAGTGTTGGGTGGCAACGTGACAGATAAGCTAACAAAGCCACTGTGGCACTAGCAGTTATGCTTTAGAGCTTGTGTAGTTAGGCTGCAGTTATAATAGTATTGTGTCACAAACAACAGTTATTTTATAATACTATTAGCACAGACTGTCGTAATATACAGTTTGTCCACATCAAAAATGCTTCTGATGTTTCACTTCATATCTGCTTTGTTTGTTTGTTTGTTTTTGTTTTGTTTTTTCAAAAAGAAAAAGCAAATCGTAGCATCATATTATATAAAGCAAGCATTTTGAATGACCGTATTCAGTGTTGCATATATTCGCTGTTAAATTCTGATAAAGGAGTCATGGTGTGAATAAGTGGTCTGAGATCTAATCTTTGCTAAAATTTCAGGAAACAGAACAACGAAGTCCCCTTTTGAGTCCACGTGTAATGTGAACACCAAAAGCACTGAGACCAGTTTGCAGCTAGATTCCTTATAGGTCCACTTTAACAGGACTGCTTCACCTAAAGAATTGGCTTCCAACTCCAACTAGCTTCCTCTTCACAACATATGATCACTATATATAACTACTATAAAGTAATGCTGTTGTATAAGCTGTGTAGTTTTTTAAATTTGATTAGAACATCAATACTTGGAAAAGATGCCAAAATGCATCTTCCATCAATTACATCATTTATTCAGATCGATTTCCAGATATCAAATCACAAAACTTGGTTAATGTCTGTTTTAATACGTCAAATGACTAAAAGTAGAACAATATTTGCATCCATGTTTTTTTGCATTTGAATATAAAATATTTGAGAAGTATTCAAAAGAGTATTGTGATAGCCTCAGGTGTGTGCATGTGTGTGTGTGTGTGTACACACATGAGCTGATGCTCTCAAAACCTTGTGAGTCTGGGTTCTATAATGTTTCATTAAATTGGTCTGGAAGGTATCATGATAAACAT
The DNA here is from genome assembly GCA_033459395.1 of Hemibagrus guttatus. NCBI lineage: Eukaryota > Metazoa > Chordata > Actinopteri > Siluriformes > Bagridae > Hemibagrus > Hemibagrus guttatus. The sequence continues at coordinate 9,064,101 of JAUCMX010000019.1, forward strand.
GACATACAAACACACTCACGCTTGTACTCTCACACGCACACACAAATGCACTCCATCCTTTCTCGACCCCATCTGACCTGGTGATCCACTCATTCCCATCTGGTTCTGCTTTAGTCCTCCCCAAGGGCCGGGAAATAGTTGGAGGAGCCTGCGTTTCCCCAGGGGTGCATTTCACAGGTGCACCGCTGCATGTCTTGAGCCTTTTTACATTAGCCTCAAACAGGCGAAATAACAAATACCGCTCTATTAGAAGAGCCAGAACCCTAGAGTCAGGACAGAGAGCGCACTGAGTCAACGCTCTGAAGGTCAGTCCTGTTTAACTACAGCAAAGCTGGAACCTTTTCACCATTAAACATCTTAATGACTCAGCAGTCAGAACCCTACACCCAGGCTGTTAAACATCCCTACACACACACAAACACACCATCCAGATGTGGGCAGTGGTGCGTTGGATTGGATAATAGGTCAAGATTGACTGTTTAATGGCGGGAGTTTCTTTTTTAGAGCCTAAAGGCTAGAGGTCAAATACTGCCCTGCCCATTACAGAGACCTGCGTGTGTGTGCGTGTGTGTATGTGTAGCTGGCTAGGAACATGTGACCACCCATCGTTGGCCCAGGAGGTGGTAATCCCTGCTGGATTGTAAACAGCCACCTTCATGCTCCCTCTCCTCCATATGGTGGCAGCAATTTGAATTGTGGGAAGTTTCACATCTGCATGTAGTGAGGTCCCGATTTAGACGAAGCTTAAGGTTTATAGGCACCCCTGCTGCCTTTTAGTTACGCACTTCATTTTTAAACTTGGAGATAGCATTGTGCAAATCCGCTTTCTATCACACACACTTGAATTTTGTCTTAAATCACATACTTTTGGATACATGTACTGCATTTTACTTTTGAATACTAAGTCTAGTGTAATATCAGGTCAGAAATTGTACATTTCGGCATAACAAAGTTTGCTCTATAGTCAAGAGACTGAATCCCAGCAATGCTACAGCCAGCCATGGCTGGGAAGCTAGTAAGCAAAAATAGTGTGCTCTCTTGGTGGGAGGGATGGTGTTACTCCATTACACTCTCCAATAGATCTCCCTGGGTAGTATCTGTTCGGAGACGGAGGAGAGCTGGCTGGTGCGTAATGATTGGCAAATAATCAAATTGGAGTGAATGATGGGGGGGGGGACTTTGGCAGTAGCTGAAGACTTCATCTGTTTATGTCTTGTGTTGTTGTGTTACAAAGTGTGATATTATGGCATAACACTTAAAAGCCAATCTTGTTTAAATATGCATATGCCATTCAAAGCCGTTATTTACAAAATAATTAAAAACTCTTCTGTAGACAGTAACACTTCTGCTATATGAAGACCACCTTTCAAGCAATTATAGTTTTTTTAAAACAGGCTTTGGGTGTCTTATAAGACTGGGGTGATGAGAACCTTTTTACTATTTACTAAATCGGACAGAGTTGATGAATGTATTTATTTTTAATATGTATAGCTACAAGCTATAGGTACTTGGCAGTTGAAATTTAAAGTCTTAATTAAAATGACTCTACTTAATTAAAAGGCCCCCACATTTGGACCGGCCCTCTGAACGATGCCAGAGTCATATTTTGAAAATTTTATTTTAAATATATGTTTTACTTATGTCATATCTGTATTTGCTAATAAACATTGGCTTTCAAACTAAAATTTCCCTTAGTTAAACATAGCTTAATTATTTATTAAATTCATCTACCAACAGAATGGTAGAACATAACGTACCATCGTGAACGAACAGGTGATTTCCATGAATATGAGAAAATGTCATTATGATGATGATGATGATGATAATAATAATAATAATAATAATAATAATAATAATAATAATAATAATAATAATGCTCTTTTAATAGACTATATATCCCTTGAAAAGTCATGATCATTTGTTTGTATGGTGCATAACAAAATCAACTATTCTACCATTTAGGAGGCAGAATAAATACATTTAAAATGATTTTTTTTTTTTAATCTCTTCAATAATATTAATATATCAATAATAGTCACTCTGACCCATGTAATTTTCTGGTACAGACTGACCCAGCCCCCATTACAGAAAGGAAAAATTATGTGGCTCTCAGAGAAAAAGGTTTGAAGCCCCCTGCACTAGTGGCTCAACTGCTGTGATTTTTTTGCATTGCTTGTTAATTATTTTTTAGCAAAAATGTTTAGAGTTGAACATTTTAAAGTGACCAGAGGTCTGTGTGGTTTAGTGATGTGAGATGCCGTGTCCTAATTTGTCAATTCTATTTAATATTAAATGCTAGGGTTTGATTTGAGGCCTTACTACCCAACCAAAAAAAAACAAAAAAAAACCGGATACGACATATGCATAGTCTGAGCATAGTGTGCACTGTATTAGAGACTCAGCCACACATTCCTGAGAAATACCATTCAATCTAGAGCTCTAAGGGCCCAGACGACAGACAGACAATAGATGGCCAAGGTAGTTAAATGGTTTGAAAGGTTCCTCTGTTGAAATCACAGGAAGCAAGTAAAGCCCAAGCGCTCGGCTGAATGAGTGCTTCCGGCTTCCTGTCTCTACAGGAAGTGCAGGCTTTTCGAAGGACTGGACTAAATTTGTGTGCTGGTGCTCCTTTAGTGTTATTGTCTATGGTATGTGCACAAGTGTGTGCGTGTGTGTGTGGGTGGGTTAGGATTCTCACACACGCAGCAGGTTTCTTGTATCATAGCCTGTCTGCGTTAAAGTGGTATGGATGCGAATATCCCTGAATCGCACGTGCAGTTTAAGGCTTACAGATGTGTATGCAACATGTGTGTGAGAGTGAAAAAAATATGCAGGCAACTGCAGGATTTTCCTCTCTCTGCTATTGCCATGGATTTCCCCCCCCTTGTTTTAATCAAAGAGCCGTTCGGCTCATTTCAGCCACAGCCAAACGCAATCAGAACCTGACATGAACCAGGGCATGCCAGACACACACAGAGACACACGCACACACTCTCTCTCTCTTTCACACACACACACACACACAGCTGGACCATGTTAGAATTCTCTACAGTAGCTTGCCCTCTCCTGGTTATTAGAAATGTATTGTTCTGCTGCTTTAGCTCAGATTTTATTCAATGCAGGTGTTTCAATCCCTTCAACAAGAAACACACACACTCACTTTTCTTTCTGTCTCAAACACACACAGAGCAGTCTGTTCGTTCCTGTGTGTCACACACACACACCAACCCACAACTTGAACGCATCATACTAGGTCTCAGCAGCTTGCTGAAATTAGAACATGTGATACTGATTTCAGAGTCTTTGCCTCCAATATGACAAAAATGTATTTCATTATAACTTCAGATATTACTAACTCGGAATGGTCCGTATCTGTCAGTTTTGCTCCGCCGTCGCTGCGTTTGATTATCTTATAATTGTGTATTTTTGTGTACCGGGATCAGGAACATGACGGTTTAATGCAACACTGATGCTGTATAGTGTGTATAATGTACTGCAGCATGAAAACGTTCAGACGAATCGCTAATCAGACAGACAGCTTCTCACAGCCATGTTTACGTGCATACAAACTAGTCTCATGAAATTCAGGGAACTTCAGTTGCCCCTGACTGGGTGGCTGTTATATTTTGTCTTTAAACTATTTGCTACGTTAGAAAATCTGCATAACACCGAATTCATATTTATGGTAAATAACAAAATTCCTTACATTACTCTGATTGTCTGATCTCTCTCTAGAACAGTTTTCATATTCCATTACACTGTCTAACTCAAAGTCCACACAGTTATCTGACCGGTATTAATCCAATATCATGCACAATAAATCACTAGGCACTGTGCTTGCGTGACTTGAAATGTTCTCACTAAACAATTCTACCGTTTACATGTGTAAGGGTTTTGAGTCATAACTCCTACGAGCGTATTTTTTATTTTTAAATTGCGGCGCTCCTCATGTGGAATGTGCAAACACTGGCAGGTCCTGTGATCTGTGTTTTGAAAGACAGAAAGTCTAGTTATGTTCAGCAATTATTCAGGGATTTGTTCTTGCGCAGGCTTTCCATTAACCCAATTTGTAAGTAATCAAGCGTTTAAGCTTGGAATGGAATTTCAAGTGAGGCAGCCATAAGGAAGGGTTAAGGTTTGGTCAGATACGGCCTCAGAGATATCCAAATCTGAACTCTGTCCCCCAACACACGTGTGATTAACATCGACAAGACACTGAACACACTTTTCTATGCTGAGATCACTAACATTTACTTAAAACTCATTAGTGAAGTTTAAGGGCGGTTGTTAAACTGCATGAAATTCAGCAAGGACTTCTGTAGAAAACTTGCATGAATTTTTCAGTTGCATGTATTAGCTCAGTGTTTGTTGGGGAAACTGACCTGAGGCTGTGAGTTCTGGGGCTCTGGGCTCTGTCGGGAAACATGGAGACCTCATATAGGCTGTAGTCAGGGCACTGATCAGGGATGTGGACTTTTTAGGGATTTTAAGAGCACTCTCGATTACATAATTGATTAATAGTGCACTGGAACACTGAAAATCATTAGGCGAAAAGAAAAAATCCCACAATGCACTGCAAAATCCAAGGAGCAGGGGTTAGGGTGTGGGTTCCCTTTCTGAAAATGGCATTTTCTGAAGCCTCTCAATTAGCTTAATCTACAAAAGCTTGTTATCGCTGTTGTAGCTCTCAAATGATTACTTAATTTAGGGATTTTTCGCATTCTATATGCAGTTTGTTTACGTCTAACGAGCTTTAAGTGTACTGCTTGATGTACAGTGACAGAAATGCACGTGATTACACTAAAAATGCAGAAGTTAAATATTTTATATGTTTGGGTTTTTATAGTGACAATTAGAAATGGAGTCATCAGTGTCCCAATGTGTTGTGAGCCAGGGTCCTTGTGAGAAGTGTCCAAGCTAAAATCATTCATTTACATTTCTACGTTTTTGCCATTTGGCAGATGGCGTTTTCCAGAGTGACTTAAAATATCTCATCTTATACAACTGTGCAATTAAGGGTTAAGGGCCTTGCACAGGGGCCCAGTAGTGGCAGCTTGGTGGACCTGGGATTGAAACTCACAACCTTCCCATCAGTAGTCCAGCACCTTAACCACTAAGCTACCACATCCCAACATGATTATTCATGACCTAGGGAGTTAGAGAAATGATTGTCTATAGTCATAATTGAAAATACATATTAATAGGAATTCAATGAATGCCCTTAGACTTCCATTAGAAGTTTGGTGGTGATGGTGAATGTAGGTGGTGGGGGCAGCAATGCTGTTGTGTTTTTAGTAGAGTGCCGCATGACGATTAGTGATAAAAAAAATAAAATAATAATAATAATAAAAAAAAAACATTCTGAAATATTCCTGTATATAAAACATACACATATAAACAGATCCCTGTATATAAAACATTTCATGTTCTCAGTGGTAGGACTGTAGAGCTCATTGCTGCTGTATTGTAATTTGGCTTGAGATGCTAGGAAAGAGAAGGGGGGGGGAAGGAACGGAAAGACATTTTTATTGCAGGAGTTTCCCCAGAGGTTTGTTGTAGTGCAAAACACACAGAAAGTGTGTGCGAGACAGAGAGACGGACAGAGAGCACTTCATTATCCATGAGGTACTGATTTGAGGCTCTAATAAGGTTTTAATTACGTTTTACACAGAGTGTTTAAAATAGTGAACAAAGGTTAAAACACTCCAGATCTCCTCCTACTTGTTCTCCTCCTCCTCCTCTTCCTCCTCCTCCTTGCGTCTTATCTTTTTCTCTCTGGACGTCTCCGCTTTTACCACATCTCATGCAAGTGCTTTGTGAAATAACGGCTAAATTAGAAAACCGACATGCAGGTTGTGAACTTTGTTCTCGCAGCCATCTTAACAGCTATCTTATCAAAACAGTGCATTCTTTACATAGCTCCTTTGTTTCGCTCCTCCAGCCAATAACCCAGCCCCTGACATGAGCATTTGTAATTCCATATTCCTCAAATAACACAGCTTTCAACCTTTGTAGTGTGTGTGTGTGTAGTATGTAGGGCTGGGCAAGATGGTGACGTGCTTTTTGTTTTCTCTCACTTTCATGACAGCACATTAGGCAGAACCCTGCCCTCACTATACCTGCATGAACCGCCTGTACACACCTGACACCAACACCCCAATCCACACACTCACACTCAGTGCCAGGACTGGCTGTTAGGCTAGTAAATAGAGTTTAGAAGGTGTGAGTGTGTGTTTATGCACTAAATGCCACATGGTTGGCAAGAAATAGAATAGTAATGCTTTCATCAAACTTAATTTTCACAGACTGTTCATAGAGGAATTGTGTGTGTGTGTGTGTGTGTGTGTGCACTCATATTATGGCTGTGAGCATGAATACCATATACATACATCTTATGATTCAGTGTAGAATTAACATACCATAAGATCAGCGTGCTCTCTCTCTCTCTCTCTCTCCCTCTCTCTCTCTCCCTCATTCTCCCTCTCTCTCTCTCCCGCATTCTCCCTCTCTCTCTCTCCCCCTCCTCCTTATGCATGCACACGTTACATGAGGAAATGTGTAGGAAACTCATTATATTATAAATTCTTGCATAATATAAATAAATGCATATTCTCATAATAATCATAAATCACTCAGAGGAAAGCTTTCACTTCAGCAGCCATGAGCATTCATAGACCCATGACGGTTGCAGGAATTGCCGGAAATCCAAACTTCCAACCTTCCACTGATAGCAAACGCTTATTTGTTAAACCACTCAGAAGCCAGAGATTATGAAGCACCTGTTAACTTGCTTTCATAATTAGCTTACAGCTTCTGTAGGAAATGTGCTGCAGAGAAACTATAGATTTGCTCTATTTGCAGGAAAAGGATAAGAATTATAATGAAGAATATTGCATTGTAAACCTTTTTTCTTTTTGTTTTTCTTTTGTATCTGGGCAGATCTCGGGCTGTGCTGTAAATAGTTATAAATCTAATATGCTTAATAAATAAAGAATCCCAAAAAAAAAAACCCCAAGAATTATGATCAAGAAGATCTGTAGATTATTTGTGTAGACTGTGTTTAGCTGATTAGCAGCTCATTTTTATATAATACTCTTTACTTATACATGAGCAAATTAAAAAGCCTAGTGAACGTTTGATTGTTTTTGTTTGTTTTTTGGGGTTTTGTTCCAAAAATGTGTACATTTGTGTAATAAAATCTTGTATTGTTATAAATAGGGTTAAAAAATACAACTATTTTTATTTAATCCTAATTTAATCTTGCCGAGTTGTCTGGCAAAACTACCAATTTCTTTAATGATTAGTAATCATGCTCACTGCTGCAGGATAATAATAGTAATATCAGGCAATTAAATAAGAGGCCATTAGAGCTTATTTTAATCTGTTTTATTAAATTATACACTTCGTTACAGCAAGGCCGTTACAGCAAGTGGTGGGAAAAACCCTACAGGTGCCTCTGTGCTAGTCTTTTGTCAGAAACAAGCTAACCGACTAACCGTGATGAGTGATTTATATTTCCTCAGGACTCTGTAGTCTAATGTTCTAGATAAAAAAACAAGTAAACATGTTCATGTGTAGATTGATCTGAAATAAATAGGTGTAGGAAATGCTGCTTTATTTACAGGAAGTGCCGCTTTATTTATTTACTAATCATGACGATTTGTTCCGAGTTGATAAATAAGGATTCGGATTTGCGGCACTTTCTTCGGTCGCAGGTCAGAAATTCCAGTCGAGTCCAAGGTAGCATA